>BQMJ01000041.1:0-215732 GCA_025991245.1 Galdieria partita
AAACCCTAATAAACCCTAAATAAACCCTAAATAAACCCTAATAAACCCTAATAAACCCTAATAAACCCTAATAAACCCTAATAAACCCTAATAAACCCTAATAAACCCTAATAAACCCTAAATAAACCCTAAATAAACCCTAATAAACCCTAATAAACCCTAAATAAACCCTAAATAAACCCTAATAAACCCTAATAAACCCTAATAAACCCTAAATAAACCCTAAATAAACCCTAATAAACCCTAAATAAACCCTAATAAACCCTAATAAACCCTAATAAACCCTAATAAACCCTAATAAACCCAATAAACCCTAATAAACCCTAATAAACCCTAATAAACCCTAATAAACCCTAATAAACCCTAATAAACCCTAATAAACCCTAATAAACCCTAATAAACCCTAATAAACCCTAATAACCAATAAACCCTAATAAACCCTAATAAACCCTAATAAACCCTAAATAAACCCTAAATAAACCCTAAATAAACCCTAATAATAAACACTCAGTAAAACCTGAATAAGAAAGAAAAATGCCAACTTCCTCCTGCCGGCCTAGACATATTTTATAGTTTACTTCTTTTTTTTCTCTTAGTTGGATTTCATACGAAAGTCTCTTAATTGTATTTGGCCTCTTACTTGTGTTTGTTGTCTAGTATAATGAGTCACAAACTTTTTCTGTGTGTTTTTTGGCGTCCTGGCGACCTTTCTTGTGTGATTTATTTCTTTTATATTTGTATTTGAGGTATATTGCGTAAATTTTTATAGGCGAAGAGAGAAATTTTATATTTTACTTTTAACTGGTGATTGTCTTTTTTTTATGTTGGGGTGTTTTTATGTACCCAATAATAATTCCTCAGTAAAACCTGATTAAGAAAGAAAAATGTCCACTCCCTTCTGCCAGCCTACACATATTTTACAATTTACTGCATTTTTTCTCTTAATTGCATTTCAAACGAATGTTTTTTAATTCTATCAATCTTCTTTCGTTTGCTTTTAGTCTAGTATAATAAGTTGAGTCACAAATTTTACTGAGTGCTTGGTTGCGTCCTGGCGACTTTTCTTGTGGGTTATTCTTTCCTTATATTTGTATTTGAGGCATATTGCATGAATACTTGGAAACGAAAAGAAAAAGTTTTTATTTTGCTTTTTACTAATGATTGTCCTTCATTTGTTTACGCATTTTTATGTCGTGTTGTGTTGATTTAAAATTTGAAGCGGTTTGCTTGATTGGAAATTTCTTTTGGGATAATTGTTGCCTTGGAACCGTCCTTTTTTATTGTTTTAGTTGCAGAGCCATTTATTAAAGCTTTTTTTTACTGCTTTTTACTTATTCTTGTGAAGCTGTATTCATTGGGTGAAGGATCCTTTTGTTTTATTCTGATGGATGAATTTTTCTTTTTCTATCCTGTTAGTTTCTTTCTATAGTATATGACTTTTGTTAGAAACAGTAATAAAATTAAAAAAAATTAATGAACCCTAAAAAAATTGCTATTGTTCTGTACTAGGTCATTCGCATTTGATGATTTCTTAGGTTTTTGGAAGTCTCAATTCATTGGAGAAAATAACGAATTGGTTCTATCAAGACCTTTATTTTTGGTTTTAGTATCGTAAAAGTAATTAATTCTCAAACTGTACTGCTTGTTTTGCCAGAGATCAAATGACTTGCCATGTGAGCTAATTCTGCGTATGTTTGTATTTGTTGTTTACTACGGGTGTTTAGGTAAAATACTAAGATACTATTTTAAATTCAGAGCTTTTTTGAGTTAAGGAATTTCTCTGTTACTTTGCAATAATTCGAAATTTTGAGCTGTTTAGAAATTGTGAGAATTTTTCTTGAATAGTTGCTTTTTTGTTATTGTTAGCATCATTAATTTCGTTCTTGATTGAAACAGTTGCACAGTAAGTTAATAGCTTTTTCTCATATTATGATACTTTTCGTTGTGTGGTATTCGTGCCGAATCTATTTGATGAAAAATCCTTTTCGTTTCTGATATTGGATAAATTTACCTAGAATCGCCCAGTTAATATATTCCAATAGTATTTGAACTTTTAGGTAAACATGCATATTTAACTTGAAATTCTACCCGAATGAAGTATTATAAAACCAAGAGGAGGAAAGAATACTTAATGCTTTCAGCCAGGGCGTGCCTGGTTTTTCAGTTCACTGAGCTCTAGTAGTCTCAAAGTAGGAGTGGGCAGAGTGAATTGTTTATGTCCGGTTTCTTATTTATGTTTTTTTGCCAAAGAATAGTTATGTATTGTTTTATTTTTTATGCTTGCTGTGCTACTGACCAAGTTTGGTTTCCTGTCAGCTACATTTTGTTTAAACTTTTTTTGGATTGAAAACTGGAGTTAGTTTTTTACATTCCTTCTTTAGTTCAAATTTTATTATGAATGCACAATTTTTTCTGCTACTTTTGTATCGTTTTGTGATTTTAGGTGGTTCGTTTAAATGGTACCCTTCTAGTGACGTTAGTCTAAAGTGCAAGAATTGTACGCGAACAAGTCGTCGCAAAATTAGAACAATCTTCCATTATGTAACATTTTCATTTCTTTGTATTTTCTGCTTTCATTGCTGTTTTTATGAATTGTCACTCCGTTTTACTACTTTTTTTCCAATGAGAAAAACAAGTTTCTTTTTCTCCTGTATTTCTACGTGATATAGTTACTAAATTCCTTTCATCAAAGGCACTGTATTTTTTTTTCTCTGTGAACAGATTACTGTAACTTTTTTACTTCGTTTCACACAGTTGAGAAATATCTGCCTGACGAGGACAGATTCATGGTACCAATGATGTAAAGAACAAGTGGTACTTAAAAATTTCTCAATATATTCTCATTTTTTTATTTCTCTAAACGTTTTTTCTATGCCTTTTTTTGAAAATTGGTTTTGGTATTGTTCCTTTAGTAAACCGTATAAAGAAATTCCTAAACTGGTAATGCAAAAATTGCCTATTCCCCTTTGATATATTGCATAAACTTCTCTTCAATACCATTTCATAATGCCAATGCAATACCGTTTCATAATGCCAATGCAATAAAACTGAAAATGAAATGCTGAAATCTTTTTTTTTTTAACTGTTGTTACAAGTTTTGGAATTTTTTTAAATTTTTATGCCTTGGTGACATAGGAGTTTTCTCGTTGAATTTGTCTTTTCATGGTACTACATTGTAGCGATGATGTTCTTTGTTTATTGCTTTTTCTTATTAACATCGCTGCTGTCTTCAGTGCATACATAATAATAAGCTTTGAATATGGATAGTTTCGAAACTTTTGTTTCAAGGGTTTCGCCAAGATCTTCATGGTTGAACCTTACCTTATTAGAATCGTTTTTAGAAATTTGTCTCATATAGCAAAATTCTAAGCATTGTTATTTGGTCATTTTATTGCATTCTACGGTGCAACGCTATTGAAAATTTAACCATTTGGTATGTCGTTTCTGCTTTTTGATGGTCTAGACACACTGCTTGCTTCATTCTTTGACTAGCCTTACTTGAAATATAGTGTCGATATACATATTTAGCAAAAAGTAAACAGTGCTTATGCTATTCTTAGATTCTCGAAAGCAATACTTTGTGTTTTGGTAAACTTTTCGAGCCGCCTCGTATCTATTCTCTACTATGTCAAATTTTGAATCTCTTTGTCGGATTTTCAGTGTGCACTCTTATGTCACAGATTTTTGTTCAATTGTTACTTTTTAAGAATGAATGAGCTAGAAGGTTCAATTGTCGTTTAGGCTCTTTGTTCACATTTTAGAAAGTTCACTTGTTTGATCATTTCTCTTCTAGTACTACTGTCTGTTTTTCTTTTGTGTTTTATTTCTTATAACCCTTGAATGTGTAATGAAGTTTTCCTAGGTTCTATTTCACATATGCAAAAACTGCTCGAGATGAGAATATATTGATTTTTTCTATATGAGATTTGTTCTACTTTTCTTTTTACTAAATTTCGCATTGCCACCTACTGCTTACTCCTAGGAACAACTAGAAGTACTGATGCCATAAAAGACAAATAATGTATTGAAATTCTTCAATTTTTTCACTTGCGCCAACCTCAAATTCTTTCTTTTTCTATAAACTCTATTCGAGACGACATTTTTATCGCTCTTCTAATGAACCGTAGATATTTCAGAAAAACAATTCTTTTTTATTTGAAACCACACGACTTCTCATTCCTTTTACTAAAATGCATGTGTTTTTCTCAATTCACTAGATCGTCGAAAAAGAATGTAATAGAGTATAAAATTCAGTGGTTTAGATTCGATCACATACTTGTGAAATTGTGTCAAGATTCTTCAAGATTTTAGTGATTTTGCTAATTTACCTTGAGTGACAAAGTAATTCCTCCTTGGAAATCTTTTGAGAATCACCCCCACAGTTGTATTGGTATTGCATGTTAGCGATATCCAATTGTTCCATTTCTTTCACTTTTATTGAAGTTTTTAATTTTTTGGGGGAGCTGAGCAATTTTTGTTATGAATTAAATTTATTGCGAAATCTAAATTTGGTAATTTTTACAGCTAACCTATTGCATGGCTTGTTTCACTATAGTCGTTTTCGATATTGAAAAGCGACAGTTTTTCGAAAAGTAGAATCTTGCAACTGTTGGTTGCTACTATGTGGTATCTTTTATCGGAAACCTTTTTTCTAAAAAGTTGTTTTGCTTTCTTATGGTAACTGGATCCACTGTGTTCTATTTTATGATTATCGGTATAATATTATACACGAATTGTACTGTTGATATATATAAGGAATATGAAGCATGCCAAGCTTTTGCCACTAAAAAGCCTCAAATGAATTAAACCGCTAGCAATCTAGCCACAAAAATTCAATGTAGGCTTATAGCAACTTGGATATTATATGCTTTATGTCAGTTTGACTATGCTTTGAATAACAGCTTGTATTGAAACATATCTCTCAAAAGCACTTTTCCTCCATGAGTTGGTAGCATTTTGATTCTTGTTCTTTGAAATCATCCTGTTGTTTTTGTTTTTCTAATTAAATATATAAAATTTCTTTTGAGTATTTAAGTTTACAAAAGTACTGAATTGTTTTCGACGAAGGATATAGTAGATTTTTCGTTGAACATGCATTTTGGACACCTCTTCTTACTATCTTTTTCGTTATCGATCAATGTCCGTTGAAGAAAACAATCAGAGATATACTTATTCAATAAAGACAAGTAGTATATGAGAATTCTTCAACTTTCTAGAGATTGTATTTCTCTGGCTGTCTTTCTTTTCTCTATGGGTTATTTTCAAAATCGATATCTTTATCGTTCATTTATTAGTCTATAAGTGCACGAAAGAAAGAAAAGTTACAAAGGTCCAATAAAAAAAGAATTGTCTATTGTCCCCTGACATACATCATGCGTTTTCCTTCAATGAATTATGTTCTCTTGAAACCAATGTTATAAAGCAAAGAATTATTTAATAATTCACATATTTTGACTTACCTTGTTGCTTTCATATTCAGTAGTTTCGAAGTTTTTTTTTGTTTGTTGATCCATTCGTGTCAATTCAATTTCGCCTATGAATCTTCATCCTCTAACATACTCGTGCACTTGTACCGATTTTGACTGAGGAAACGTTTTCATTTGTTTGGAGCTAACATAACTCATTATTTACTTGAAATGTTGCTAAACTAAATCGGCTCCGTTTTCTGAAACATCTTTGCTCGGAATCTACCAAATCACAGTCATTCTCAATTCATTGACAGTAGTTTTAAGAGTACAACCTTTTATCGCCTTGTGTTTCTTTGTGGTGTCTTATTTATCATTTAGCCATCCGATAAAGCAGTTTTTTACGTTTTCTGATACATTTATATTCCTTATTTTATTCTGTGAGTATCTTCGTACACTAATCTGCTACTTTGGTGGTGATATACATATAGAAACAAAAGTAAGCCATACCATATATATGCCATAAAAAAGCCTTCAACTGAAAGAAATTGTAAACAATGACGACGTAGATATTCGTCATGTCTATTGTTCTTCCTCTTTCTATTTGCTTCATTGCTAGATGACCTATACTTTGAGTGGTAGCAATTCGAAGAATGTATCCCTGCGTAGCATTCTTCCCTATTGGTCTTACTGTACTTTTATTCTTTTTCTCTACGTTCAACTTGTTCTTCCTTTTTTTCTTAACTTGAAATACCCTTTTAGTCTTAGTATGCATTTCATGAAATTTTGGTTTCTTCCTAGCTCTTTCTCTTGAATTTTCTATTTGAAACTCTTTGTTTAAGAAGTCCTCCAATCGGAATTCTATTTCTTCCATGATTGCCATAAGAAATTTCAATGCGTTTTGCTTTTCATACTTATCTAGCGTTTAATTCGTTACTTGGTTAATAGAAATGAATAAAATATCTTCCATAGAGGTACATATTCATTTCTATGTTTTAATAGGGAGCAAGAGCAAGATTGAGACTGGACGCCCGTGTTATTGACACAACTTGGAATACTGTGATATTGCCGACGTTGCAGGAGAAGCTCAACTTGTACTATTCTGGTGTACTTGCAACCTTGCTCAAGAATTTTATTCTATATCAAGTATGGGAAGGTGCACTATCGAAGATTTTGAATCATTCTTTGGTGTTTCCTTAACTTTGTCAGAGGAAAATGGAGTATGAAAGAAGAGTTTGGTAATTTTTATTCTTTCTATTCCTTCATTGCTGTTTATTTCTACTACTAGTTGTTTTTATATTTACAAGTAAATGGCACTCTAGTCATTTTGAGGCAGTTGGAGCCTACTCTGGGCAAATCGTAAAATATTAGTCACGTATGAGAAAAACACATTTTTCTCAAAAAAAACTATCCCCTAGTGACTTTTTACACGATATCTGGATTTAAAAAAATTTCCAAAAAAAATTTTCAATTTGTCGAGAATTGGCTACGTAGAACAAAGCGCAGCCCATGACAGCCAAAAGGCAATACAGGAAAGTGAGGGGAAATGAATCAATGAACCCTCATGTGAACTCAAATGACTTCTTACTGGATTTCCCAACGACCCAGCTTGGATTCTAATTCAGCCTAGTAAAATCTACAATGCAACAAGTTTCTTCATTTGCAACACAATGTACTAAGGTTCTACATATTACTTGCTACAATTGGTTTCACAGATGCCACTTTCTAATTTAGTCTCTTGTAAAGAACACAGGTTTCTTTGTAAAATTGCATTTCTTCTTGTTGAGTTTGTATGGTTTTTGAATGTGTAGTTTTTTCCAGGTACTACTTTAGGTGTTTTTTATGTTAATCTTTTTCCTCTTTCACATCACAGTGTAATTGGAAATGATTTCAGCATTGTGTATCATAGACAACTTTATAGCTTTAATGTATTTTAATCCGAACTTTTTGTATGGTCCGCTTTTATATGATTTCCTAATTAATTCGCCACTGGGTTATATAAAATTTCGTAAACTTTTTCTTCTCTTAGATACCCTGTAATTCGGCAATTTGATTGTGTTTGTTCTTGTTTTAGCTGAATAGTTTGTTTTGAACTGATATTGTTGTTGCCAGAAATTTTTGGTTTTCTTTTTCTCTTTGCAATTGAATATTCTATGTGGAACTCTCACAAGTACATGTTGTCTTCAATAAGTTTCTGCGATAAATAAAGCTTCTCATGTCAATTGTCTTGCATCTCTATTTATCGTTTTGATCGATTTGGGTTGTTTGAGACTTTTCTTTTAAACTGTGGTCTTAGAAGCATCTTTGTATAGTTGTTCTTCATAATAAAGTTTTTCTTATGAAGCGATACGAGAACTTTCTTTTTTGGCGTTGGGTGACAGCTCTATTGCATTGGCCCCAGCTCTGTCCAATTATGAATAATTCTAATTGGCTGATTGGTAAAACTTGAATGGTCAATTCTAGTCTTTGCCTTCTTTTAAGAATTTGTGTTGATTCTTTGAAGTCTCTCTGTTTACACCTTTGTGACTCAAAGTGGCTAAACGTTGAGTCTCGCCTCTCCTGAATTGAAGCATATCCAAATTGCCAAGATTCGATTTTTTTGATATTATCAATTGTATTTTCCTTCTATAATGGTCTTTTTTTGTACTGTGTATTGCAGTTGGTGTTTGTCTTTCTTTCTTGGCTAAAAGTCTTTCTCTTTTGTATATATATGATGAGGTAATTTGTCTATAAAAGAAATTACGTGTCGTGTACATTTTTTATTATCAATTGAATAGAAAGAATTCCTTGCCTTTCAGACATTTTTATCATTATTACAATCCAAATGTTGGCTAGAGTTCTTCTTGTATAATTAACTAGTCACGAAATTCAGCGTGTATTCATTCACGGACGCTAGACTTCTATGAAAATAAAATTTTAGCAACCATACCCACCAGTATGAAGATCGATCGTTCAAGTAAACAGGGCATCAAGAATAAAATATTCATGTCTTGCTCAATTTTCTTTGTAACATAGGAAGATCCTGGAATATCTTGCGCATATCTAGGAATGTTGCTCAGTAAAGTAATTTAATATGCTGAAAGAATCGCTGTCTAAAATGAACAATGTATTTATAAATTCTTGGACAGTTGTCAATTGGTATACTTTGTATTTGTCAGGCTTTTTATAGAATTATACGTTTTATAGTTGATTGTGATTTCCCAATAGAAAGACAGGGTTATTTAAGTGCCAACAGTAATACTATTCAAACAATATCCTTTCAAAAACTGTGTCTCACAAACTGTCAACTGCTGAGTATTTATAGACTTGAGCACAAAAGACTACGGTAGCTATTCCAAGCATACACTATGCCGACGAGTTGCGAAGCCTCGCTTTTGTGAAAGTTTTTCCCACCAGACACTCTTTTTCTTCCAAGTCTTGTTTCGAATTTGCATCCTTCAAGTGACCTCGTCAAGTAAGATTAGCAAACAACGACGTAAAGATGCTTCAAAGTGGGTATACAAACTCTGTTCACGTCCGTTTTCGAAACAGCAACTCACAGTTGAACTGCGCAGTTCAGTTGCCACGAGCCAATCTTCCCTCTCCACTTGGACAATAGATTCTCGATAGACAAAAACTGACAATGACAAGAATCGTTTTTGTGAAGAACCAAAGAGAATCAACTCAGAATATACTACGACTGCTACAAACGAACTTGGTAATTGTTCCACAAGAGAGAGTCCTCCTCTGTTGTTCACAGGACAACAATTAGTAGAACAATTCAGTTCAAAGACCAAGTTCCATTGAAAGACTCTATTGGGACAAAGATTCAGACTCAAAGACTATTTGGAGCCTTTGTGCCGACTGGTGCCTCAGTACTCCAAAGGAACAAAGTATTCAAACAGACCAGAATCTAAAGATCAACAATTCTCTTGAAAGTACCTACGTTGCATTCGACATGAAGTTGGAAGCGACTTTGAGGTTCAAGCCAAGTCGTTGACAGGAAACGAACAAACCAAACCGGGCCTTGGTTGGTATTTCAAAAAGTGCAAAGTCATAAAACTTCAAAGTTTTTTTCGTACTAAAAAGTTCTCCTCTAAATTCAACTCTACTTATATTTTCATAAAAAGGAACAATTTTATCCACTTCAAAACAGGTGGTAACAAAGCAACTACAGCCACAGTTGAGCAAAACAATCACAAAGAGAGATTGGGCAAAGTGACGTTGAAGAGCTCTTCGAGTATCGTCAAAAGTGCACACGCCATATAGTTTCATATGTACCTAGTGAAAACTTTCCAAGGGAACCTTCCACTCAAGAGTTTACCTAGAATACTATTGATTCTCTAACGTTGCACTATTTGAAGAGAACCGTTGTGTTAGAATGATCGTTGACATAGCCCTGAGAGTAAAGCCCGCCATTGTATAGTGAGATAAACTCACCTTTGTTATTTACCTCGGAGATTTACTTGCTTCAAGTTGATTTGGAGAACATTGAGCTCTAGTCTATAGGAATCATTTCAAGAAAGTATTGTCTGCCACTTTCAAACAGAGAGGAGTGTTTCCCATAACTTGGAAGGATTTGGTGTGTAGTTGCCAAGTTGTCATACAGAAATTTCGTCAAGTAGAGTGAACGCTTATGCTGGTCAATGTCTAGCTGAACTGTTTGCAACTTGGAGGACTGTGAATTTTGTGTTACCAGTAACAAGGACTTTTTAGACTTTTGCAGATTTGAGTTTATACACTATGGTCGAGTGTTTCAATTATCAACAAAACGTTTAAGTACACATTGGAAGTGACACATGTATATAATTTGTATTTTGCCTACAAGTATGTTGATAAAGAATCCAGTCAAGTTTCTCAAACAGCTTGAGTACATAGACCAAGTGTCGCATATTCTATTTTGTATAATTCAATTGCGAAAATAAAGAATTAGTTGTTGACTCTTTCTATTTTGTATAAAAGCTATATATGAAAACTGTCCATAATGGCATAGCGTCACGACTCACATAGTAAGTATCATTGCAAGAACCTTGCCTTGTTTGTCCCTTGACAACAACAGTCAAAAACAAAGACCCTCGAGCCACTTCCTCCTTATTCATCTAAAACAGCGCAAAGTTTCAGACAGTCTACGTTTCACAAAACTCAACAATCTACCACGGAAAATTCTGCAAACACTAGAGCACTCCAAAGTTGGAGAAAGATAACCAAATTGTCAAGGTAGCTTCCCAAGACAAAGAATTGACTACATTAGTAAACCCAACAGAGAAAAGCAAAGCGGCAAGAAAGAAGCAACTCAGTCATAAACTCTTCAACTATACCCAGAATACTTCAACACGTTAGGAAGCAAGTACCGGGACTCACTCTCGATTCTAGTTCCCTCAGAGTTTCTCTGATAAAAACCACAGACGCATCTACAATAGTTATATCAAAACCCCACTCTCATGGAAACTTTCAAAGTTGGCTATTATCCACATTTATTCTAAAACGCAACGCCAAAAACTCAAACTTAGAAATATACCTGTTGTACAATTTGGAAACATAGCAGCTGGTCAAGAACTCAAACAGTCATAAAGCTTTATTTTACTTTCTGTCAACTAGCTCATATATCGCAACTTTCATGATTTCTTCAAGTCGGTCAACGGAAGGTTGAAAGCTGCCATCATCACTCCGCCTGTTCCAATCAAAGCAATCCTCTCATGTCTCCTCTTTAGTTGGATAAGAGACTTTAAATGGTCATAAACTGACAAATAAAGGAACTGGTTGTTTGAAAAACACAAGAATCAACACAGAATATACTTCGAGTGCTACAAAAGAGCTTGATGAGTGTGACACAAAAGAAGATTCACAACAACAATTCACAAGACTTTACTTTGTAGTATACTTGGACTTGAAAAACCAAGTTACACGACAAGACTGTATATGGGCAGGGGTTCAAACTTAAAAATAGAATTGGGAACTTTTTATGCCGACTTTCTTTTACAGTACTCTATACAGTAAAAAACGCCTATAAACTTACCACAAAATAAAGAGCAACAGTTTTCAACAAGGATCCAAGTTGAGGTTCGGCATGAACTTGGACTAAAGGAAACTATTTTTCAAGCTTTATGGAACTCAAGTTTCAAGTCATTGAAAGTTTACGACCAATACTAACAGGTCTTGAATGGGCAAAGTTTGGTCTTGAAGAGTTTCTCGTTCGAACCCACTGTTTGACGCTTTAGAAATTATTGCCAAAATTTATCGTTTTGCTTTGAGACAGTATCATTGCATTGAAGTGGAATTATTTTACTTTGTTCACTGAATCTTGAACCTTCTTTACAGATCACAATGCTACTCTCCAACAAAATGAATTGAGTACATTCTTAGCTTCTTTTGTGCGTCGATTCTATGCTTGACTTGTTCTTGTGATTCAAAACTCATCTGTCTATGGTCACAATTCTACTATATTTGTATCCATTTAGGCGATTCTGTCAAACGAATTTGAGTCGAAACCCAATTCTTATTTATAAGGATGCTTCAAATCCATTTTACATAGAAAAACGTTTTAAATTGTCAATTGCCAAATTCATTCGAGTCGAATCATTTCTGTAAGCTCCAAGTATACTATATTATTTCCCGTTGATGACACATTAAAATGGCTATGATGAAGATTATGATGGCTATTACACTGGTAGTCTTCTTGAGTTCCCCAAAAATGAACTTTGAGTTTTGGTTGAAACATTTTAAGTCTCTTTTTATCTATTCTCAACAGGGTTAAACTTAAAATCACTTTGTTGGCTTCTCAGTATGTACTCTTATGACTTTCTTGTTCAATTTTTATTTTTTAATAATGACTGAACTCAGAGATTCATTCGTCAGGTAGGCTTTTTTGTTCATACATTAGGAAGCAGTTGATTTATTGTTCCTGTTTTTTCTAGTACTACTGTCTTTCTTCCTTCTGTGTTTAGAAATAAAGTTGGACTATAGTTTGAATTCAATTCTTACTCAGTGCCTTCTCCTTGTATTGTATACATGATGATCTCTATTGTGCAATTTCATGGACTTTTTATTTTTTGCAACTTTTCACTATTCGAGGAATAAAAATGAATCTATTCTCTTTCTGTTCCATACTCTTTTAAATACTGCCAAAGTCTCAAAGTTTCACAAAAAGAAGTTTAAAGACGAGAAAAGTTTCAATGACACGTGAAATAGAATGAAAAGATAACGGTTCATTGATTGTCTCTTGAGTATATAAAATCCTAAAAACCAATAATTTCCCTACAATACTTGATCTTTTGAATAAATTTATCAATCAACAGAATAATTCAAGTAAATTCTTTTGGAGTACTAACTCATTGAACGAGTCATGTTCACCTTTCCTTTACCACATTCATTTCTTTGCATACATTCTTTACATATCGTGGATATCGATAAAGGGAACCAAATGAAAAAATAGAACTTGTGTGATTGACAATACTCAATGAATTGTGCTGGCAGATTTGGATTCAAACTATTTCCCAAAACAGCTTTAGAATGTGGAATATTCATCAAATTTGATATATCTTTGAAACAATCCTTTTTATTTCATCTCATTCACTCAATCCTTTACTAGACAACTTGTTTCGAATACAATGTTTTTCAAGATCTCTGCACTTTGTCAATTCAACATACACTAGTCTACCTTGTCATATTGTTCAAGGTTTGTTCTCGTAGCGAATATTTCTTCCTTTGCTTTAGTTTTCAAAATACTTTGGACATTTATCAAACGATCTACTTAATTTGCTATAATGTTTTCGCTAACCTCAGTAAAATAAATCTTTCCACAAGTATGTATATACAACTTGTTCAGGTTAAAAGGTGCCGATAATCACTACTACAAATTATCCTCTTTTACACGATTCTCATCCAAAGAACCAAGAATGTGCAAAGCTATCGTAGTTGTTTCCAAACAATCTCCCTTTATCGATCGTAATCAACCTCTCCCTTCAAAATGTTTCTGCAGATAAATCACTTTTGAACTCTGTTGTTAACAACCACAAAGTTCAAACCTAGTGGCTTCAAAGTTACGACCAAAACAACCCAGGTTTAAATAGTATCCAAAAAAAGAAAAACTTTCTAGTCTATTCTCAAGATGTTTCTCGTTGAAATTCAAAAAAGTTTTCATAGACATACTTTATCCGCTTTGAAGCGGGTTGCATAACACAACTATTAGCTCCTGTTCTCAACCAATAAGTTCTAACGAAAGAACGTTTCGAAGAGCTTAGAAACGAGGTGGTATGAAAGGGTGCCTTTAAAAGGTACAAACTATATCGTATCTTGTATACTTGTAGAGAAATTTCCAAAAGAACCTTGCACTCGAGAGTTCAAAAGACTGTTGATGCTCTATTCTTTCTATTGAGGCAATTGTATCGTTGGAATTCAGTTACAGACTTTCCACTGTTGTACCTGATAATTCAGAATTCGTGAAAGTAACGAGAAAAAAACTGGAGAGTTAATAGAATTGGATTTGACTTGTTGTTGACAAGGAGTTTTTCTTTGATCTCACAAGCCCAAACAGAACACGTTGAGTTTTAAGATGGTTAGCGTCCAAATTGTTTGAATTGTAAACACTTGGTTGACGTTTCGTGAATCGAACGTTTTCAACAATTCCATCTATACTTGTGGTTGGGTTAAGTAAGGACTCCAAAAGAGTGCTGATTACAGTTGTCAAGAAGGGAGTTTTTCCCATACCCTAGAATGCTATCATAGAAGACTCTAGTGAGGAATGTGAATCAATCCTTATGTTGCTGAATAAAAATTCTACAATGTGTTTCAATTCTGTGAAACAAGGATCAAGAAATCCTAGACATATGGACGGTAACTAGTACTAGCAACTTTTACTGAGATTTTCTAGAAGGTGTACTTTGAAGCACACGGTGACTTTAGCAAAGTCAACGATAGTATATAGTGTCACAAAATTCAGCAGTCAACAACCGACCATCCTGAAAGGATTCCAAGAATAGATAAGACCAAATGAGTTGTACAGTCGTTGCTTCCAAAGATAAAATCTTGTTTGCTCTAACGAAACTTGTAGAATGCTACAAGAGAAGAAAGCAACAGCAACTCAATGAGATACTTTTAAAGTATACAAAGTACTTTAGCAAGACACAAAACAAGATTTCGAGTTACCAACTCGGCTTTTATTTCATTCTCATCATCTCACAGTTACTCTGAAAACATAAGATCTAAAACAATCTTAGTAAAAACTTCACTGTCACGACAAAACTAAAATTCTGACAGTATCCAAAAATATTTCAAAACATAAAGCCAAATCCACTTGTTCAACCTTTGAAACTTGGGTTCTCAAAGGAAGAGACGTAAATGTTTCAATACTCATAATTCAAATTGTGGGCACCATACTAACAATAACTTTCAGTTGAGACTCATTTCTTGCAGCGAGTAACGAAAGTTGCAAGCTCTGATAAATTGGTGTGTTCCATTGCCTCTTTCATAAAGTGAAGAAAAATTTTGAACTCAAAGATAACTTTGCACGATATCACTTTGAGTAGTTGAGGTATTTTCAGCCAGTCGTTCAAAGTTCACATATATTCGACAATGTTCGATTAGATAGGTGAAGTATCCTCAAGGATAGATGTCAAAAATAGACAAAGTGTGACCCTTCAAAGAAAGCATTAGTTGACTGGATTCTTTCTCTCGTCTGTATTGGATAGCAATCTTTGATGTCTAGTACTGTGAAGATTCTTTTGTAGACAATTGAACTTCTTTTAATCTAGTGGAGGTCTACATAGTCTGGTTGGTGGAGAAAGGACAAGCAATGGAATAGTTTAAACTGGAAGAGTGGAAAACAAGCATTAAAGTCTCAGAGTATCTAAATTTTCCTTATCCGGAAGCACTGTTGATTTCAGAATATATCTCAAGTCAATGAAAGAAATTATTCAATCATAAAATATGTTTCTCAAGAAGTCACCTCAAGTTCATGTATGTATTCTTTCTCTAAGCAACTCCATATCAATGTTCCATAGGAGACAAAGAAACACTAGATTTCTTGTTTGAATTCTAAAACATAGTTGTAACACAAATTATACAAACTATACAACTCTATGTTGTAAAACTTGTTACTATTGAGACAAAATTGGAAGGTCCTGTTGGTTTGTGACACAATTTGATTGAAGATCATCAATTGATTCTCAAAGGATGATTAGTGAAACGTCTTTAAATATGTCCAGAGAGTTGGTTAGATACGAAAAAGTAGCTTTTCTTGAAACGACTCAGAGCAACAATTAGTTTTGCTAGCAGTTGGAATCTAGATCTCAACTAAATTTGTAATACAGCAATAGGCTTCATGAAGACATATACTTCGTTTTGAACAGTCAATGATATTGCACAACTATCGTTCGTCTTTTTCACTTTCACAAGAGTCTCTAAATAGACAATAGTTGACACATGGACATTGTAAACTATTCAACGAACACATGACATAGCTGATAATCTGCTTGGATCACTGCAAAATATCTTCAAAGCGGGTTTTCAACCCTATTTCACAGGACTATGTATAGCAGTTCTTAATAAAACTACTTTCAAACAACACCCAATCAAACTACGCTGACTTGTAACAGACTTTATTGGATCAATTACTAAAACTCCGTGCAAGTTTGGAACCTTTTATCAAGGCACTATTCTCGAAATACACACAGCTAGTTTTCACTCGAAGACCAGAAACTACAAAGCAAGTTGTCTCTTTAGAAGTGTATTTCGCAGAGGTACTTAGTATTAGACAATCCACGGAGTCACTACAATTTGAGTGAAAAACAATGTTCACAGCGAAACTTGGACTGTCAAAAAGAATTCAAACTGAGGTATAACTAGTAAGGCTCCATCTGTACAACCTAAACAAAGTCCTCCTTGGAAACTGCCAACAACAAATTTCTAAGCAAGCTTTATATCCATCAAAGTGGTAATCACACCAAACGAACCAAGCAAACAAACTATCTACTCAAGATGACTAAGTTTCCAAATATGTTTTTCTCCCACTGTATCCATACAAAGTTCTAGAAGTGAGCCAACAAGTTATCTGTATCCACTGTGAAATAAAGTCACTTTGTCGCAAAAGAAACAACAAAGTCATCTGCAAGCCGAACAAAAATATTAGATCTTATACATAAACTATGCAATACTTTTGTTCGTATAGAACAACAACTTTACCATTTTGAGATTCAATTTGTTGGTGGTGGTGTGTTGCGGCGGTTGTTGTGAGAGTACAGAATGGACGTCTTCTCTATGAAAAGTGTTGACCATCCCCTTGTCAATCGTGAGTCCGCACTGTTGCAAGTTATAGAAGCTTTTCGAGCCTCTCATCTTTGGGATAAGAAGGGTTTCTCTAGAGCACAACGGCCATACGTGTCGTTCGCTCCCCAAATGTATGGGAGCGGCAAAAGCACGTTTGGCCAAAACTTCCAAACGTTTGTTTCCATCAACAAAGAGTTTTTGTTGCACTATTTAGATAAAAAGGGTCTCCCTGGCATTGCAAAGGGGGAGAATGTAGGAGAACGAGCTCTACACGCTCTGTTAAACGAGACTTTATATGTTGTGTTGAGTCTTCTCGATGTGCCGAAAGGAACATGTTTTGAAGATACGCTTTTGGAGTGGATAAGCAAGGAGGCACTCGCGCCATTCCGAAAACGTGCGAAGTTACTTTCGCAAGTTCTTTCCTGTATCGGTAATCCAAAAGAATGGTTTGAGAAACTCTTGCAAGTCACCAAGAAACGTTATTTATATTTGTTTATTGATGAAATTGGAGCTTTAGAAGACGACAAATTCAAAATGTTTCAGGAATTGATGGTTTCACAAGGGGCAAGTCGAGTGCACAACGTGTATCGTGCCTTCTTTAGAGTTTTATCAGTTGTTGTAAGTAAACCTTTTGTCATTTGTATTGTTGCGGGGAGATCGGATTGTATAATTAGTAGAGAAGAGGATGCAATGCCTTCCCGAATAATGTTAAATTTTCTTCGGTTGGATCCTTTTTCAGAAGCAACTGTCAAACACTTTATACAAAATACCACTTATGACGATGAACGTATTCTAAAAGTATTGTTTCCGAGTCATCCTGAGGGACATGATTGGTTCTTCAAACAAGTGTATGATTATACAGGTGGTGTTCCCTTTTATGTTGTTCATGTTTTAAATGAATTGGGAAACAAATGTGAACGTTGGAATAGTTTTTGTGATCTTTCAGAGAATGAAATGAAAGAGAAAATGGAGAAAATTGCTCCGAGTACTTCTCTCGTAGTAACTCTTTCTCGTATGACACCCGAATCAATGATTGTTTTTTCTTCAATGCTTCTTGCGAGTATTTTAGAATTTCGTATTCCAAAGAGAGAGACTCTATTTGGTGGTTTAGGAACAGGAAGCCATTCTGAATATGTTTTAGATATTGCCAATCATTTTGGTTTTTATTATGTGAGTTGCTCGAGAGATGAACAAGACGAAGCAAGCAGGATATCCGTTGAAGACAGCGATGAAACATTTTTCAAGTTGGTTTTTCCAAAGATTGTACTAAAGCATATTCAATCGCGATATTGGACTATTCCTCCTGTTCGTTTTGTTTGTAGTTTGTTTTCATCGATCAGTCGATTTGATTCACCTTCGAGCCGTGGTTTCAAATTTGAAATTATATTTACTCTTATTCTTTATGTTCGATGGTGTTTCTGTTCCAAACTTGGAGAATTGAGTATATTTCGACATAGTTTTGTCGAACATATATCAATAGAATCTACTCAAACCATTGGCAGCTTAAAAGTGGATCCTATTCCGAATTATGTTCCAGCATTTAGTTCGACAGTGAGTAGAATCCATAGTGCTAGAGAAGAAACTTACAATGTCACTGCTTGGAAACCATTTTTTGAAAAGTATTTATCAAAAGATGGAATATTTGTTCCCATTCGACAAAACTCCAATGGACCTGATGTTCTTATTCGAGTCACAGATATGAAAAACAATTCTTTCCTTGCTATTCAAGGTGAATCTTCTTCAGAGCAAACACCTATGGAGACTGAAACCACCAAGAAGAGAGTATATTTGATAGGTATTGCATTGAAATGTTTTCAATTGTCAAGTTCTGGTGTTGGACGTTCAATGATTAAGGCAGAAGTTGCCAAATTTTTACATCCAGTGGCGTCACAGCTTGAATTGGTGCAGAATGATTTAACAGCCATTCAGTTGATTGTAAGCAACAAGTATACTGAAGAAGTTTCCAGACAATTTAGAGATAATCAGAATTGGATATTGAATAGTGGAGTTTATTATGAAGACAACACTAATAATATTGTTTACAGTTCTATCAACTCTGAAAGACAACCACAGAATATACGAGAAGAGTGGTTGAGGATACCTCCTCATTGTCAAGTTGTTGTATGTTCAACTACATCTTTGCAAACCTTTTTAGGTCGCAAGGCTAGTGAAGAACTTGAAAGAGTGTTTGCAGACAATCCTGGATGGTTGGAACAACTGAAACCACTTTCTGATTTGTTGAGCAATTCGTTTGTAGATTTATTAAGGCGTATTCCATTTGAAGAATCCGAAAGGAATAGTCGAAGGATGGAAAGAAGTACTACTCGTCGAAGGATGGAAAGAAGAAGTACGCGTCGAAGGATGGAAAGAAGAAGTACACGTCCAAGTATGAATGTGATGCAAATGGAAGAGACAAGAGGAGAATCAACTATTTCTGTTCCGAGCTCAGTGCAAGTTTCTTTTGACTGGATGAACTTTTTGAAAGTATATTGTCATTTAACTGAGGAAGAATCAACTCAATGTTACGAATGTCTATGCAAGTTTTCGGAGCGAGACATGGGAGTCATAGACTCGAACATATTAGAGCAGATGGGTATTGATGATTCCTTGTTGCGAGTAAAAGTTGTTGCTGGTATGAGAACTTATATAAAAGATAGGCAAAGTACCTGAGTTTTTTATATCCAAGTTTCGCTTACCTTTGATTTTCTCTATCACACTTTATGATCTTTATAGAGTTGAACGCATGTGGAGGATATGACAAAGCTGTCAGTTGTTCACTTCTTATATAATACTCAACATCTTGTAGTGTATCATACAGGAGAATGACTTGGAAGACACAAGTTCATTTGTTTCAACATTTATATCTCTTTCTCTGAAAATATTTCACATATGGTATTCGCTATTTGAACTATGCAATATTCTCTTTTTTGGACTGAAATGGTTCTCATGACGATATCTCTCAAGCCCTTAGGTCTCTGTTGTGCTGCCCTTTATGGAAAAGAACAGTTACTTTGATCAACCGAAATAGACAAAAACAGCATAAAACAAGTTTCTATTGTCTATAACTGTTGTAAAAAAAGTGACAAAGAGATCAAGCTGCAGTAGAAACTATTCCGATTGGGACCTTTTTCCTTGAGTGGGCTTGAATAACATCTCTTTATCTAGATAGTTCAAGATACTTGTACAAGATTATTTGTGAAAACTTAAAGCGCTATAAACGAGGTCTTTGAAAACTGGTATCTTGCAAGAGAGAGAGATACACAGGAGTCAGCAAAGTACAATTGCAGAGAAAAGTACCGCATTGCAAGAACCAAACACAGATGTCTCCAAATACTATGCTCTGAGATGATATATCTATACCTCTTTTGATCTCGCATATCTACTATGAACACAAGAGTCGTTCTCGATAGAGATATATCTCTTTCTTAAAGCCTAACAACTGTTGAATACAACAGCTGGAAAGGTATTTGGACGAACGAAGACACATCACAAGTTTCTACTCATATTTCAAAGACACTCTTCTTTGAATTCAACAACAGAAAGTACAACACCCGACGCACAAGTATGGAACTAAGTGTTTTTCGGAATATCCATTTTGACGCATATTATCGATTTCGTTTTGGCGACGATGATATTCGGTGATAAGTGGGTTCCTCGTGACACGTTCGAGCCTGTTGTTGTAGGTCGTGAAGAGGATGTGTACCTCGTTACAGAAGAACTTTACGAACTTCACAATAACCGAAAGCAACTTAAGGGTCAGTTAAGCAGTACCTATTACCGTTTGACTATCCCATTCGCGCCTCATATGTTTGGATCCGGCAAGACTACTTTTTGTATCAACTATTTGGAGTTGATACGGAGATTGAGTGAAACTTCCCTGTCGTCTTTTGCTTCGGACTCTTCCAAGAAAGCGTTTTTGGATAGGTTGAAAGATTCGGCTTTCTTGTACGTTGATTTGAGAGAACTTGGACGAACTGATCCTGAGGAAAGAAGTCTAAAATGGGCTATTTTTTACTTGCTGTACAATTCGGCCTGTCTACGATCGGGGTTTGAAGAACCGGACCCTGAAGAGTGTTTCGAAATCTTTAAACTTAGAACTGATATGTTAATTGAGAAAATCCGTGAAGTGTTAAACATGCGTACTGATCAGTTTCTTCTTGTGGTGTTTGATGAAGTTGGTGCTCTAGACGAAAGTTACGACGAATTTGATTTCGAAAGGACACAAGATGGTGAAGTTTTTCCATACAACGACTTCTTTGAGATTGTTCGTGAGTTGTGTAACGAAAACAATCTGTTCGTTATTGTTGTTGGGAAAAGCGAGGGTTTAAGAATTAAGAATTCTGTAGCTTTTGGACCAAGGGTGTTGCTACACTTTATTTCGTTATCACCTTTAAGATCTTCCAATCTCATTGAATTCCTTGAAAAGAGCCATCTCAAAGGACAGGTTCAATCTCGAGTTTGTGATATTCTATGTAGTCCTTCTTTTTCAGTAAATGAATTGGCAGAGGCACTATTGGAATCTACCGGTGGAGTCCCTGGTCTGCTTACTCGTGCAGTGAATATGCTTTTGAATTATGTACAAACAAGAGGACAGTCTTTTGGGTCGAAAGATGAATGTCTATCGTGTATGAAGGAGGATGGTTTTAGAAGAAATTGCTCTGAGCCGTTTGTACAACACATGTCAACTTCAGATGAGGATAAAAAGAGTGAATTTGGCATATTATTGATGATGGCTCTGTATCATACACCTTTCAAAGTAGATGATGCACTAAACTCGGAATGTTATTTGTTTGACGCTGTTAATGAAATGGGACTCTATCGATATCCTATTGACCATGATACTTTTCAAGTGCTGATTCCAAAATTGTTTATTAGAAATCTTAACAAGGCTTCATCTTTCTCTATATTAGAGAAGATATTTCTTGGATCACTCAAATTAGAGCCAGTTGATTGCTTCTTCTCTTCAAGATGTCGAGTATTTGAAGGAATTGTTGCTATCCGACTTATTTTGATGCTTTCGTCCAAAGTACGAAATGCATTTAGGGAGTTGTTATTTCAGTTATCTGCCATATTTAAAGAAATGAAACTTCCTATCAGTGAACCTTCACCTCTTGACTACATGAGATCTGTTGGTGTTTCTGAATCAAGGAGTGAATCAAATAAGAAACAGAAAATTTATGGAAGTAATGAATGGAACAAGATTATTCACGAAGCACTTTATTTTGACAAAGTCTATATTTCAGTAGACACCAATTCTCATAGTCCTGATATTATGTTCAAGTTACAATCTCTCGTTGAATCCAAAGTTCTTATTGTGGGAGTTGCGTGTAAAGGTCGTTGGAAATCGGAACGATTTGGCTGGTCAGATATTGTTGAAGAAGCTAAAAAGTTTCTTGTTCCTATTCATGACCAAGTTTTATCCAACGCACCTGATAAGAATCATTGTATGCTTATTGTAGTTAGTACAAAATTGGCATTCAATGTCTCACGTGAGTTGGGTGATCAAAGTCGTTGCTACAGTAGTGGAATGTCTATTGAAAGTGAATCTTTTACGATTCCTTCCAATTGTGAACTTGTTATTCTTTGTGAAAGAGATGTAGAAATGCTCATTGACAAAGAAGTATTGAATGGACTTGAAAAGGCATTCTCTTCTGATCGTCCCCTTTTTGGGGATTTTGGACCCGACTTACTTCGAAGAGTTCGTCACAGTTTCTTAAGTTGGCAATAAAGTTTGAATTCGTATATTCAATTGTTCATTCGGTAATTCGCTCTGCAACATTTGAATTAAATATTTTTGCAAACTTCTTTTTAAATGTACTAGTGGTATTCTAAAGTATATGATGATTGTCATAGAACAGTGTCGAAAGTCATCTAATCACCTAAATCACTCGTCATTCTTTTTCACAGATTCTTTTAATCACAGAGTGTATATATAAAAGAGTATTAACTGTTTACTTTTCTTATCACGAGAACATAGTTTAGAATATTGTTATCTTTATGCTACTAGCAAATACAATGTCAGAGACCATATTGAATTTGATCATTCATATCTTTGCAATTGACAACGCTGTTTGAAGTCCAACGGGTGCAACCATCAAAGGGGACTAGTTGGACATTCTGGAGCTGCCAACTTATAGTTTCGTTTTATTTGACTCAAAAATCCAAGAAGAAAATGTGGAAGGTAAGATATAATTTATTCGAAGAAGGAATGGAAAATATTCTATAGGCTATGCATGTAATTGGATTGAATGAATGCTCCAAGAGAATATCGATCGTATTTTTCAAGAAGAAAGATACACACGCCTTCCTAGAGAAGATTATGCAAAGTTGTAACGGAATCATAGAAGATCGATTGATCACGAATCCACACAAAGTGAATATTTATTAAAAAATGAATCATTGGATGTTTAAACACTAAATTAATGAGTCATTATAAGCTACCCAAGATTAACTCGTAGTCATAACAACATTTGACATTTTACCTTTGAATACAGTCTCAAATTGTTATACAAACAGTTTCTTGGAAATATGTTGGGACCTTTTCTTTTAAAGACAAAATGGCATTTCGTACAACTCGATCTTGGTTGTTTAAATAAATTCTTGACCTACTTTTATTTCAAAACTCTTGTATGTATTGTCTTGAGATGATATCGTACATCTAATTTCTTGACAGGGCATGACTATTATTAGAGAAGAAACAGTTTCTTCTCAATGACTTGCAAGTTGTTCTTTAGTTCAAATGGATGTCTTGGAGAGCAGTACTTTTATTTGTTGTCACTTTAGAAAGCAAAACAAATTAAGCCTGAAGGAAAAAGACTTTAAATGAAAATCCCTTATGTTAAATAGTCAAAACTTGTCATATATATTGTAAGCTATCATTTTAGCAAAGCAATCATCTGAAAATAACCGGACAAATACTATGTAAACGACTCTTGTTGAAACAATAAATTATACGAGAGTATCAGATAAACCAATTTTGGATAATTTGAAAGCATATTTTTCATAAGAAAGATTCAAAGACTGTGTTAGAAATATTTGTCAACCATATGCAAGGGAGCCGTTTCTATCTTAGCACGCGACACACTTTGGCAATTGTCGTAAACAATGTACAAATGTCAAGGATACTCCTAGAATCCTCACTCACATAGTTATTGTAAAGACATAAAAATTGAATAAATAACAACGTGCTTTTTCAAACTTTACAACATTCTAATCACGATAACTAAGAGAAGGCAGTTCAATATTTCTCCTTGAAAGAACAAGTCAAACTCCATCGATAGTAGGAAATACAATTACTCAAATTGTAGTCTACACTTGTTCATTGGAAGACAAATTTTCCACTCAAACATACTTCATTTAAACTTTGTGAAACTTGTAGGTTTTTCTTTGTTTGCACAACAACCATTCAATTGGCTAAGACTATATAAATCCATAGCCATTATTGATTGGCTGCAGTGTCCATTCATCGGTTTCGAGATTGTGAGACAACATTGGATGGTTGCAATGCTTGTTGGTTGCCTTGCTTTTACGTTTCGTTCTACTTGTCTTTCCTCAACCAATGTTCAGTATCCGCCCAAAACTAAGGTGTGTTTTGGAACAAAAGATTGTCGTTTATGGGGTAGAAGCTTTACAAAACCGTTGGCTTGTTTTGACAAGAAGCGTGTTGGTTTTGGTTGTCGAAGAGTTATTCTTGCTTCAGTCGTAAATAGTCGTGACAGAGACAATGAAAGATATATTGACTTTAGAGACATATTTGTACAAGACGATTGTAAAATTGACGAAAAGTTCAGCAACGTATGGTTGACAAACTTGCCTAATCTTCAACTAGAGTGTTTGTCCAAGACTCTTGCATCAGTTCTTGGAGATAAATACAAGTCGGAGGAAAAGTCTTCAAAGCTGGGAACGAAACTTTTCGTGACATAGCACAGTTGCTCTCTCCCAAACAGTTTCCCGATGATTTTCCAGTGGAAAAAAGTGCTGGGAAAATCTCTAGAATCTTTCTGAGGAGAGATTTTATTAGGAAGTGGAATCGACTCATAGAAAGCCTTGGTGTGATAGCTCCCAATCTTCCACGCCGACAGAATGTTCTATTGGCAGCAAGTGGTGTAGGAAAGAGCGTAGAGCTGTATATGGCAGCTGTGTTTTCAATGTATTGTAGGATTCCTCTGCAGTATATTGGAAACGCAGCTGCATGGTTAGAGGAAATCAGCAACATCTCTCAAATAGTTACACTTTACTTGAAAATGCTGCTGTACCTGAATTTCTCCATTCTGGACGAGTTGCCGAGTTTTCAGTCATGGGACTACGAAGCTTTAAATGGTGCTCCTCTTAAGCATGTGATATATTTTTGTATCAAAAAGAAAGATCTGAATCTAGCTTTCGCAATTCGTCGCTGTATAATGCGGCTTGGACCACGCAATATGTTTATTATCGATGAACATAATGTGTTGTTGCGCGAGTTTGGCAAGAAAACAAATACGTGGCCAGATTTCTTTCGACTTTATACCAGTATGGAAGTGATGAATACAGTAAGTAATGTTCTATTATTGTTATAATGACTTTTTCATTTACTTGAATAGCCTTATTGTGGAGTTCTTATTGCAGGTTCACAGCATCATCAATTTGAAGATAATCTGCCTAGTAGTTATGGAGGTGTCAAACACTATTTGGAGCCTCTAAGTTTCAAAGAGTTTGACTTGTGGCAAGATTTACCTGATTATCCACCCATTCTTCGTCAACATTCAGATGAAGTTGTCGAACTTACTGGGTTGGTACCTAGAATGATAGCCAAAATGGTATTTCTTGCCAACGATCGTCCTGATGCTAATTTCGAAAGTCTAAAGACACGCTTCACCTCGAATTTATATTCTGAAATGATACGAAAGCACAATGGTTATCTTGATGGACTTAGTTCTGGAAGAGAAAAGAGCGATTTTGATTCCATGCTTTATAAGCTATTCATGGATAGAAACAAACCTAATATTACGGTTGCAGACGGGGCATATATAAGTCGAGGTTTATTAGTTGTAGTTGACGAAGTCTACTTACGCTTTTATAACAGCGTTGCACGTGATATCTTGTTATCCTCTTTCCTTAAAAGATATGCTTCTGAGAATTACTTGGCTGAATTGTTTGAACGTTATCGAAGTGATCCAAGCACAAGAGGACAGACTTTTGAAAAATTATTCTTTTTATGGTCCATCAATAGAACAGAAGAAGTGACGATCCGTTCCGATAGCAAACCTTATAGAAACTTAAGTTTATCTTGTAATAGTTGGGTTCGGTTGACTAGAGATGAATTTGATCCTCCCATGAAAAAGTTTACTCACTCCTGTTGGATATTACTGGAAGAACGACATCTTCCATTTGACTATATTTTTGTGGATATTGTGAATTCTCAATGGCATATATGCTTTTTTCAAGTATCGATATCTTCATTTTACAATCATAATCGTGACTCTGCTGCTATCGAAAACTTTTTTTTGCCACCTTCTTTCAAGAGAGATGCATGGAGTACTTCAGAATCGGCTAATTTATCAACTAGTAGGTCAAAGAGCAAACAAGGATCAATGGCAACTTCCCAAGGTGGCCAAAAACGTAATAAGAAGAGGAGACGAGTGAGAGTATCAGATAAGCCTCAGTTAGTAAACTTGATTGGTTTGATTTTGAATGAAGAGTTTACCATCACGTTAGAAGAAGATGATTCTGGAAGGATTGTAGATTTTCTTTTATTGGATTCCAAAGGTATTGATTGGCGAGACTGCATAAGTATTGTTTATGTTACTCCATTACCATTTAAGGATGCCAAAGGTAGTTTATCAGTGCCAGACTATATTGAGTTTCTTTGTAGAGAAGGCTTTTCTGAAAGATTTCGAGTTTTATTGGAAAAAGAAAAGTGATGCTTGACTATCCTTTGATGGAAGCAAAGTTGTTTTGAGCTTTATGATTTACAAAGACTATGACAAATAATACTTTTTGAATATTTTTTGTCTTGACTGGCAAGCTAATGATGAACAATTGTGGAGGCGGAAACTCTGAGATGGATGATTGGTTTGCAATAGTAGAAGATGTATATATCCTAAACAAAGTCATTTTTAGCACTTGGGATGGAAATCAACTCAACCTCAATTTCAAGAAAACAGCTTTGAAGAGCGTCTTTATTTAGTATCTCCGGTTGTATAGAATCACATTGTTTCAAACTTGAAGACATGTTTTTCAACCAAACGATCATTCAGAAAGTATTCAGGAAGCTCTTAAAGTCTGTCAGATGAACGAATCTTTGTTAATGAAATTGTTGGAGGAGAAATCATCAATCACAAAGAGAACCAATCACCTATTAACAATGACACATAAGTTGTCATTTTGAAGGCAAGTATGCTGATAAAAGACAACTAGTCATCTTTTAAATCAACTTATTTATAGATCAAGTGTTTCATAATCCATAGAGTACAATTGAATTGTAAAGAAATGGAGCATCAATTATTGACTGTATCTACTTTGTCAATTCTGTATAGGAAAACTATCAATGACATGATATCATTAGGGCTCACATAACAAGTACCTATGCAGACAGCATTCCGTGAATGGACAAATACAGCAATTCAGCAACAGTCAGTAACATATACTCTAATTTCCATTACTCTCTATGCATATTGAAAAAGTCTGGAAAACTTCAAAATGGTACACTGCAAATATCAACAGTCAATCACCGACAATTCTGGAAAAACTAAGAGCACTTCAAGAGTAGAGAAACCCAATTGAATTGTCAAGCGTTACTTCAAATCTTGTCTGCCCTAGTAAAACAGTTATATAGTGCAAGAATAGAGAAAAAGCAACAACTGAATGAGATATTTTCAAAATATACTTCCAAATTACTTGCACAAGAAGTGAACCAAGCTAAAGTTGAAATTTAGCTATGTTCCACTTGTGGCACTATCTTGTTCCCTTGACACCCTAAAGAAAAGTTTCCTAATGTTTACGAGAACAATCAAACTGTTTACATTCACTACAAATGTATGACGACGTCACATCGAACAAAACAACAGAAATCGAGTAGTGAATGACATTTAACGTTTGAAGTATAGTTGCATTGTAGAAAAGGAGTATTTTTGGGAGAATGAATTACATTACAATCCAATTTTCTATGAAATAGATTAGAAGAACTTTTCCTTTCTTCCTGTTTTTATAGCATATATACTCTTTCCATTCTAGAGCTTACGAAGAAAGGGCACCTTCAAACTGAAACTACCATTGTGATGAATGGGGTAGAAGTTATAATGCTCAGTGTATAACAAAAAACTAGGCAACGCTTTTTCTTAAAATTTACGTTTCAACATGAAATATGTTCCATCATTGTTTGAGAATATAAATAAGAAAGAAGTTCGTTCTATAGAAATAGCTGTGAAAGTGAAATACTATTTTCATTTTCTCTCGGAAAATTCGCGTTGGCATTTTTCTGACTCGATTTTCAACACCTCGTCCACTATGTCGAGTGTTTTCCAACGACGAGATATGTATGACAGTGTTGTAGTAGATAGAGAGCAAGACGTGGTCTTAACAACTGGACAGTTGTACGGGTTGCAGGTTCGCCGGGAAGTCGATCGTTCTTTTAAACCAGTTATTCCTTTCGCCCCACATCTCTTTGGAAGTGGAAAGACACGTTTCGTAAAAAGTTATTTAGAACTCGTGAAGAGCATGGGTGAAAGAGCACTAATAGGACCTGAGAACATAAGTGATTATGAAAAAGACCTCAGGAGATCCTTTCTGGACAAGTTACATGAAGCCGTTTTACTTTATGTGGATATGAGACACCTAGAACCCACCAATCCCATTGAAGAAAAGCGAAACCTGGAGTGGGCTGTCTACTACTTATTATACCGATCTGCTTGTAAGCAGAAGGGTTTGTCACTTATGAGTCCTCAAGACGCATACAAAAAAATCCCGCTTCTTCCAGAATTTTTACTTCCTGAGCTGCGGAAAATCTTGGGTATTTCTTCTGATCAGTTTCTTCTCGTTGCGTTTGATGAAGTTGGTGTTCTAGATGAGAGTTACGACGAATTTCATTTGAAAAGGACCCAGGATGATAAAGTTTTTCCATACAACGACTTTTTTGGTATTATTCGGGACTCTGTAAACAACACAATGTATTTGTTATTGTTGTTGGAAAAAGTGAAGGCTTAAATATACATAATTACGCAGCTTCAGTATCCAGGGTTGAGTTGACGTTTATTCCCCTCTCACCACTTGAAAAGCATAGCATCATCGAACATTTGGAGAAAAGTTCTTCTTCTATGTTTACTGGGAGTCCTAAAGTTTCACAAATCCTTTGTCATCAACACTTTTCAACCAATGAACTTGCAGAATTGTTACTAGAACTTACTGGTGGTGTTCCTGGTTTACTTGTGAAAGCAATCAACTACCTTTTGCATTGTAAATTATCACAAGACCACTTGTTATTATCTAAAGAAAGCTTTTGGATGATAATGAATGATTCCATAGCAACAAATTATTGTGTTGATCCATTGTTGCCTCGTTTGAGTAGTCTTAGCAAGACGCGTCAACGTTTGTTAAAAATGCTTACTTTGTTGGCATTATATCGTATTCGGTTTGAGTTGGATGAGCTTGTACACCTTAGCTCTACTTTTGATGTATTTCTGTTTGATCTAGTAACAGATATGTGCTTTTATCGTCGGTTGATTGTAGATGAAAACCGCCAAGAACGTTATGAAGTGTTGATTCCCAAGTTACTGATTGGATATATTGAGCAAAGTGTAAAAAATGATAGATTGGAATGGTTACTATTACAAACCCTCAAGTCACAGCCTGTGGAATTTTTTTATGAATCAAAATGTCGAGTTTTCGAAGGTCTCGTTGCCACAATGTTTTATTTACATTTTTGTTATCACCCGACAGACAGTTTGATGTTTTCTATTCTTGGTCAGTTGTCTTCTGTTTGGAAGGAGATGAGTTTAAAGTTTTCCTCTGAATCTACTGCTTACTATATGAAATCTATACATTATACTAGATCTACATCAGAAATAGAGAGAGATACATTCGGTATCAATGACTGGAAAAAAATTGTGGAAGAAATGTTAGAATTCGAAAAGATATATATTCCATTTGAGCCAACATCTCGTAGTCCAGATATATTATTCAAGCTGCATGGAAGAACGAGCGAACAGAATTTGATTGTGGGAATTGGCGTAAAAGGATGGAGTTGCAGTTGTATTGGATGGAATGAAATTTTGGATGAAGCTCGCAAGCTTTTGCAATTAGTTTATAATCAATTATTGACTATTCAATCTACATTACGTTGTATATTGGTCATCATTAGTAAGAAGCTAGCGACAAATGTATCCATTGACTCGAACAAGTCTAGTCATTGTTATTTCTTCGTTGATAGGATTGCAAGAGATTTCTTGATTTCTCATAATTGTAAATTGATCGTTATTTTCGAAGCAGATGTAGAAAACTTTATGACAAAGACTTTTTTCTAAATTCAGAAAATGTTTTCGAGTCTACAAATAATCCCATTCAGAAAATATTAACATTTCAACACTGAAGGAAATGACTTTATCTCTTTCTAAGAAAGTTCACTAATGTCAGCTCATTGCTCTGTTATGAACGTTCAGTTGTTATCTGAGAGACAAGCGTGCTAGATTTAATATGTTCCAACTGTTTGGAATTTCCTAAAACTGATGTTTCACTGGACTATTTTATCGGACCTTGTCACAGGAAGCTTCAATCAGTTTAGTAATGAAACTGCGGTAAGTTACTTTACGTTGTATAAAATTTGTGTACCGTATAGAGTGCTCATTCAGCTTTCAAAAGCAACACTGAACTCCCATAGCTTTCTATTCTTCCTTTGAGAGAGGCTCCACATAGCAAGTACTCAAAACTTTAAGTCGTTGAGGTCTTTGTATGTTAAGTTTTGAGCCGTAACTACTATATTGATAAAAGAACAATTACGACATGTCCAGTGCTTCACTCAAGGATATACCAGCAAGTTGTAATTATCAAGTGGCGTCGAAAGCAAGTTCTCCTGTGCTCCTTCCTTTGTGAACCCTAAATGCCTCGTTGCTATTTAGCGCTCTCAGAAAACATCATTGTTGATAGAAAGAAACGTTTGAAAAATGATCCAAATTTGCTTTTGTCAGTGCCTCAGCAGTTGTTTGTGAATGCCGCAAAGTTTACTCTTCCAACTTCAATGCTTTCGATATAAACCAGTCTCACGTCCAATCAACCCTGTAGCTTCTTGAGAAAACGAAGCTAACGACCTATATTCACAAGATTGGGATCGCTTTCGGGCTAGAAATAAGTAGTCCTTTAGTTTTCAGAAATAGGTCTAGGAGTAGTGCAACAAAAGAATCGAATGTCCAAAAAGTACTTGCAAGATACAGTCATTTTCAAGTCTAAAGACTCTTTTATTATAAATACACACACACACACTGAGAAAAATATTACAGACTGTATAAAATATGAAGAGAATTATTGTTGCTGTTTTATGCAGTGATTAACTCTGAATGCTCTTCTTGACGCTCTACTAAGCTAGAAAGTCAAACACTCAACTCAGTCTTTGGATAACTTTGGTTGACGGAAGATAGAAGAAGACGTCTAACGAGCTTTCCAAGCAACAGCTACACAACTAAAGATATCCTCGGTTTGACTGTATTTCTAGGTTTAGTCTCTTAGGCAATTCCAAATGAAAGAAAGGTCTTTCTCTCTCTCTCTCTACACTGATAATCACCAAAAAAGTTTTATTCCCACAAACACAACTAAAGAAGGCCTTCTTGAATAGGTAAACAAGCAGTACTTTCAGCGACTTTTACGTATGGTTCAAAGCGTCCTCCAAGATACTTGGACAAAAATATTTCCGCTCTTCCCAAAAAGTCTAAACGGTTGGGTGGTCTAGCAAAACCTACATATACCAAAATAGAATCTAAATCTATAGGAAATACGACTGTATTGCCTACCATGTCCTTCATCAGGATACAACACGTATTCAACCGGTATATTTCTTTCCAACATTGCCTTCACAATTTGATCACTTTCAAGCTGCTTCACTCTAGGATCGTTTGCTCCTTGTGCTATTAAAAGTGGGGCTCTGATGTTCTGCACATGAAACAGAGGCGATATTTTCCGATTGAACTCTTCATCTGTATCTACAGGACCAATTCTCAATAATAATTCCTTCTTCATCGGCTTCCAGTAATCAGGAACACTGTCTATCAACGTTTTCAGATTGGACGGTCCAACGATATCAACTCCACAACAATACAAATCCGGAGTAAACACAAGACCAGCCAATGTTGCATACCCACCATAAGAGCCCTAGAGGAGAAATAAACCAATCTCCATCTCAATAATTCTCCAAAAGAATCTAAACGAAAATGACTTACACCATAAATTGCAACTTGATTAGAAACTGCGATACCACTTTCTATAGCCCATTGGACGGCATCCGTCAAGTCATTTTGCATATTGCCAATGCCCCACTGTTTATCTCCTGCATTCAAATAACTTTTACCCTAGCAAAGAAGCCCATATCTAGATAGGAACTACGTGAATAAAATATACTTACGAAACCTGCAGATCCACGATAATTTACTTGAAGACAAGCATATCCTCTATTACTAAACCATTGTGACATAGGATTGAAACCCCACAAGTCTCTTGACCAAGGACCACCGTGGACAAATAAAACGAGCGGAAATGGTGCAGTTCCATAAACAGGTCTCGTCAAATAACACTGCAACTTCATTCCATCTCTTGCATCTAAAGAGATGGACTCCATCTTACTCAAGATATATTCATCAAGTTCTGGACGTTCATGGAATAAAGGGGTTATGGACTTTGATTTTCTATCAAACATAACATATTGAACAGAATCATTGTCTCGAATTACAGAGAGAATCCAAATAGAATCTGAATTATCACGACTTGTAAAGTCTAAATCACTATCACCAAACTTCTCTTGTATGGAAAGAAAGTCGTCTCTCATGGATTCATCAAAAAATTTCCATTCTTTTCGAGCAAAGGTAAAACAAACGGCCTATATCAATTTTCAGTAAACCAATCCGTTACAATCTGCATTCACGTTGCTTACTTGAAGTCGCTTATCATTAGGATGTAAAATAACACGACCAACGTTGGCTTGATTAGATGACGCCAATATACGAATAGTATCGCCGTTGGAGCGCTTGGCTAAAACTAGCTGAGTCTTGTCTGCTTCCAAAGAGCTTCGAAGATATACACAATCATCATCCACACTAAAATCCACAATATCTCCTTCTTCGCCATACGGGAAACATTTCAGGTCTCTCCAAGGTACCTCTGGACTATCACGAACACGAAGAACTGTACTTCCATCTTCTGGATTGGTAGCAGTGGCTCCCGATACTGTCATGGTACTCTCATCTAATGTCCATGATACAACATCTCCAGGATTTTCAGTATCAAAAAGTATTTCTCGTGAATCTAGAAAGATACGGTAAACGTCAAAACATGACGAGTCGCGTTTATTCATTCCAATGAGAAGCTCGTTGGGTCTTTTATGGCAAGACATGAGTCCCTCCACCTTTACATTTTCAAAAGGCGTCAAGTCTATGCTTGGAGAACTTTCTTCCATGATATCAACGGCCCATACTAACATACAAAATAAACATAAAGTGAAAAAAAAGAAATACATACATACAGTGAAAGTTTTCATCACCATTATTATCCTGTAAATACAAAATAGTCCTTGAATCTTCTGACCATTGAAAAAAGCGGATACCACGATAAGTGTCCTTAGTAACCATACGTTTCAAGTCACTTCCACGAGGATAAACCCAAACGTTGAGCACGTTTTGATCACTTGGAGCTAAGTGTGCCAGAAAATTTCCGTCTAGAACAAAACTTCAATTGTATGGTTAAAGTTTGACTTGATAAAAGCTTACCTGGAGAAACTTTCACGGCTGTTTGTTTGGGATTATCAAACAAGATCTTCCTAGGGATCAACGGAACACTTGTAACGTTGGTTTCTTGAAAGGTCATTATCGTTCTATTTGAAAAAGTAACTTGGAAACGTTGTTTAGAAAACAAAAAGTGTCTTGCTACCCTGTTCAGTCCAAGCAAGGCTCTTTGACACTGAAGTTTCGGTACAACCACATGGACAAACAGACAAAATCTGCAAGACATCCCTTGGCTGTACAATGACTTGGCATTATTGTTTATTCATTGCCATGTAGAATCTTTTCCCTTTCACTCGACAGCAAATGAAATTCTTCACAAAATTTGTCTCTATTTTTGGAAACCAAGTCCGGTGTGGCTAAGAGTCGCCGTAAAGAGTTCAACCTGGCATCCACGTTTTTCAGTCTCCGATAAGGCCACTGCTTGATTCCATTCTTCCGACAAATCTTTTTCAGAAGCGTTACACAAATTCCCAACTCTTGTGCAACTTCATCCCTCGGAAGTAGAAAGAAATCGATCAAATCTTCCTTGGTAATAGTGTAAAAAACAGTCCTTTTGCTCTTGCCAATAATGCGTTTTCTCACTCTTGTCAGTTTTTCTCGAACTTCTTTGTATGAGTCCAAAGCGTCCTTTTGAAAACCAAAACAATCCTCATTTGTAGTATTCAATTCTTTCTTGTCAATAATACTCATAGAATCATCAAAGAAACTTTCAAAAGCTTGAAATGAACAACTTTCATTTTTATAGATCCAGTCTCCATGACTTCCCGTTGTATTACTATCTATGATAGCTCGAAAGATACCAATTATCAATGGAGGCGATTCAGCACTAGTCAAACAAGGCATTTCAAGATGAAGAAGTACTGGATCATGATGATAATCATTCTCAACTACAACACAACTTGCAAAGATATCAGGCTTTGTTACATTGCTTCTTGATAGCCCTATATAGACAAAAAAGTCTTCTATTCTATTGTGATGGTCTTTGGTGTAGAATTTGTATTGGACGCTGACGGTTCGTTCATACAAATTGATGACTTGAAACGTTGCACGTCGTTCATAGTAACTAGTTCCTTTCCCTTTTTTCATTTCAATATCTTTTGAGAGTTTATAACCGTATTGATCAAAAACTTCAAATGTCAAAGATGAGGCAAGATCTTCGGAAGTATACTCATCGATAAACAAGACAAATGTGAATTTCTCATACGTAAAGGCTGTCTCACCTTTTATACTCTCTGATTCATCCTGACAAGACCAAAATAGAGTTTCATTTGAGAGTTTTGATAGAGAGGTGAGATGACTTGTTCTTTGAAGATTGCTTTTTGTTGACAGCATTTTCAAAGGGTCACTCATGAAGGGTCACCACCAGACATCAGAAAATTTTAACCACAACTGGGAACATTCAACTGAGAAACTCAAATTCATTCTTTCTGTGTGCTGTCTAATAGCAACCAAAATCAACAAAAATTTCAAATAAAGCACTACTTTATACAATGAAAATTCCGGAAGCATGCACTGCACTCATACAACAACTACACAGTCTTTATTGGTTTGTTTGTTTCTTGGCAAAGTCATGTATTTCGAATATACTTTGCTCCTTTTCTGTTTCCTTGTTTACGGTGTCGTAACGATTCTAAGAACAAGTTTCCTCTTTAAATATTCTGACAACTTCAATAGAATTTTAATTACCTTGCCCATATAAGAACGACCCCAGGGGTGAACAGTTTTGCTCCATACTTCTTGAGTTCGTGGACTTTTACTTACTTTAGAAGGACTACTTCCAAGCTTCGGTGAAGAACCCCCTTCCGGTGATGAGCTTCCACCTTTAGAAAATTCACTGCTACTTCTTCCCATCCATGAGTCCCATCGTTCCTTCCAACTGGACATGCTCTTTGAAACAAGTTGACACTTCCCAACAACAATCACACAGAATCATCACTTTGACACAATCTCAAGCAAAGGGAGATGGAAATTACGCACCCTCATCAAATAGCCAAATCAAATAATGGAAAGTAACTATCGAATGGATTCAACAGGTCCAATAGGAAACAGCCCGCTCCACTGATACCCTCGTACAATGAAAATGGCCTATCAGGCATTCTCATTCCCAATTCTGTATGAATGCAGGGTATAGAGTTGGATGAATGACTGATGAGAAATGAACCCATTTGTGCTGCTCGTTGAACACATTGAAATAACAGTTCCTCCCTTTGCGTCATCGAAGGAAAATGTTGTAAGCAACGAAACAATCGAAGAAAACAGTAAGCATTTCCGGAAATACCATGACTATTCACAATGTTCAATATCTTTAGTTTCCAAAAGAACCCTCCCAACTTACCACAAGCCAGGGCCCTTTAATAACCAGCCAAATTTCCATACTGGTATAGAAGCTTCCAAGGCCCGTTCCAAATATGTCATATTCGAGAAATGTTCGGCTGCCTTACAAAATACATATAAAAATCCAGGCGCTCCATGACACCACTGAACAAGTTCTGAACGCTTACTATCCAATGAAGAAAAAAAGTTATTCGTATGAGGACATTGTTGCCAATATAAAAATTCACAAGTTTCCCTGAGTGCATTCTCCGAGAAAGAATGGGAACCTTTTAGGCAATTTGCTATCAACAACAAGCTGTGAATAATGCCAGCTGTGCCATGAGCCGCTCCAAGATAATATTTGTTGTGCCATTGATAAAGCAAAGGACACTGCCCACTCCAATTTGACATATTCGCAGTATTTGTACCATTCTCAAACAGTTTCATGGCTACTTTTCTAGCACAAGCCTCCCATTCCTTGCTATATCCATGAAAAAACATTAGAGCAGTTAAGAAGCCTGCCTTTCCATAGAGGAATTCATCCTCTGAGTCCACAATTAGAAATGAGTCAGTCAAGGATATGACTCTGCTGTAAAACTTTTGAGATAATTCTTTCTTCTCTGGAACAGAGTCGTATATTAAAAAGGCTACCAGGTAAACTCCTGTAGACCCTAGCATAAAACTGTTGCTCGTTCTTCGAGTGTAGTGCTCTACAGTATTTACTGAAGCGTCAATGTATTCTTCAGCAAGAGCAAGATAACTCAGACGTTTGTTGGGTTCCTTCAAAAAAGTGAATACAAAAAAGGGAGTTACGGTACACTTCGCCTAATGTCAAGATACGCGCATACCAATATTGAATTGATGCCTAGTCTATAGAAGAAATAAGCAATTCCTGCTGTACCAGTGTACACCGTTGGATCGTTTCTGGCGTCTTCAGGCTTGACGCGTTGCTGGATCACCTGCGCGATGCTCTAGGGACAAAATATGTCACTCGTGTGAGGGCAAAGAAGAACCATAGTTACCTGAATGCTCTCATAAATGCCTTTTCCGAATTTAGTCTTAATAGCTTGTTTCCCATCTCCCTTCAGTATAAAATGGATAAATTCTGAGTCTTCAAAGTTATCTCGTAGAGGAACAGAAAAACATCTTCGTTCCATGAAACAATTCAATTGGGAAAGAATATGACGACGACAACCATACAAGATAAGTATGAGCAGTACGGTCTTGGAGCAAAATTACTTTACAAGTGTGGTTGGCAACATGGTCAAAAACTTGGTAAATTTGAGCAAGGCCTGTCGAAACCTATATCTGTAGTGAAACGACAAGATCGAGTAGGCTTGGGAGCGGAACAGAAGACAGTTTGGAATGACTTGTGGTGGGAAAGATACCTCTCGGAAGCAATCAATAAGAATCTAGAACGCTTTGAAAAATCTGACAAAGAAACAAACGGGAAGTTGTCAAAAGAGAAGAAGAAGCAGAGAAAGAGTACACGATCAAAGAAACATAAAGAGAAAGCGTTCAAAAAAGGGAACAAAAAGAAGAGACTTCACAAACTTGAAAATAGTTGAGTTTATGTGACTTTTTTTTATTTTTCTGTTCAACTGTTTGAAGTTCGAGTGTTCAAATGAAATTTTGATGTCTATTTGTATTTGAGTTAGGTACTTCAATAGGTATGTAGAGTTGTTGAAATAAAGACACAAGAAGTGAAACTTTAAGTTTTTTCAAGTGTCATTGAAAGGATGCCATTGCAACAAGTCTTTTTGGTCATCTAAGGATTGGTCCAAGTTGTGGTGGATGAATAACACTAGTAAAACTGTCAAGCTTGTAAGTAGCGACAATGAAATTTTTGAAATAGAAACAAGCATTATTTCACTTTCTGAAACAATAAAAAATGTTCTGGAAGGTAAAAACTTGCTCAAAACGAAAAGTCTAGTTTTTTTGAACGGAACTTCTTTAGACACGGAAGATACGGAGAGCATCCCTTTGCCCAACGTTGAAGGACGAATTCTGGCAAAGGTACGACAAAACTCATTATTTGCTTTCTTTTTCTTAGTCTTTGTAACTATTGTACTCGTAGGTGATCGAATATTGTAGATATCACTCACTACTGAAGACTATTCCTCAGTCTGAGGAGGATATTGAGCGTTGGGATAGAGAATTCTTAAATATCGATCAGCCAACCCTTTTCCACTTGATTTTGGTAATGTCGTTGTTGTGTGGGTTGTTTATGAAACCAAGCTAATAAACATGGTCGTAGGCCGCTAACTATTTGGATATTAAGAGTTTATTGGATTTAACTTGTAAAAGAGTTGCAGACATGATTAAAGGAAAGAAACCAGAAGAAATAAGAAAAGAGTTTAATATCGTAAACGACTTTACACCGGAGGAAGAAGTAAGTGAATATGAGCTAGGCATCGAAGAGTTAGTTGATGTCGCTTGTTAGGAAGAAGTTCGAAGGGAGAATGCGTGGTGTGAAGATCCATGAAGCAACCATTATAATAAAAAAGAGAGAGATTATTATTTTCATGTGAAGTTCCTTCAGAAAAGAGATCTGAGTTTTATGGAGGAAATATGGAATCCAAAACAGACAATCCCAAACAGAAACCCACACAAATTCAATGCAAAGGAAAGTTCGTCGGAAAGAAATTGTGCGTTTTAAGTTGCTCGAATATTCCTTGATTAGTTAGCAAGTTTTGATGAAAGAAAGCTCCCATAGCAATCATGGCTAATCTTCCGTTCTTGAGTTCGGCAGTTTGCATCCACTTTTTTGCATTTCCCTTGCCTAGGCCAAGAGGATCGAAACCTAAGAAAGTTGAGATATTCCATTTTATTTTCTATTATGTTCCCTACCAAAATCACCAGGTTCCTTTTCCGGATGAAAAGTTAGCTTATCAAGAGAAATTGCTTCAAGGGCTGCCACTAACAAAAGAATCTGGATAAGACCCAACTTGGGTACTATGAAAAAGAAACAAACAGCCAAATGAATTCTATGAAGAAACAACAGAAACCGACGAGATACCTTGTCCCAGAGCAGCCAAAGGACTGGTATTTGAAAACACTTCTGAAGGAAGATGCCAAAATTCAGGAACAACCCAACCCAAAGCAGCCAACACTACATAATAACAAGCACAAGAAACAAAATGACGATGAATCATCCACTCTCTAGTAATGTATACTTACTACAAATACGGCAATGTTTTACTTCTGCTTCCTGTAAGAACTTTACGTCAAACTTGTCACTAAACCCTAAAGGATCGAATCTATTCAAGCTTTAGATAAGTGTTGTGAAAGTAACAACTATCCTTTCATACATACCCAGCATATCCTGGCATACTTTCATCCAGTCTTTCAGGTTTGGGAAAGAAGGGAATAGATTTACTCATACGCTGGGTTTCTGCACTGCCTCGAAGATTGGACAAACAACCTTGAACTTTTCTACTAGGATAATAACAAAGATGGCTTTGACAAAGTGTGGGAAAAAAACGAAAGGAGACAAATGAAAGTGACATCATGATAACCACAGGCAAAACGAGATTTTAGAGATTCATGGCAATCCAATTAATGTTTGATGGAGATTGGAATTTGAAGTTTTCGGTTTCATTTCAACAGTTCATGGAAAGAAAGGTGCAACTATAGTTACATTAATACGAGCTTTTATTACGGAAGAATATAACCAGAGCAATAAATCAATATACTGAGTTGCCTTTTGACAGCAAGTGAATAGGAAGTATGTGCTCTCAGTTGGCGCGCTAGCTTAGTTGCGTTATCCTTTTACTCAAGAAAATTTGTGAAATTAGAATCTTATTTAAACTTTTTCAGAAAATTGCATCGTTTACTGTCCTTTTCAGCTTGCTTTACATATGAATAACCCACTTTGCTTAGGAATGTAAAAGAGACTAATATAGTTTTCTCTGACTCCAAACGAAGATTCTCATCTATTGTGAAGTCAAGCCTGCATTATCCAAAGTGAATTTACAACAAAAGGACAATATAGTTGTTGAATTACCTTCGCAACGTTTACCCTCTTTGTTAGCAAGAACTTTCAAGTTGAATCTTTCGTGTGAATAAACATCTCTAGTCTGCATAACGGTTGTGCAGATATGAACAATAAAATTGCAAAGAAATTAGGTACGACTTGTATCAAAAGGCAACAATTTACAGATTGAAGTTCCAAATAGAACTTTCTACAAGGGCAATGTTTTATAAGGAAAAAGAAAATTGTTAAAGATAATCGCATTGCTCATACTGCTCTTCCATTGACATTGCTCTTCACAACGTTGACATATATCATTACAAAGCGCTTCGGAAACAAGTAAAGATTATTTTCTAGAAGTTTATTCGTCGTCATCGTCACTTGATTCTTCACCAGAACGACGTCTTTTGTTTGCTGCTGCACGAAGGCCACCACCACCACGACCCTTTGCAATATTTTTAGCCTTTTGCTTTGAGGATTGTGCAGCTCGTCTTTTCTTGGACACAGTTGGTTCTTCTTCGTCCTCGTCCTCTTCATCATCATCATCATCTTCTTCTTCTTCTTCTTCATCCTCGTCTTCATCGTCGTCATTGAGTTCGTCTTCGTCCTCCTGAGAGTCCCAGTCAATTTCATCATTGTCATCCAAGTCATCATCATCATCGTCGTCATCATCATCGCCACCAAACGAACCTCCAAGCTCTCCTTCATCACTCGCTTCGTCTTCATCACTTTCATCTTCTCTGTCCTCTTCATCATCTTCTTCCTCATCGTGATCATCATTACGACTTCCCTTGGAATTCTTCTTCGCAGCAGCGTGACTCAATCTTCCTTCCGAACGTTTTCCATTCAAACCAATGGCTCCCTCGTCATCATTCGCTGAATTGCTCTTTTTAGAAGTCGTTAGAACTTTACTTGTACGTCCTATATTCTTCTTCGCTCTTGCATAGCTGTCCTCCATTTCTTCCGATTCGGAGTTATCTTCTACATCCTCTAAGCTTTCGTCTTCAGAGACCTCCCCTTTCTGAGTAATTCGCCCATAAGGCTTCGATAACACCGAGTCAATTTGATCATAATCGTCGTCTTCGACACTAGCGACATCATTTTCTGTAAACACTTCTTCTTCCTCGTCTTCTTCTTCAGACCCAATTTCGTTCCCTTCTTTGTCTGCGCCGTCTAAAATCTCCAGTGAAGGAATCATAGCAAAGACCTTTTCCCGATAATCCGTAGAATTGGTGACAGGGTTCCCATAAAGATCCAAAACTCTAAGATTCTTTAAGCGAGAAAGTGACTCCAAATCTTTAAAGTTAGCCAAACGATTCCCTCCTAGTTTTAGAACTTCCAATCGAGGTGCTGCGTTCGCAAGTACAGAGAGACCTGTCGATATCATGTTATCCGAAGTCTCTAAAGTGGTAAGCTTAGGAAGCCTTGGCAAACCTTCCAAGGAAGTTAATCCTATATTATTAAGCGAAAGAAAGGTTAACGACGAGAAATCTTCGAGACCCGCCGGTTTCGAGGTTCTACACTGATTATCCAAATATAACTCTTTTACTTCGTTCCTAGAACGAGAATTTATCGCTTTCTGGACAGCAACTTCCATAAACGTTACAACAAGGGTTGAATAAGGGCTACCAGAAGTAAGACACACACTCGGCGTCTCCAACAAACAAAAACCGAATCCTTGGGATGGCCCCCACTGCGAATCATCGAGAACAGTCCACACGAGGGTGCGCTAGCGAATGAAGATTTTATGTTAATGTTATACGAGAGCTTAGCTGACATATTACGAGAACATTTAAGTGAGACTATAATGGTTTCCATAGTTCTACTCCAGACAAGCATGTTGAAATAAGCAAAACTGCATTCTGAAGAAAAACTTCATTTCTTCTACATGAAGTGGCAATGAATGCGCTTACCGGTAGTATTAGATAAAGTAAATAATGGGTACGTCTTAAGAAAGGTAGTATATCGTATCCTAAGAAGGTAATATATACATAAGAGCAAATTGATGTAAAATAGATAAAATTGGAGAAAAACAAGGAAATTGGACCTATTACAATGTGTCAATTGATCGCAATATGAAATATCTTTCGCCAACCCATGTACAACCTTTGTCATATAATATGGGCAGAAGAAAATAACGAAATACATAATTAACCAAGGCAAATAGAAGAAAGCTATTGCAATGAACATCAAATGCATATAGCCATTCAACTCGGGTTTCCACAGCCTAAAAACTGAGTACTAAACGACATAGAAAGAAGAATAGAAACTTTCCTCACCATTCCAGGCAATCTAAGAAAATAGTTACAAAAGAACCAAAAAGTGAAAGTTACCAAGCAACCAATAAATATAAACGAGAAGACATCTTTGAGAAGGTACCCAAGTAGTGAAATGCCACGGATTTGAAAGCAAACAAGATAAGCAAGGTTGACTATCACAACCAAATATATCAGTATAAGAAGAAACGCAGGATCTAAAAAATATTTCAATCAAGTAGAGCTATGAGAGTGATAGATAGTTACAACAAACCATCGCGGGCCCATTGATTCTTCGTTTGCCTATGATATTTGGTATTTCTGTATACTCTTGAAGGTGACAAGCACAGGTTTAAAACTTGCCAAAAAGCATAATCAAAATCAAGTTCTCCGAGACGAAAAAGGCGTCTTGAATATTCTGAGAAATTCATGCTTGACAAGTCAATAAAGTATTTGCTTTCTTCGGTACGGGATCAGAAGAATAACGATGGTTGGGCTTGAGTGACTCTTCTTTTCGCAAATTTTGTACTATGATAAGTTGGCACACAAGCAGTATGAACACAGTCAACAATTAAACCACCACCAACCTTCACTATTGGCAACTTCAAGATTTAAAATGGTAACCTATTTCGAGTGCTCGCGTTCAATATTATAATCAAATCGATGACATTTCCAAGGAGTCCTTCAGTGTAACTTTAAAGAGTTCATTGAAGGGGAATATACATTTGTCTGACAAAAAGTGACTCCTCATAACATGTTTAAGAGACAAATTTTGGTTTTTATGTATCAAGAAAAGCAATGGATATTATTTGAAAGAGGTTCCCAAAATATTGAACATATGACTGCGACTGAAACAAACGAGATGGTCACTCATCATTCATGCACAGAACCGGATTGAAACGAAACAGAAACGAAAGATATTTCAAGAGAAAAAGGTAAACTTGCTGAATAGTCAGGTGCCTGAATCCGTCCAAATTACAACTAGTGTGAGAAAGCATCAAACAGGTTGTAGAGTATTTTTTGACAATTTGGAAAAAGTTTCTCCCATATTGAAAATCCAAACTCATTCGTTCAGCTAAGGAATAACAAACTTCAAGTTTCCGTTTGCAGAACATTCTAGAAAACCAGGACGATAGCGCCAGTGCTACTTGGAGGAGAATTCTCCTTTTTCTCAACTTTTGCTACAGATGAACATTTTGTGCAAGTCAATCCATAGGATAACAAGTATTGCGCATCAATACACATTTACACCTTTGATATGACAAGAAAACTCCTTCAAATAGAGTCAAAATGAACAGAAAACACTTGATGTAAAACATTCTTAGCAGTTTGAAGTTTTTGCAAATTGCAAGTGAAAGCAGAAAGAGCAGAATATAGTACGTCGGATGCATCTCGACTGCCTTGACTTATTTGTCTCAAATCTCTCTCCTACAAAGAAAAAAGCTTCAATAAGATCTATGCTATCAAAATACTTTAAACACCAAATTACTTGCTCAGAGCGACTAGTTGGTCTGGCTAAATAGGCTTCACATGCTTCAAAAGCTTCTACGAGTGCTAGTCCTAGAGCCATCGGGTAGAAGAAATTCCCTTGCTTTGTCACATACTCTCTATTTTGTATCTTTCGAATATGTTCTGCCATTGTAGCATCTGTTCCAATTCCATACTTGTCCATCAATCCCAGTAAATCGCTTTCAGACAAAGGTTTAGGAGCACTTGTAGAGCCTTCCTTCATCATCAAAGAGACCACATGTACAGATGTACCCTCTTCGAACTCTGTAGGTAAAACTCGTTCTGACCAATGTTCATATGGATATACTTGAAGATAGCCTGCTTCTTCAATAGACAGACCATGAATGTGGAAACTAACCAACAACTTCTCGTTATAGATAAACAAATTAATCTTAAAATTTAAAACTTACCTTTCAAAACCGACCTTTACTGTAATAATAGTCTCGTAGCCTTTCGCATCAATTGAGCAACAAGCCAAGAAGCGTCTCGTCACGAGTTCGTATATAGCTTCAAATTCTTTGTCTTTGAAGCCTCTCTTGGGCGCTGCTTTGATAGGATGTATAGGAGGATGTGCCTTGTCATCTTTTGTACCTTGCCTTGGACTGCAGTGACTCCAACATTCCATTATCTTTTGTACGAACCCTTGCCATCTTGGATCATTTTGCTGCAGCAAAACCAGTTTAGATAGATCTATAGTGGATGGAAAAATATTTGTTTCAGTTCTAGGGTACGAAATATATCCCTCCGAATATAAGCTTTCTGCTACTTTCATGGTTTTATCAGACGAAAAATTAAATTCACGGGAAGCAAGACGTTGCAGTTCAACGGTGTCCAATGGAAAAGGTCGTCTTCGCGTTTTGCTCGTCTTCTTTACATCTGAAATAGTTGTATGAAAGTTGTTCCGCAACAAGGAAGAATAGCAAAGTTCATATAACAAAGCACAACAATAACTATGTGACAAAAGTTCTTTAGTTCAAGCTCAATTTGTTCATTTCATGTAATTACCGATCAAATAAGTGTTTTCGGTCCCAGGTAAGTACATATTTCTCTGCATAAGAACTTTCACAACTTATGGTCAGTTCCAAATAGTAAAACAAACGCGGCTGAAATGCTCGAATAGTAAGTAGACGATCTACCACGAGACCGAGCGTCGGAAATTGACAGGGACCTTATAGTAAGATGCTATTATAATATTAGCAAAAAAGTGAAGTAAAAACAAACATACCGTAGCTCAGTATCACATTTTTGTCTCCTTTCAATGGGATACGAAACCTATTCTGAATAAACTTGGTCAAGAATCTCGTGAATGCAGCACCAGCGCGTAGATCGATTTCCTAATGCAGGACAATATAGCTGCTTTTGGAAATGTTAATAGACTTACTTGTCTGGTCGATACCATGGACACAGTTGGATAGTGAAGTGTGGTTAAATTCTGAAGAGCCTTCCGAGCATCTTGAGCTGTAATTGCAGAGAAACGAGCTCTCTTTACGTTCGAAGGAATTCTTAGAGATCTATTTTCTTGTTGACAAATGTCTAAGACCTCATAAGCAATCTTCTCTCCCTCTGAATCACAGTCCAACCACAAAAATAGTTTACAACAGGATCGTGCTTCGTTCTTTAAACTATTTTCCAGAAATTTCTTATCTTCGGGCACATACTCTTTGACGGGAGTCTTGGAAGGGTCTAAAAGTGCCAACTGAGAAATTTGTCTCAGAAATTACTCAAACTTTTTACAGGATACTGTTCCTACCTGATCGCAAGAGTCCCAACATCGATAGTATTCATGGAAATCAAGTGCTTTGATATGACCTGCAACACTACTGAAGATCATTGTCACCCTTTCACGGTTCAAGTCGAACTCAAACTCATATACTTTCAATCGGGAACCTACTTCCCGCCTATAGTATGCTTAATAAGATGAACAGTACATTCCAGTTACAACGAACTAACACTCTAATGTTTTGTTTCGTTGCAAGGGCATAGGATAGTTCTCTTGCAGCAGAAGGTTTTTCTGCCACATTTAAAATGCGCTTCATTTCATTCGCTGTAATCGATTGGCGCCATAAACCAAACACTTTATAGCACAATTTCTGAGTTAATTTATGGTATTGATAAAACTTGCAGCACTTCATGTATACAACTCAAACTTTCTACTATAGACATTTTAAGCTCCAAGCTTTGAAGACCGTCTTTTCAAGTATTTGTCTAATAAATAATTTTCTCGAAAATGTTCGTCGCGAAGCTGCTGCATAACGTCTCTCCAAGAAGTGACACGCTGACAGATTCTTGTATCTTCTGCAAAGATTTGCCCTGTTGAAGCAGAGTTGCTATGCTCAATAGTCGCAAATCTTTCTTTGGGTATGTGTTTCCAGTCTACTGGAGCAGTAAGGTTTCTTTGAGGTAAGTCCTCTATCTTCCATTTGGAGTAAGCAGAGTTTCTTTTCTTCAGTTTGGGTTCCTCCGAAATTTGACGAGTTATCTGCTCAAAATATTCTACCTTGTCAGATATTCGTTTTGATAAGGTTCTGGTTGAATTAAAAGGACCATCTGTTGAGACCTGGTCGTCTTCAACGGTTGTTCTTAGTGGTTCTGACTCTTCCTCTTCTGTTTCAATGGTGGTATACGGTGTTGTTAAGTTCTGCTCAGGCATATTGTATTCCATATCCTTTGAAGTGCTCTTTTTATTTTGAATAGATTGGTCACTAGAATATACTCTCCGCTTCGTTCTGGGTATTTGCACTTCTCTGGACATTGCGCACCCCATGACTATCAAAAGTTCGGGAGAATTCGTCCCTGTTGCTACCCCCAAAGAAGAGCTCAAAAAAGTTTTGGTTTTTTGTATCGCAGTAAGAAGATAGTTTTATCGAAGAATATTAATCAATTTTAAGCAACTAGAAAATAAAGCATCCAAAGAATTTCTAAGTTGAGATGTTTACTTGCAGCTTAATCTTCAAGCTATGTTTTCTCCAGACACTTGAATATATCGAAATTTTAACTCTGACGAAGAGAATTATTCTCCACAAGGGAAAGGAAACTTAGACTAAGTTTCAAAATACGTCCTTTCCACCTTTACTGTGCCAATTTCATTTTCATATTCTTTAGAATACTATGACGGAAGAAAATATCAATCTTATCACGTTTTAGGCTGTTCCTACCATGTCTCCAAAAAAATATCATGCAGGAACTTTCTCTGATAAAATCTTCTTCCAGAAATATAAAACAAACTAGATAAGTTTCTCCAAGATAAATTCAGCTCCATTTCTCATAAACTCTTCTCGAGAAAACCAAAACTGCTGAAAAGTCACCAGAGAAGCTACAATAGAACCACCAATCCATGACGCAAATATCCTCTCCTCTGGTAACATAACTGAGATTGTCTTTATACGATACATAGGCGACATTCTTTCCAATAACATATCTTCAAAGCATTTGGTAAAACCTGGAAACAATGTACTACATCCAGTAAGAAGAATATTTCCAACAAGATCCCTACGAAGATCAGGATCACATTTCCGTAAAGCCTTTAGAACCATGTCACAAACACCATCCATCTGGTTTATATTCTCAATACTGTCGGGTTGATCAAGGAAAACCAATGATAGACGGTCAAGAGGTGGTTCTTTCAATGAAGAAGGTTGAAAAACAATAAAAGGTATCTTCCAAGACAGCTCACGGGAAATTTGGAAGGAATGTCCCTTTTCCCACTCATACCTGAATACTTGTATGGGTGCTCCATGACTATTTACAACATCTTCTTCTTTCTCATTCCATAAGCCACAAATGGAATGCTTTATATCTTCTATGAGGCGCTGTGTTCCCAGGTTCTTCAAGTCAAGTTTTCCACATGATTCTCTCTGTTCCTTCTCAACAAGGTCCGCATATTCATTAAAATATTTCCACAAAATTCTTGTCAAAAATTCTCCTCCAATGGCATTTCTTATGGTAGCTCGATTCAATGAAAAACCTTCTACGACGGGGACTACACTAGTGCCTTTATGGCCTACACAAACAACTAAGGCCGTAGTTCTAGCTGATGCAAAAGTTGCTGCTGTAGCATGATTCAGAACAAAAGTAGCACGCATGGACAGTTCTAGCTTCTCTCACATAAGTTGTGTTTCCTTTAGAGCTGAAGAATCTGTCAAACCTTGAAAAACTATCTTTGATAGTTGTGAGTAGGTCTCTCGATGTAGACCTCGCTCACCTTCAACAAACATACATGCATTCTCCTCCGGTTTGACACGGAGAAACGCAAAAGCTTCTTTTAAAAGACAACAAAAAGCTTGCCAATCACTCAAAGTACCATTCTCTCTCAACAACTCTGACAAGGTCCAGTCGTCTCCATACAACTGAAAATTAATGGGACATTGATCACAAAAAAACAAATAAGGACTTTCGACACAAGGTGTAAAGAAATTTCTATCTTTGGTTTCCGAGATTTCTACACCTTCCTTCTGTACTGTCTTTTCGTTTATAACATCCAAAACTCTATTCGATGTGACACTTTGTTCTTGTGCTGATGCATTCACACCAGTGCTGACTGCTTCTTCCAAGACAACACCCTCCCCTTTTAGCACTTTACTTGACAACTGTGCCTCAAATCCCTTGTCATTCACACCATACCAGTTGCGAATAAATAGCTTTGGAGAGTCGTCTCCTGCATAGCCGATACGAAAGTACCAAGTGCCCAGTTGCACTACAACGGCACCAATATCGTCTCCGAGTCGAACCCTTTCAGACATTGTACAACAAGTTCCCCCAATGAAAAATCAACAAAAAACTGCTCTTTACCAAAATCTCTCTACAACGCCAAATTAAACTATACAATCATTTCTTGCGACTATAACTTGTAACTAATCCAAACCATCTGGTATCCAATGACCCATCCTGAGTTTTTTGGCTCGTAAATACGCTTTGTTTTCTTCTGTAGCCTTCGTGACTATGGGAACGCGTTCGGAAATCTGAATACCATAGCCACGTAAACCAGTATATTTGGCAGGATTATTAGTCATTAAACGTATATTCCTTACACCCAAGTCCACAAGTATTTGAGCACCAATTCCGTATTCTCTAGAATCCACAGGAAAGCCCAAGTCCTTGTTGGCATCAACGGTATCTCGACCTCGATCTTGCAGGGCATACGCTCGAAGCTTATGACCTAAACCTATTCCACGACCTTCCTGTCCTCTTAAATAAAGAATAACTCCTCTGCCTTCTTCTGCCACCGCCTTCATGGCTGCTTGCAATTGAACTCCACAATCACATCGAAGAGAGCCAAATACATCTCCGGTACAACACTCGGAGTGAACTCGGACAAGAACTGGAACTTGCCCTCGACAAGGCATCTCGTTAGTAATATTATCATTGTGAAATGGACCACCCATAACCAGAGCAATATGCTCTACATCGTCCAATACAGATCTAAAACAATAAGTATCAAAAACTCCATAGACAGTGGGTAGCTTTGCAGAGGTCTCTCCTACACGAAAAACAAGCTTTTCAGTCTCCCTTCTCCACCTAATCAAGTCTGCAATGGAAGTTAAAACAATATTATGCTTTTTACAAAACTCCAAAAGATCAGGCAGTCTAGCCATAGAGCCATCCCTATCATTCACAACTTCCGCCAATACTCCTGCAGGATAAAGTCCAGCTATTCGCGCTAAATCAACTGCAGCTTCCGTATGACCAGCTCTCTTTAGAACACCACCCTCTCTATATTTTAGTGGAAAAACATGACCAGGTCGTTGAAAATCCTTGGCAATTACGTTGGGATTGGCAAGAGCTCGAATAGTTTTCGCCCTATCTGCAGCAGATATACCGGTGCTAGTACCATGTTTGTAGTCAACGGAAACTGTAAACGCTGTTCCTTTCGGGTCCGTGTTCAAAGGAACCATGGGCTGTAAATCAAGTTGTTCTACTCGATTAGGTTCCAAAGAAACACAAAGTACGCCGCTAGTGTGCCGAACCATAAAGGCTATGGATTCACTTGTAACCTTTTCTGCTGCCATTATCAAATCTCCTTCGTTTTCTCGGTTCTCATCATCTGTCACTAGAACGAACTCGCCTCTCTGCAAAGCTTCAATGGCTGCAACTACACTCTCCTTACCAAAACACCAACCATCTGAGAGGTAACTTGCTTCATCTATCTTTCTATTTTCATTAGGAAGTTTCGAACTTGACATGTTCGACAGAAAACTCAAGTTCTTCGAACAGCTGTTGTTAGAGATAAGTTCTGATACCATTCCTTCACTTTTATTCACTTCTTTGTGCCCATTTTCTGGAATTCTTTCAAAAGAAACAACAGATGGCAACTTTGAGTTTCCTTGTTGCTCTATAGCTTCACCTAAATTGGAAACCATAGCTGTATACTGTCGGTTCGAGTGACAGTGGCCACAAAAAGGATGTCCAATCACAGACTTCCCAAACGAAGAAGAGATACGACATTCCCTAATAAACGACGTTTTATAGCTCCAATTCAACAAAGAAGGTACAAAACTCGTTGCTTGTGTAGCTGAGCTTGTTTGGTCTTCACTCGGATGAGACGTCGACATTACACGAGCCAACCAACCAAAGGATTTCTACGAATCACTCCTATCCTCCATATGATGCCTGTTTCTTTCAGGTCTGCAAGTTTGACAGCTCTTTATATATACCCTTGTAAATATGCTTACATTGAATGAATTTTTAAATATACAACAGAAATTCTTGCAATAAAATAAATAACAAAATATCCTCAACAAATTTTTCTCATTTTTGGCGCCATTTTTTTATTCGATGGAAGAGTATTCATCAGGCACCTTACGACAGCTATTAGGTTCCAGTTCCGAGGTAGAGACTTTCACTCGTATTGTAGAGAGTCTGTATGAAGAAAGCGCAAAGTGAGCTGTCTGCTTGATTTATTTCGTCTCTCCTTATCGACTAGTTGTAGTTCTTCACTGGTGCTTGTTTTCGAAGTGAAGGCAACTTCAACTTTTCTTATATTGTCGCACGGTGTATTCCTAGTTACTAAACTTGGACTCATTGGAGAGAGAACTTTTGAATGCATTGGAGAAAAGGAAATACCTTTTACTGTGCTGAACTATCGTAAAACTCAGGAATTTGTTTCTTTTGCCTTGTTTGAAGTAGGAGTGAAATTACAAGTATGGTCCAAGTCGAAAACTGGAAAGAACGAATATGTAAAAATTTTGGAAGGCTCTCCAGCAAACCCCTCCAGCCTAGAAGAATACTTTGGTCTAGACGACACTAGGTCAAACAGTGTAGATGCTTCCTCGGTGAGTTCTCTTAGTAATTCACAGACCTTGGGAAGCTCTATTGCTGTAAGATTTGCACAAGAAGATGGTCAACTCAGATTCGGTGTCGCATTTTATGAAGTAGGAGATAGTAGTTTTCTAACTGGAGAATTCTATGAAGACGATTCACTTGCTTTATTAGAAAATATTCTTGTAAGCTTACAAGCCAAGGAGGTTGGTTTATACTATCTTGTTGGTTCCACTACCTCTTATTCAACGATAGATTTTTTACTGTCCTGTCGATCTTCAAGAAAAAGATCTCCGGAAATTTCGGGACATAGCACTTAGATGCAATTTTTTAATGACTCCCCATGAGCGCAAAGAGTTTGAGTCCTCATTGGTTGTTCGGGATATTACCAAGGTTCTAGGTTCGAAATATTGTACTTTAACAGATCAGTCTTCGTGTATAACTTAGCTGACTTGTTAGGAGATGTATCGATTCCACCGAGTATCTTAGAACAAACCCTTGCATTGCAAGCATTGGCTATGCTTTTGAGGTGCTGTGGGTATACTCCAGATCTACTTGAGTCAAATGATGAACATTTGAACAAGTCTCGTCGATTTCTTAAACCACTGGAAATGTCACAGTACATGAGATTGGATGCGGCCTGCATTCAAGGCTTGGATCTGTTGCCACGTAAAAGTAATATAGAATTTGGACATTTTGCATCAGGCAATAACAAAGACTCTCTTTATGGAATTTTAAACAAGACAAAAACAGCTATGGGTTCTAGGCTGTTGAAGAAATGGTTATTGATGCCTTTACAAAATATTGAAGAAATTGAAAGAAGACAGAATGTAGTGGAAATCTTTATTCAAAATGCAATTTTTCGTACAGAACTTCGTGACGGTAAGTATTTTGGATTACTTTGAAATGAGTAGACTCATTATTTCTAGGACATTTGAAATTTGTACCGGATCTTGCTCGACTTTGTAGGCGTTTTCAAAGGTTGAAAAGTGTCACCTTACATCAAGTGATTCGTCTGTATCAACTATCTATTCGCTTGCCTCTTCTTCTGGATTGCTTTTCTCAATACACATCTAAGGAAAATGACAGCCCTTTGAAACCCTATTGGCAACGACTGGATTCCTTGCATACTGAGTTAGGTCGGTTTGAAGTATGTAGTCCTTTCGTTTACGAATGAAACTTGATTGGAGAATATTTAGGAGTTGATCGAGACCACTATTGACTTAGACCTGGTGCAAAACAATGAATACGTTGTTAGCGCACAGGTCGATGAGAACTTGTCCGAAATGAAGAAAGCCAAAGATGAAATACTTGCAGAGATTGCTGTTGCCCACGAAGATATTTGTACACGTCTGAATTTGAAAGCAGACAAATTAAAATTGGACAGAAAAGAAAATACTGGATTCTTTTTCCGACTATCGAGAAAAGATGAACGTTTGGTTCGAGGCAACCCGAATTTTGTTATTTTAGAAACACGTAAGGATGGGATAAGGTGAGACGTTGAACTTGTATCAATAATCAGAGTTCCAATGACAATTGTCGTTGAAAAGGTTTGTCACAAAATCTCTAAATCGTTTGAATGAGAGATATTTCTGTATTTGTACGGAATATGATAAAAAGCAAGGAGACATTAAGGACAAAATTATTGAAGTAGTTGCTTCATATATTTCTGTTTTTGCGGTACTTTAAGATATTGTTTAACTGGCATTGGAAGTTTACTATTCTGATAGGAAGCTAGTCTGGTTTTAGCGGAACTTGATGTCCTTTCAACTTTTGCTATGGTGGCGGTGAATGCACCTGAACCATACTGCAAACCATATATCGATAAACCTAGAGCTGGCATTCAATTGATACAAGCTCGTCATCCCATCGTGAGTATTTAAAGTTTGAAAAGATTTCTTGTGCAAGTACCCACGTTTTGAGTAGGTGGAAGAAAATCTCGAAGGAAAGCAGTTTATAGCCAATGATTGTTTTCTCGAGAATATGTCAGATTCAAACAGACCTGGCCAAGTTCTTCTAGTTGTTACAGGTCCAAACATGGGAGGAAAAAGCACTTATATTAGAACTGTAGGAGTCATTACATTGATGGCTCATATTGGTTGTTTTGTACCTGCACAGAGTGCAAGAATTTCGTTGACTGATCGAATTATGTGTCGTATTGGTTCTACAGACTATCAAATGTATGGAGTATCGACCTTTATGGCGGAAATGTTAGAAACTTCGTCTATTCTTCGATTAGCCTCTCCATCATCCTTGATCATTATTGATGAGCTTGGAAGAGGCACTTGTACCGAAGAAGGTTTTGCATTGGCTTATAGTATTGCAGAGTATATTGTGCGGCACATAGGATGTCCTTGCATGTTTGCGACACATTTTCATGAGTTGACATTTCTCGCCGACACATTTCCTCAAGGAGTGGTATGCAATATGCTTGTTTTCTATTAAAAAGGCTTATCCAAAAAATAACTTTTATTAGGTGCAAAATGTTCATGTTTCGGCTGAACCTGATCCTGAAACTCAAAAGTTACAATTTTTATACAAGGTCGAGGAAGGTATCTGTGATAAGAGTTTTGGAATACATGTTGCGGAGTTTGCACGATTTCCTGTCTCTGTTATCCAGGATGCGAAAGATACTGTCGATAGACTGGAAAAGTTTGGAATAAGACAAGAAGATTCCGATGACAAAGCATACTCATCAGAAAAGAAGGAAGCCTATCATTTCATGAGATGGTTTCTTGCAAAAGTTCAACATATCCAATCGTCTTGTCAAACTGAAAGCCAGAAGGAGCAAGCAATAGAAAACTTAAAGGACATTGCAAGACGGTCTTCGAATAAGTATCTTCAAAGCATTCTTTTATGACATACGTTTGTAAAAACAGACGCACTCTATTTTGAACTCTCATTTTATTTTCAACTTTCATTTTCTCTTCTCCACTTTTCAAAGGTATGTTTGTTGATGTATCGCAAACCACAATATTTGCAAGTAGCAGGATACGGAGCTTCTAGACGAATATACTCTATGGGGTGCCCTAGTGGACCACCACCTCCATTACAAGCTGCAACATAACCATCAACTACAATCGGAGGCACTTTCGATATAAGTTCCATAGCGTCACTTTGCCACTTTTCTCTCACTTCTTCAAGATTGGTTCCTTCCGGAAAAACTCCAAGAGGTTGGTGTAAACGTTTTGGTTTGATGCCAGTAAGTTCTTTTTCTTCTTCTGTTGCTACACTTTTGACCGCTGTGGTATGAAAAGATATGTAATTGTAACGATATCCTTGACATAACAACCTCGCAAGTCGAATCAACCGCATTTTACACTCACCAAACGATATGAGATTGGTGGCATTTGTACAAGGTTCGTCAGTCTGTCTTGGTTGTCATGTCAATCAGACAAGTAAAAAATATCTATCTTTGTCTATGACAATTTCTAGAAGAAACTTTCTAAAGCAATCTATACTTTCTTTATCAGTCTTGAATTGTTTTGTTGAAAGATCACTACAGGCAGAAGTATGCTATGATAACTATGCCAAGAGTTACGATAACTTAGAGACGAGTGTTTGGAATAGATTATTTCAACTTGATCGATTGCGAAAGGAACTACTAACATATATTTCAGGTGGAATTGTCTTAGAAGTAGGCGTTGGTACTGGTCTGAACTTGGAGTCATATCCGTGGCAAGTTATGAAACAGTTTATTGGAGTTGACACCAGTTCCAGCATGTTAGAACAAGCTCGAAACAAGTTGAACTCTTTATCTATAAATAATGATGTCGATTGGGAACTTATAGAAGCTTCTGTAACTCGTCTACCTTTTCCTGACAACTATTTTGATCACGTGGTGGATAGCTTTGGTCTTTGTGTTTTCGACAATCCATACTTGGCATTGAAGGAAATGAGTCGAGTTTGTAAGAAAGACGGAACAATATTATTGTTGGAGCATAGTTCAAGTCCTTATGGGATGGTTAGAGAATATCAACGCTGGACTGGAAACTTGGTTGCCAAGTTGGCCAAAGGCTGTCATTGGAGTGTACCTTTGCAAGACTTGTTGAAACATCTTCATCTCTATACTATTTATCAGAAATATAAATTGCTTGGAACGGTTTCCTTGCATGTCGTTTCCAAATGATGAATTTTCTCTTTGATAACAACACGAACGGAATTTATTTCAGAATTGTTCAAAGAAACATCATATCCAAACGTTTCATTTGGAAGCTGCTTTCTTTCCAGCACCAGTGACCGCATTCTTTTTGGCGGTATACTAACATAAAATAAACAAAACATAGTTAAAACCAAATGTTAAAACTTACCATCTTTTCTCCAAATTCCTTTGGAATCAAGTGACGCACTGCATCTCTTTCTTCAACCAACTCTTTTCGACTTTTTTCCATCATCGATGCTGAAAATTCTTCAATTGGAAGGTTCAAGATTCTTCGATAATGACCACCAGGGCACATCACAGGTACAGAATACCAAAGTCCTTCATCAATGCCATAAGTTCCATCACTAGGGATTCCTACAGAGCACCAACGATCACCAGCTCCGTGCCAATAGTCTCTCATGTGATCAACCACTGCTGCAGCTGCAGAAGCGGCAGAAGAAGCACCGCGAGCCTTGATCACTTCTGCTCCTCTTTGTTGTACTTTGGGAATCATAACTTCTCGAATCCATTTCTCATCATTGATAACCTTTCTAGCAGATTCTCCCTTAATTCTGGCATGAGTAATGTCTGGATACTGTGTAGAACTGTGATTACCCCAAACTATCACACGATCTACTTCAGGAATCTTACAACCTGCTTTCTCTGCTAGCATATATTGAGTTCTATTTTGATCCAAACGAGTCATGGACATAAAACGTTCGGGATTGAAGCGAGGTGCATTAGCTGCACATATCAATGCGTTGGTATTGGCAGGATTGCCAACCACAAATACTCTCAAATCATTTGCAGCAACTTCATTCAGCGCTTTTCCTTGTTCGGCAAAGATATTGGCATTCGAGGAAAGAAGGTCCTTACGTTCCATTCCTTGAGAACGTGGCTTGGCACCTACTAATAAAGCGACAGAAACATCAGCAAAACCTTTGCGCAAGTCATCTGTTGCTACGATTCCTTGAACCAGAGGAAAAGCACAGTCTTGTAGTTCCATAACTACACCTTCTAGTTTACTAAGAGCCTGAGGAACTTCCAATAGATGAAGAACGATCGGTTGGTCTTCGCCTAACATCTCTCCACTATATTTATCACTGACAAGTGTTTCCCAAAACTTATCAAAGGATGCTTACTTGGCAATTCTTGGTAATAAAGAATAGGCTATTTGCCCTGCTGCTCCTGTAACTGCGACATGTAAGGTTGGGAGCCAATCTTTGCCCGAGCCTTTATAAATCTGTACACCTCTGGAAGGCACTATAAAGTTTCCATGAGAGGAATAATTGCTGTTGGAGAGGACTCGATCTTGTTTTATTGAACAACTATTGTTCACAAACTGTCTAAAGAGACCTCTTATGTGACGTAAGGATGACATTATGTTTCAAATCCCCAACAAAGACTGAAACTTTGTAATGATTCAAATATCGACATGCGACTTTAGAAGGCTGAAATAAACTTGTTTACTTGGGGACATTCACAGTTTGCAAACCTCTAAAAGACGTTACAGGAACAAAAGAAACAACAGTATAAAAAGGATGAGGTGCATCTTCATCGTCATTGGGTATTCTTCCATACAGTTGAGACTGTTAACACAAGTGTGATACAAAGAACTTACCTCTCAAGTCTAACTCTTAAACGAAAAGGTACGTTGCGAATGCCTTGTTTCCAAATTTCTCTGTTCAATCGCGTGTCGACTCGTACGTCTTCCGTTCCCATTGCCTTTTGAGCAAACTTTCTGATTTCCTTGATGGCACGAGGTGCACGTCTCTTCCATACACATCCATGCAACCGCTTGTGCAAATTGATCGTATATTCACGAGTAGCACTTTCCATAGTCGTCTGTCTTGAACTTTTCTTGTCCTTTGCCTAGACTAAAATTAGGACAACTTCAAACTCTCAATGTTTCTCATACCATTATTATTATTATTATTATTAATTAGCACCAAACTAGTAAACCAATCAGTCGGTAAGAGCAAATCAGACAACAGCAACAGCGCTCGACGCCGTTTATCTTTTGGGGAAAAATTTTGTTGAGAGGAATTGGAAGGCTCTTGCCGAAAAGACCAACACAAAAAACTGGTTTGTTGTGAAGGTGACCAATTCTTCATTTACTAAATGTCCAAATTACAGACAGCAACAGTTCGTTCTGCAGTATCAGATATTTTGAAAGAGTCAGAAGAAAAGAAGCGGAACTTTGTTGAGACAGTAGAACTCCAGATTGGCCTGAAGAACTACGACACCAAAAAGGATAAGCGTTTCAGTGGCTCCATTAAGCTTCCATACATTCCAAAGCCGAAATTACAAGTAGCAGTATTGGGTGATGCTATTCATGTTCAACAAGCACAGGAACTTGGAATAGATGCTTATGATGTAGAGGCTTTAAGAAAGTTTAACAAACAGAAGAAGCCCATCAAAAAGTTTGCAAAGAAATATGACGCTTTTCTAGCTTCAGACTCTGTGATTAAGCAACTTCCGAGAATATTAGGCCCAGCTTTGAATAAGGCAGGAAAGTTTCCGACACCCATTTCTCACTCAGATAACTTGCAAGAGAAAGTAAATGAAATCAAGGCTACAATCAAGTTCCAGTTGAAGAAAGTACTTTGTATGGGAGTGGCAGTCGGTAACGTGCAAATGACAGAAGACCAGTTGGTTGCAAATATCACACTTGCTATCAATTTTTTGGTTTCTTTATTGAAGAAGAATTGGCAAAATGTCAAGTCGTTACACGTGAAAAGCACTATGGGCAAACCAAAAAGAATTTACTAGTTTGGAATAGTAAAATGTTTCTTGTGTTTCTATCCACTTTTTTATCTCAACAGATATATAACGAAACTGCAATAACTCGTTATTTTTCTTCTCGTTGTACAAGTTGTGGAAAGAAAGTAAAGGGGCATGTATCCAAGGTATTTCGACCAAGGAAGCAAAGCACACTCAAAATGGCGCCAAAATGTTGTTCACAATCTTCTTCTACTCTGGTAACAACAACTGAAAAGATTAGAGTAGAGGAGTTTTTTCCTTTCCAATTAGATGACTTTCAACTTGCAGCTATAGAGTCACTTCGAAGACAAGAGAATGTACTTGTCGCTGCTCCTACTGGTTCAGGTAAAACAGTAATTGCAGAAGCAGCAGTATATTTGGCTTTGGCTGCTGGTAAAAGAATTTTTTATACAACACCTTTGAAGGCACTTTCGAATCAAAAGTTTCATGATATTCAAAAAGTTTTTGGGGTTTCTAGAGTAGGATTGCTAACAGGAGATGTGACTATACAAAGAGATGCCGATATTTTAGTATTAACTACTGAAATATATCGCAATATGTTGTATACTGATACGACAAACATATCTGATTCCGTCTTTGCAGTTGTTTTTGATGAATTTCATTTTATGAATGATCCGGAAAGAGGAACAGTGTGGGAAGAGGCTATCATTGCAAGTCCCAAAGATATTATTCTGGTTGCATTATCTGCAACTATGTCTAATGCTTCTCAATTGAAGGATTGGTTGAGTTGTGTACACAGAAAAACTTCACTTCATGAAACTCATGTTCGACCTGTGCCTCTTCATTTTCAATTTTGCAATCATAAAGGTTTATATGACTTGTTTGAAGGTTCATCATCACAAAAGGGTCCAAATGGTTGTCCTGTATTATCAAAAACTTTGTCTCTTGACTATAAACAACGTTATCATGTAGATAGAAACAAACGGAGAAGAAAAGACTCAAATTTGCGTCCATTGCAGTCTCCTAGTTTTGGTTTTTTGGTTCGCATTTTGTTTCGACGTAAAATGTTGCCATGTCTTTTATTTGTATTTAGTAGAGCGGGTTGTGATAAAGCTGCAGAGGAACTTGGAGATAAGTTGGGATCTCGTTTAGTAAACAGGAGAGAACAGGAATTGTTACGGAGTAGAATTTCCCAGTTTATTGACAATTTTCCTGAAATTGCTGCACAACAAGAAGATCGTTTAAAGCAACTGCAGTTAGGAATTAGCGTTCATCACGCAGGATTGCTTCCTGTTTGGAAGAATTTTGTCGAAGAATTGTTTATTGATGGACTTATTAAGGTGATATTTGCTACGGAGACTCTTGCGGCTGGTATGAATATGCCAGCAAGAACAACTGTTATCACTGCACTTATCAAGCGTGGAGATAATGGAATGGAAAGACTAAGTACGAGTTCTTTCAAACAAATGGCTGGAAGAGCAGGTCGTCGAGGAAAGGATTCGCAAGGTTTTTGCATAGTATTGCAATCACCTGATACCAATCCGAAACATGTCTTTCAACTCGTAACTGGAGAAGTCGAGGCAATTACTTCGAAGTTTTTGCCAACTTATGGCTTGGTTCTCAATCTATTGCAAGATGGCAAATCACCACAACAAGTGAAAGAATTTTTGAGCAAATCATTTGGTAACTTTCTGTTTGCATATGAAAGAAAAAGACAACAAGAAGAAAAAGAAAATCAGCTTCAAACATATAATAGTGCGATGGAGACTTTGACGGCAACCAATATCGCCATGGAAGAATGGAAAAGATATCGAAGATTGCAACAAAAGCTGAAGTTGGAAAGGAGGACGTTGAGATATCTTACAAAACAATGGATGGAAGAGCGACGTCAACTTGTCGAGGCATATTTGTTATTTGCAAATCCAGGAGTTGTACTATGGATAGATGACGATAGCCCATCCATCTCCTCGGATATGCAAACGACATCCTCAGGTTATGGAAAGAACGAGACAATGTTGTTGGAAGTGGATGACAAAGTTCCAAAAGTACAAATGGCTTGGCTTTTGGAGTCCTATGCAGTCAAGGATAGTGAACGTTATCTTTGTTTTACGGAAAACAATTATTTTCGTGTCGTTAGTTGTTCACAAATCAAAGATGTGGCACAAGATGAATCCCATTCTGTTTTGCAACCTGACATGTTGGAATGTCTCAAGGAAGAATATCTGAAGCAGAGACAACGGGACAAAGTGACTTGCAATAGTATTCGTTGCATTGGAACGGAAAAGACTGCAAGTATATTAATCAACATTTCTAAAGAGTCTTATGCATTGGACAACTTGAAAGACCCAAAACTTTCATCACAAAGAAGTAAAGTGTCACATACCATATCGCAATTAGAGCAAAGCCCAATCCATGACTTGAAGAATCGTAAAGAACTGTTACGTTTGTATGATAAAGTAAACAAGTGGCAAAAGAAGAAATTGCAAGAAGAAGAATGGCTGCCTCCTCATGCTTTCGAAGAGTTATCATCGGTCCAAGAATTGGACAAGTCAACTTTTGACCAGACGACCAAATCTTGGGATTATGTACAATCTCTATTGAAAACATTGAATGCTCTGAGTTTCATTGAAAATATAAGATACACAACAGAAGAGACTTGGTATCAGGTGACGGCTCTGGGTAGATTATGTGTTGCTATTAGAGGAGAAAATGAAGTGTGGCTATCTATTGTGCTGGGCTATCTTAGTGGCCAAGTACAAACCTATGAGCCATATCACTTGATAGGAGTTGTTGCAACAGTTATAGGCGACCCTATAAGAGAGGATGCAGTGATCAGTTGGGAAGCTTCTTCTGCAACCTCTATGTTATTAGAACAGTTACAAGTATACTATGATCAAGTTGTGAGTGTTCAAAACCAAAATGGTATCTTATGTTTCACTCGTTTGGAGCCTGGCTGGTCTGGTATAGCTGAAGCTTGGGCTCAAGAAGCCAATTGGTCTAGACTGGTTTCAGGCACAAGTTTGGATGAAGGTGACATATGTAGAAATCTCAGAAGAGTTTTGGATATTCTAAGACAGATCCCACGACTTCCTGCCAGTTTAGGGATCATATCAGAAGAATTTCGCCTTTGTGCAAGAAGAGCAATGGCTTTCATGAATCATTTTCCAGTTTGTGATGATATTACATACTCTTTAGAACTTGATTAAACTATATACCATTCCCTGAGTTAATTGTTTTCATTCTACTCTTTCAAAGTGGTTCCTTTCTTTTCATCATATTGTTCATCTTCTATTTGTTGCATAGTCGCAGCTAAAGTTGCAGAAAACGACATCGAAGACAGATTGGCAGAAAGTTCATCCATACTTTTCTCTAACAAAGGCCAATCTTGAGGAGAAAGAATTTTTCCTTGAGAGTTCTCTTCCGAATCTCTTGGAAAATCAAACGAGTTGGCTATTTCAGTATTCAGTTGTCCATAGTCGTTATGCGAGCTCAAAACTGCGTTGTTATCTGAAGCTGTCGCCAAATGGGAATTGGGAAACAATACATTCTCTTGCAACTCTTCCTTATCTGTCACAACTTGTGGTAAAGAATCAGTGACGACTTCGCGATCTTCATCAGTTCTCAACAATTTTGGAAAGTATAACATAGATGAAGAACCACTTTCAAACCGTTCATGCTTTCCCAGAACAGCTTTTGTTTCTTGATGCAAACTTTCCACAAGATTCTTCAAAGAACTACTATCTTGGTTAAAAGATTCTTGATAAGAAAACACTTTTGGATATGAAAATTCAGTACTTGGATTGTCCATATTTACATTACGCTGCTCTCCAACAACATAGCCTTGAAATCCTTCTGAGACATCATCACTCGACAATCTTGACTTGTGAAGATTGCCACTAGATGAAAATTTGACAGATTCTTCATCATCTAAGTTTTGTGATATGAGATATGCAAAATTGCTTCTCCTAACATTTCCAAAACTCTGAAAATCTCTCTTTGAACTCTCATCGAACGAATCTTCCTCGCTTTGAAAACAACCCAAAGTAGTTTTAATATTCTCAATAGTTTGTAAATTATCATGAGCAGTTGTCTCATTCTCTTCATCTTGGTCTTGTTTCAGAACAAACAACTCAATTAACAAAGGCAACGCCTACCATATCTTCCCCTTACAAAATTCTCATCTCGTTGACTTGTGGAAACTACCATACTACCAAACCTTGAAATAAACTGGGCTTGAAGTGAAACCAATTCTGCTTCATACTCTCGTAAACGCTTCTTTAGTACTTCGTTCTCTTCTTGTTGTCGAGCAACTGTTTCTTTCAAACTTTCGTTCTTTCGATATAGAATTTCACCCAAGTCAGAAAGCAGATACTCTTCAGGAACAAAAGGCAGACCAAATACTGGATTATAACAAATCAGATTGGGGCTTTTCACAAAGCGCTTGTCCTTGACAACTCCAACAGGTCTATTTCGTTGAATACCAACCCATAACTCTGGTTGGTCACGTTGGAAGAGCTCGTGTGAGAACTCGTAACTGGAAAAAACAATTCCGTAAACAATTCATCACTTCACCTTTCGCAAACTCAGAACTTACCGTTTCTGACTACACTTATGAAAGCCGTATTGGTTCAATTGACGAACAAAGCTCGATAAGTTTCCATGTTTGAAATAGTTGGGTAATATAACGCTACATTGGAAGGCATGACCAGAGTATTCCAAGTTCATTCTTCAGACTTACGTAGAAAACTGTCCAGGATCCCAAATAACAAAACTCTTCCCGTTGGGGCTCCAGGAAACAATATGCTTTGTAGAAGGTTCTTCTATAAACTCTACCAACTTACGAACGAAAGGAGTGCAAGTATTGTTTTCAAGTTGTTCTACTGACTCGTAAGTATCGTTCATCGTTTCTTAATCAATTTCGTCAACATTTCTTATTCCAATTCCATCGCATCTTTTGCCAACTCATGAAAACTATGACTCGTCTTGGAATAGTCATTGTCATCTGAATAGGATTGTAACCATCTCTTAATATCTTTTTCAGGAGTATATGGAACGATTTCGTAGGTTGGATTGTCTTGACAAGTATACCATTCTGTGGAGTTTAATAGATGACTATTTGTGGTTCTCTGTTGTTCATCACATACGAACTGATTATTGGTTGAAAAATAAAGTTCCTTGAGAGGGTTAAAACTAGCAAGTTGAGCATCTGTTACTGTGAAAGTGTAGTTATCCTTTTTCTCTTCGTTGGATAGCAACATACGAAGAACTGGGAAGGGGTCTCTTGATAGTACCGCCGTATCATCATCAAGAACCCAACTTTGGTTGGAAAAAGTTTCTTTCATATTATGTTGTATGTTTGCATAGTCTTTATGCACTTCCAATGAATCGTTTCCAATATGAAATCGCTTATTTTCGAGTTCTTTCGAGTGGTCTAGACAATAGTCAAGAATGGATGGATTGGTTACAACAAGTTGCCAACCATTTCTATCTTACCTAGTAAACACTCACTTGTCCTTTTACGCTTTTGAGGCAACCTTTGATAGTCTGGTGTATTGGGAGACCAGTTGCTCATGTGGATATCAAAATAAGTTATCCATTCACGAACATAATGGAAACTGAATAGTTCCGAATGAATAAAACATGGAACATTCTTGAAACTTCCTTTATCAATTCTAACAATGATAACAATATTTATTGAGGTTGCTGAACAAGAAAAATAATATGCTGAATCAAAGTTTGCTAAAAAGATAAAATATCAACTTGTGAAAAATTGGGTGAACCGATACCGACCAATGGAAAATGGTACGAATGCATAACAAAGAACCGAATAAGAACACCAACAACGAAGAGAACACTAGTCAAGTGACGGACAAAGTTTTGCCTGAACCTGAAGATGCACGGGCAATTGCAAATATACTAAAGGCAGTTGGTGTGGAATCTTTTGATACTCGTGTGGTAGCGCAACTTGTGGAGTTTGTGTATAGTGCGTTGTTGGAAAGCTATTTGTTTGTTAGACAACTAACACCACTGGATAATAGAATATATAGGTGAAGTATTGGAATTGTCCAAAACGTTTGCCCAGTATGCACAGAGAGAAGATATTAAGCAAGATGACGTAAAGCTAGCAATATCTTCTTTGCTGTCCAAGTCCTTTACACAACCTCCTTCAAGAGATGTATTGTTACAATTATGTCGAGAAAGAAATGCAGTTCCTCTTCCAGCTGTGGAAACTTATGTTGGTATTCAATTGCCACCGAAAGAATTTCAGCTCACAACAAGAAATTATCAGTTGAAGAGAAAAACGGTATTTGTCGTTTTTATTTATAAAATAAGTTGTAAAGGCTTTGAAATAGACAACTGAAAGTTTGGCTTCTCAAGAGTTATCTGAAACTACTGGTAACACTAGTGTAGGAGAGTCATCTTCGCAACGAAACCAAGTGGAATTCAGTACTATGGATACTTCAGAGTAAATAAATTGGACGAAAATTATTCAAGTTTGTACTTGTGATCGTCGTTAGTCAAATATCCTTTTTCAGATATACTTATGGAAGTTTCAAAGGCGAACGGAACTGAAAATAACATGGAAAGATTCGACGATACGACACAAGATGCAACGTATTTGAACGAAGCTGACGTCGATGCGGTATGTTGAGTGTTGTGAGAAGGAAAACTTGAGTGACGTTTTGTTTGGCTAGGAGTTGGAAGCCATGAAAAGGAGATTACAGGAAATGGAAGAAGAAGCGAATAGATTAAAGGAAGTCCAAGAACAAAGTGCTTCAGAAGTGCCTTCTTCGGAAGAGGTCGACCGACGCTCAGTGTATGTGGGCAACGTAAGTGTTGAGTAAAACTCCCAAATGTGTTTTAAAGATTTCTTGTTTAGGTTGATTATGGTTCAACTCCAGAAGAGCTTCAGACCCACTTTAAAGAGTGTGGAACAATTAATCGAGTGACTATACTATGTGATAAGTTCACTGGGCATCCAAAAGGTTTTGCATATATAGAATTTGCGACAGAAGAAGGAGCGAATAATGCAGTTATCTTAAATGAATCGCTTTTTCGAGGTCGTAATTTGAAGGTTTCTATGAAACGAACCAATGTTCCTGGAATTAGTACTACGGATAGAGGGAGAGGGAGAGGGTTTCCTCGAGGTATAGGATTTCGTGGAAGAGGAGCTTTAAGAGGAGGTTTTCGAGGAAGAGCTTATCATGGCTTTCGTGGAAGAGGTCGAATGGCACCTTATTAGATCTTTGCATCTTTTTGTTTTTTTGCAAAGTTGTCGATTTCTATACATTGACTTGTTTTGGAGAAACGAATTGTGAAAATAAAACAAACCAAAACTGTAAAACTCTCGGAAATAGAGAGAGTTACTTTCTCCTTTTCGTGCGTTGCTTTAATGATTGCATATATTGTTTTCTTCTTCTTTGCTGAACAATTCCATTAACTTGGCGTTTTTGTTTAGCTCGATTGGTAGTTGGACCAGTCTTGAACTTTTGTTTGGAACTTTTTCCATATTTTTGTCTATCTTTGCGGCCTTGTTTTACAGACGCTATTCTCTCCTCTTTACTTCTTCTCCTTTTCGTCTGAAAAGTTTCAATGTCAGTCACAGATATTGTTGCATTTACAGGATTCTCATCCATAGAAATTGTTCCGAATCCTGACTGTTTCAGTTTCACAAAGTCGCTATCACTTAAAATACGTTGAGTCAACAGATTGTCATCATAAGCATTGTTTTGTGTGGAAGATTGACTAGTTGTTTCTTCTATAAAAGAAGAAGAAGAAGAAGAAGAACAATCTGTTTCTGAATAGGAATCACTTTCTTCATAGCAACTATTTGATTCTTCATCATCTTTCTCAGAAGAGACGGTATCAAAAGATAAAGACTTGGAGACGAGGGCTCTCTTTTCTTCCAGTGCTCGAATATTTCCCAACTTTCCACGTTCCGACTTGGGAAGCAAACCAGGACATAGTTTACGATAGACAGAAAGAATTGATCTTGCAGCCATCATGACGCTCCTATCCTTTGACGTTTTGTATTGAATAAAGTCCTCTAAAAGTGCAGCATCAATAGCAGTTGGTTGTTTCTCACATAACAAACGAATGGAATTCAAACCTACAGCACAAGTATTGGCTGACATTTGAGGGATCACAAAGTGATCTGCAATATATCGAATCACCATATTCACAGTTTCCAACGGAGTGTACTCATGAATGGCTTGTAACAAAATAACTAATATTTTGGAAACTCCTTCTTGGTGTGGACGAAGATATTTCAATAAATACTGAATAAAAGGAGGAATATCTAATAGATGAAAACCTACAACTCGAGCAATCAGTTGGATAATAGCAACTCGCAACTGAAAACGTTGATTCTTTTTCTTCAATTCTAAGAAAAGCTTCTCTGCAAATTCATCCGGTCGAAACAAAAGAGAGACCGGAGGTTCAACTTTGGGATTCAATTGGTGCTTTCGCTTTCTTCTACGTTCGCTTTTACATATTCTAGAAATTTTCCGCTCCAATTGTCTTCTCTTTCTTAAATTTTTCTTACTCGTCAATTTATAGTTGTTCCACAACTCTTTCGTCTTTTGAGAAACTACTGCTTGTATTTCATTTGTGTCGTTGTCTTCATCTGAACTAGAGTCTGAACTATCAGAGTCTTCATCCTCTACAAAGCACTCTTGTAAGAAGAAATGAATAGCAATCGCTTTCATTTTGGTATTCTCATGAAAACAACAAAATGACATGACATTGCAAGTCGAAGCATCTGAAAGAATTCCTTTTGCGTAAAGCTTCACTAGCAAAAGTAATGTTTTCTGGGCAATCTTTTCATGACTAGAGCGTAGATATTGATATATCAGAGACTTACACTGGGAACCAACCTTTGAACCCATTTCCATAGCTCTTTCAACAGCCTTCATAATCAACTGAAAGAGATATTTCCTGAGTTGCTTGTCCGTACAACGAAATAACTGAAAGTAACACGGCAAGAAATTGATGAAATCAGGTGCCTTGCTCTTTGCAAGTGTGGCAAGCGTTCGTACTAACTGAAACCTCAACCCAGGATCCAGTACTTCTCCATGCCTTTGCAAAATCTCAATGATATCTTGATATATTTGTTGAGTAACCTGCAAATGGGACACATGTTTTGCAATACTAGCGGCGAAAATCAACAACGAAGACAGTTGTTCTATACGACTAGCACTATTTACTAGTGTAAGCTGCAAAAGCGATTCTAAAAGTTGCAGCTGTGCTTCTATATCTTTTTCATAAGCTTTCAAGTCAGTCTTACAATAGTGACATAATTGTTGTAGTTCAGAGTTCATTGACGGTTCTTAAAGAATGTTCTTCCTCCCTTCCCCACTTCAACAATGTCTTATCAGCCGTTGAGAAGTGAGACAACATCTGTCAACTGGCATATGGAAGAAAAGTATCATAAAGAAGCTATATTTAGTTTCCAATTTTTGCGCAACTTGTATAGAATATTTTTGCTTTCTCAAGTTTCCAACACAGATAAATATTTATTAGGATTATGGGGTCTTCTCATAGTAATCAGTCTTTTGTGTAGTTACCAGATTATTTTGATTCCTGGAAAAATATATCAATTCTTGTTAGAAGGAGACAAGGAGAGTTTTGTCGTTGAATTGTGGATTCTTCTGTTTTGGTGCATACTCATAACTTGTATTCGTATATTGAGAGAAGCTTGTCAAAGTGTATTGAGCAATAGAGCTAGAAAAGCTGTGACGGAATACATTCAATCCATATATATGTCCAACTTTTCCTTTTATCGTCTTCATAATTGGAAGGATGCTCCAGATAATCCTGATCAAAGGATTGTTTCTGATGTCGAGCAACTTTTTGAACTGCTTTATCAGACTTTGGGTGGTCAATTGGGTTCCAGTGGTCTAATAGAAGCAGTACTCAATATTCTATGGTATTCTTTTCATACTTTGGTTCGTTGTGGACTTGTAGGAATATCCATAGCTTATGCTTGGTCTATTTTGGTCGGAGTTGTAGAAACCTTACTGGTCAATGTTGTATCACCTTGGATATTTCAACAAGAAGTGTTTCAAGCTTGGTTTCGTTTTCTTCATATTGATTTGAGAAGAAATGCCGAATATATTCTATTCCAAGGAGATGGCAATTTCGAAAGAAGAAGGCTACAAAATGCTCTGGAGTCGGTAGTCAATAATCGATATCGTATTATTTTCAGACAAATGGGACTGAATAGTGCACAAGTTGGTTATGGCTATCTGGTCAATCTTATCATGTATATAACCATAGGCATCGTTTTACTGCAAGGCTCATATTGGAGTCTTGAAAAGGATTCTACCAAGGCTGAATGGATTGCGCAGACAAGTGGTATATTTATATCGTTATTATATGGTTTTACAACTTTAATTCAAAGAGGAACGAACTTGAGTAGCTTAGTACCAGTTTCTACTCGAGTAGCACAGTTGCTGGATAAACTGGAAACTTTAACCAATACTTGGATGCAGTCATGTATCGAATTGTCTAACAACCAGATCGAAGTATGTGATATAACTGTGGAAACTTTAGATGGCAAATTTTTGTTGTCATCTTTATCCTTTCAACTAGCCAAAGCTGAGTCATTGTTGATTTATGGACCTTCAGGTATAGGAAAGACTTGTATCCTTCGTTGTATTCGTGGACTGTGGAAACCTTCAAAAGGAAGAATCTTTCGACCTGCCTTGAGCGATGTATCATATTATGGGATTTATTTTCTTCCAGAATATCCTTATTTGCCTCCCAACTGTTCATTACGAGAGCAACTTTGTTATCCAAAATCAAAAGACTCCAAACAAGAAGAAGAAGAAGAAATAGAAAGCCTTTTGAAATGTGTTGGTCTATCCAATTTGCAGCATAGAGTAGGTGGACTGGATTCCAAAAAGGACTTGACTTTGTTGCTTTCAGCTGGAGAAAAACAAAAACTTTGTTTAGCAAGAGCGCTTTATCATAAACCAAGTTGGATAGTAATGGATGAGGCAATCTGTAATCTTGATACGGACTCAAAACAAGCTGTATATAACATATTAAAATTCCGAGGTATCGGATTTATTACAGGTAAAGTTCTGCAACTCCCAAAAAGATGCTCTGATAGTTATATTTGAGTGTAGTAAGTCATGACGAAGAATTGAAAGCTGTTCATGACAAGATTTTGGAACTTTCGAAAAACGACGATTTGTAAACTCTCTTTGGAAAGACTAACAACATTTTAATATTTCCTCCAAAGAAACTAAAGAAATGGCTCCAATAACCCAATGCAGTTGTATATATGCATATACTGTTTGTCACCCTCTTCAAACCTCCTTATCATTTCCTTTCTCATTCATTGTGTTCAAGTGAACGCTTATATTGTCTCCAAGATCTACTCAACATACGTAAAAAGATATGTCCACCCGGTCCTTGTAAATCAGGAGGTACTTCAGGCTCTATTTGGTCATCCGAAACATGAAGAACTTGCGATAACAGAAATGCTCCTTTCAAAAGAGATGTTGTGGTAGATTCGGTGCATAGGCCATCTTCTTCATTCACATTGTTCTTAGCAACTTGATACCCTTCATGTAAATATCTCTCCAAATGACTATGTTTTATAACGGCATCTTGTGAAGAACTTCCCGATTGAGCACTGTGCTCGGACAAGTTGTTTGAATTTTCTCCTATTTGATATCCTTCCTGATTACAAATGATGCGCTGGTTTTCAGCTTTCTCTAATTGTGCTGAATGGTTATGTTCAAAAAGTACTTTGCATGTCGGCTTTTTAAAAGTAGGAGTGGATTTCTCAGACTTTTGATTTCTCCTTTCAAATGGAGAGTCTTTCTTAGTCTCATGATACCCATCTGGGGGCGTATGAACATATAGAAAACTGCACTGATCGAAAACTTCTACATCTCGAGGACATTTCGTCGTGCCATGAAAAGTAGGAGGAAAATGATGAAACCCTCCTCCAGGTATTCTTGGTGGTTCAAAACCATAAGATGCAAAAGCTGACGACAATAATTGATAATGATACATTTGCTGTTGTACACAGCACCATAAAAAATATTGTTGCTGACTGTTTTCCAAAAGCTTCCAGTCTTCTCCTTTCTTTTTCCAATGTCCATTGCCATCTCTTCCATGTACAATTACATTCTTATTTGAGCCTCCATAGAACGCTAAAGGATTATTGTCGCAATTCATATTGAATGCCATGGATTCAATACCAGGATGCATAATAAAAGTATTATGATAGAACGTTAGAATAGGAGACAAGCAGTCAAATAATAAAGGGGAAGCAAACAATCTTTCCTAGTCAATTTGGCTTTGGAAGAGAGAAAAATGCTTGATGATGCGTTGACAATCCCAACAACAATGAGGACCAATGGGATTTTGCAAAATCAAAAGAAAAATGTCGTTTCGTAGGGTGGAAGCCAAAGTCAGCAAACGCCTTTAACAAGCCTACTGTAAAGTCAGTTGTAATAAAATACAATTTCTGTTAACAGACAACTGTTGGTTGACCAAACAAGACGATGAATAGCCCTAAACTTCCGAGATGACTCGTGGACTGCAAGAGCAAGCTCTAGGTTATACGTTGTCCAACGTGCTACTTCCAAGGCTAGATTTATAATAATACAAGGATATGGATATTCAAACTGAAACCAAAGAAAACAAAAAATACACCAGAAAACTCCTCTTCCACAGATAAACAACCAAAGAAAGGGGAACCAGACAAGAAATGATACAATGTCCCTCAGTAAATTGAGCTCACGTGTACGATTTTTTTTGTATGAACCAAATTTAGCAGGAGGCCCCTTTCTGACCATCGCCCTTGTCGATTTCAACGTCTAGAAAAGTCATAGAATCCATGTCATTTGACATGTGGCGTGATTGTAGATTGTGTGTGAATAAAAAGTTCCTGTAACAATTATGATCGTTTCCAGCAAGTTTGCATAATATATAAAAACCCACATTTGGAAACCTTCCAAGATATATTATTCTGTTTGCGTCAGCCTTTGGATTCCAAAGGGACAACATGCTTATGAAGGAAATACGACGTTGAGAACTCATTTGTAAAAATTTGGGCGCCAAGGTAAGTGTGGGCTCCCGGTATTGTATGTTTGGAGAGGCTTCCACGTTACAACAGCCTCCTTGGCCACTTGAACGAAACAAGAGAGAAGTCGTTATTGAACGTTTGATATGTAGGCTGTCCAAATTGTTTGATCGAGAAAATCGTGGAGTAAGTCAGAGTTGTAAGTTGTAATCTTGCCTTGTTGACGTACGTTAGCATATAGAAAGCATCGTTCGCGCAGAGGAAAATAATGCCTTTTTACGCTCCACATCTTATAGTCAGTATCGTCAGTTATTGCTAGAACTTTCGAAGCAAGCTGAAAGGGCAAGTAACAAGTCTTTCGAAAACAACAGCTACGAGTCTATAGAACACCAAAAGAAAAGCGTGGAGAGAACCTCCGAAACGATGAGTGGGAACCTGGCAACAAACAAAAGAGACAGAAACGACAAGTTGTTGCATTCACAGTCTCGCCAATATCAGAAAAGGTGGAAGCTCGAAACTGGAAACTTGATGCTGTCGCCGTTGCACTATGATAATAGCGTTGAGTCTTCAGGAGTTATCTCGACGGCGTCATCGGACTGTTGTAGTGTTGCTTCTTCCAAAAATGAAGAAAGATGCAAGTTGGGAATGGAGTCAAAGTCGGATCCAACAAAATCCGAGGTTCTCAATACTTCGAAACGTGTGTTGCCCTCAAATCCTTCTCCAGAGATTGCTAATTCACTGGAGGAGACTTTTATTGCCTTGAAAAACAAATACAAAATACCATTTCGCTTTTTGAAAGGTGTAGTTCCGATCATCGAAGACGATAAAGTTTGTCCCAATGAGTTGAAGCGTCGAATTCAGCAGCTTTCTGAGTTTTTGGATCTTGAAAAGGAACAGCTTTTTGAATTGAAGACAAAACCCGAGTTTCTTGTGAAACTAGACTCGACTATGGAAACCATTTTGCATATGTTTCGTCCACTCCTAAAGGAGGTCGTACAGTGGGTGGAAACATTTGGGCGCAGTATGTTTCAAGCAGAACCGACGCATTTGTCGAATCATTTAAGCTTTTCAAGCGAGGAAAGATCATCCAATAATGTTCCGGATGTGCTGCAAATGAATCTGTCGAAGCAACAGTCTTCCTCAACATCTGAAAAGAAACAGACCCGTTTGAATCTGCTTGAGAAATCTTCTTGTGATAGCCTTATTGACACTAAAAAGCGATCAGATTCTTGTAAAGTAGAGAATGAAGGTAATTATTTGAGTAATGGGTTGAACAGAGAAAATCCTCCATGGAATTACCAGTTGCAGACAGCTGCAATGACAACAATGGACTATGTGAAGCGTTTTACGAATTATATTTCTCAAGTAAGCTATTCATTTATATTCTTAATTCATTGTTTGAAGTTTGCCAGTCGAATGCTTTGAAAGAAGAAAAGATGCGCAGACATGTAGAAATTTTGAAGAACATGAAAGATGCTTGGCACAATGCTTACAAAGAAGCTCCACATGACGATATTTTCGGTGCGTATGAAATAATTTCTTTTTGTTCCGTACCTAGTTGACTGTTTTTGCTTTCCAGAAAATCTCAAGTTTACTTGTTTATCGGTGGAACGAAAGTATCCACATTTGTATCACGAACTTTGTTGTGATACTGTTATATACATTATTTGCAAAGCGAAGTGTACAGTTATTCAACTGCCTATTCTGTTTTTGTTTCCAAATATTGAATCTGATGGAAACGTGTTTTTCGTAATACAAAGTGAAGCTTGTGGAGACAGTGATTTTGGACAAAGTCTTAAAAAGCATTTTTACGAACAAGTATCAACAGAATTAGTTTTGAATAGAAACGTTTCTTCTATTCTAAAGATTTGGGGCAATATCACTAAGTCGTTCATCGAAGTGGTCTTGAAGGATGCACCGAAATGAACTGAATGTACAGATATTTCTATTTGTTGAATATCATTTCGCTCTAGTTGTTTATCGATACTTTTTGAATCCTCTTATTTACATGAAAGAGACTCAATTTTGATATTTTTCCAATGTAAACCTAGGAATAGCACATTGGAGAATAAGGATGTAGATATTTAGAGTTCCAGATGAGTAGAAATACTCTGAAAACGAGTTGCATTAACTTGCAGAAAGTTTTTTTGCAGTGTACAATTTGTTTGGATCATCAAACAAAGCTGTTGATACAGTTGGCAGTAATATTACATTTAAAAAGCCTATAGTCAATAATATATATTGTGTACATTACATGTTCAATAGTTGCTGAATTATTCAACGTTCGAAACTCTCCTTGCGTACAGTTCTACCAAAGAACTTGATCACTAAGCTACATTCACTTATCAGTTTTCTACTCTGCTGTACTGTTGGAATGGGAAGGAATCAGGAAAGATTTAGTACTAACGGCAACTTGAAAACTCTCGAGAACTTCTTTGTCATATTGTTTCGACTGAGAATCGATAACTTGCTCAATCTGTTTCTTCAATCGTTTAACTGCTATATCATCAAGATAATCAACAGACTCCAATATTTGAATATCCCTGTAAGCATTGAACAGATCGCCAATGTGCCAATAAGCCTTGGCACGTTGAAATATTGCCTTGACTTGCATAGGTCTTATCTTGAGAGCAGCATTACTATGCAGCCATGCCATATAAGGCTTTGACAGTCTATTGTAACATATTGCCAAATTACAGTGTAAGCCAACTCCAATTTCACTAAAGGATCCCTCTTCCAACATTCTACTTGTAGCTCTAGAATACAACATATCGAGTGCCTCTTCATATTTATCTATTGCTTTCTTTATGTGTTCCGATTGTTCGGAAGAATTACAAATCCAGTGCTTCGCCTCTTTCTTTAACTGAGAAACTGCTTCCAAAATGCATTCAGTTTCGTTATGCTCCATAGAGATTGGTTCTCCACGAACTATGTCAAGTAAACTCAACTTTTACACATCAAGCAATGACACTCAAAAAAAGGAGGTAGAGCCTTACATATATAGAAACAGAGTTTTCATCTTTGTCAGCATCATCTGACGATTGTATGATGCACTCTGAACCAACAGACAGGTCAGAGACAATTTGCTCCAAATCTCTTGAATACTATCATATAAATGACAGTTAGTACTCGTCCATCAGATATCTTTAGAAAGAAACGAACAAACCCTCTACCCAGAGGAAGCCAAAACTTCAAGAGTTTTTCTCCATTTTCTTGTGTATCCTCATCGACAGAATTATTTATCAGTTTACACTGCACTAGACACTTGTCACCATTTCTTGGACGATCCCCAGTTCCTGGCTTCACAACTTGCAAAGTACCACTAGTGAGCAAAGTCCAGTTGAATGTCATCATTACAGCGTATTTGGATTTCAGTCTCTGAAGCAGCTAAAAGAATTTCCTTTGGATGAAGAACTTGTCTGGGAAATGGGAGTAGGAAGTTCAACAGCTTCAGGAAAACTTGAGAAAGCACTAGAAACAGAGTTACCTGATGACGAACGGTATTTTGGTTTTGAAAACGTAAGTATTTTATTTTTTATGGCATACTTTTTGCACCAAACTTGTTTGTTGTTGTTCTGCAAAGTTTGGAAATACTTGCTATTGCAGTTCTGTGTTGCAAGCTTTGTACTTTTGCAAACCTTTTAGGGAGCGCGTTTTAGCTTATAAGAAAGAACTGTTGCAAAGACAACAAGAGTTGGAAAATAACGGAATTTCGGAAACAAACTCACAGTCGACAATGAACGGAACCGCAACAAACCACGTTTCCTCTGCCTATTCTTTTAAAAATGCCTTCAAAGGAGTTGGTAGCGCGGTAGGGCTCAATTCCAAAAAGTCAAGTAGAAGCAGCTCTGAGGAACGAACAGAAGCTATGTTGCCCAGATCCAGTGTGAGTACGAGAATCTCCAAAGTCTCCCTAGGTTATGAGAAGGAAAATCTACTAACCTGTTTAGCAGACTTGTTTTATCAAGTTAACTCTCAAAAGAAACGTATAGGTTCTATCGCTCCTAAGAAATTCATCGAAAGACTGCGAAAGGACAATCAGTTATTCAGTAGTTGTATGCACCAAGACGCTCATGAATTTTTAAACTTTATTTTAAATGAGATAGTTGAGATACTTCAAAGAGAAGAAGCAGCTAAAAAGCAGAAAGTAGCAAAGAAAGAAAGGAATAATAGTCTAGACAAGACCGATGCGGAGTCACATTCAACTCGAACTTGGGTTCATGATTTGTTTGAAGGTCTATTAACTAATGAAGTTCGTTGTCTCAGTTGTGAAAATGTGACGCAACGTGTCGAATCCTTTTTTGATCTTAGCGTTGATATTGACCAGAATTCATCTATAACAAGTTGTTTGCGCAACTTTTGCTCAACTGAACTTCTAACAAAGCATGACAAGTTCTTTTGTGATACTTGTTGTTCATTACAAGAAGCAGAAAGGTCTGTTCGAATCAAAAAGCTTCCATATATTCTTGCTCTTCATCTTAAACGCTTCAAATTTATGGAACAATATCAGCGATATAAAAAGTTATCCTATAGGGTTGTTTTTCCTTTGCAGCTGCGTCTCTTTAACGTCAGTGACGATGCAGAAGATCCTGACCGTTTATATTCTCTTGTTGCAGTGGTTATTCATGTAGGAAGTGGTCCTAATCATGGACATTATGTATGTTTGATTAAGAGCCATGGTCGTTGGATTTTGTTTGATGATGAATGTGTTGAACTAAAGGATGAGAATGACTTGGAAGCAGTTTTCGGGAGTTCGTTTGAAATGGGTCCCAGTTCTGATGCAGGATATATATTATTCTACGAGACAGTTCCTGTGAATATGAGACAATAAACTTGAATGTAATATAAAGCTCAATTCATCATTGGCAAAAGCCTATTGGGGGAGATCCTCTTATTGCTTTGGCTTGGGAGGGAAAGAAAGAGTACCAACTCAAATAGCCAAGCCTTGCACTCTATTAAATATTCTGCTTGACATTTTAGTTTTTATTGTGAAATATGTCCAACTCGTTTCCAAGGTTTCCTTATCCACTATCCTTTGAAGAAGGTTGGAGTTTTATATGGAACAAGGGCTTTTTGCCTTTACAACAATGTCTTGAGTCTGGAATGGACTCAAGAAAAAAATATGGCGCCGAACAATGGATGGCAATCTACAATACTGTGTATACACTATGTACTCAGAAGCCGCCCCATATTTATGCAGACCAACTTTATGTCAGTATAAAGGAAACAGAAACACAGTATCTCAGGGAGAGAGTGTTGCCTAGTGTGAAAAGCTTACATGACGAGTTCAAGTTGAAGGAGTTGGTACACCGCTGGGAAAACCACAAAGTGATGGCAAGCTTCGTTTCAAATGTTCGTAATTGACTGCTTTCAACTCATATCTTTTTGTAGATGCGATGGATTCGAAAGATTTTTGGTTATTTGGATAGATTTTATGTGAAAAGAGCACAAAAGCCAACTTTGGACGAACTAGGCTACAACTGCTTTCGAGATAACGTTTTTCAAGCTGTAAAAGCTGAAGCAAGATCTATCGTACTCAGCCTTCTAGAGAAGGAAAGAATGGGAGAAATTGTGGACCAACTCTTGATACAATCTGTTGTTCGTATCTTTGTTGAACTTGGAAATGGGTCTTTGAAGTTGTATACTGAAGAACTGGAAACTCCGTATTTGAAGGCAGTTGCTGAATATTGCAAAGCAGTGTCCAACCGTTGGGCAGAAGAAGACTCTTTTCCTGTATATTTGATAAGAGTGGAAGAAGCATTGGAAGATGAAGTTCGTAGGTGCAAAACTTACTTCACCGAACAAACGGAAGAAAGGTCTTTGTTAATTTGTGAAGCTGAGTTGCTCGATGCACATCAACTTAAATTATTAATGAAAGAACACTCCGGGTTTATACCATTACTGTTACAAGGGAGAAAATCTGACTTGGCAAGATGGTACAGATTGTTCTCTAGACCTGGTGTTTCGCAGGGTATTGAACCTGCAGCGGAAATGTTAAGAACCCAAATTTTACAAGAAGGAAATGATGTTGTAAAAGCATTTCGTGCAAGATTGGAGCAAAATGACAAAGGTGGAGGAGAAAAATCATCTCATGGACAAGAATTCATTGAAACGTTGATGGAAATTCATGAACGGTAAGTATTATGACGAACCACTTTAATTGGGTATAAGAAAGGTTTGTTTAGATATTTGGAAGTAATAATTACTTGTCTTGGAAGTCATGCGCGGTTTTATAGGGCAATCAAAGAAGCTTTCGAAAGTTTTCTGAATCAACCTCTTGGGAGTGTAACTAGTGCTGAGTTATTGTCGACTTATTGCGACATACTACTGAAAGCCAGCGGAGAGATACGACATCTTTCAGAAGATGCTATTGAAGAAAAATTGGAGAAAGTAGTAAAGTTATTTAGCTATCTTTCAGAGAAGGACTTATTTGGGGAGTTTTATCGAAAACAACTCTCAAAGAGATTGCTTTTCCAACGTTCACTGAGCGAAGACTTGGAACGCTCCTTTATTACCAAATTGAAGATGACATGTGGCTCGCAATATACGTCCAAATTGGAAGGAATGGTGACGGATATGCATTTGAGTAGAGAAGTCCAGGAAGGTTTTCATGTTTGGCTTCAGTCCAATGCTATTCAACAAGTCTTAGGCAATATCGATTTTAATGTGACTGTATTAACCACTGGACATTGGCCAACTTACAAATCTGATGATATCTATCTTCCAGAAGAACTTAGTAGATGTCTATCTGTTTTTCAAGAATACTACGATAGCCGTACTTCACAAAGAAAGCTTCGTTGGGTTCACTCGTTGGGTGTCGGTACATTGCATTGTTATGGATTTCCATTGACTAAAGGAAAAAGTTTTGAGTTGCAAGTTAGCACTCATCAAATGTGTATTTTACTATTGTTCAACGATGCAGAGCGGCTTTCATTTCAAAGCATTCGCAAGTCTTTGAACGTTGGAAATAGTGAGCAAGATGTGGAAGGTTTGAAAAAATATTTGAATAGTTTATGCAATTCGAAATATCCTATTCTTTCGAAGAGCACAACAGCGATTCATGAAGAAAATGCCGAAAATGAAGTAAGTACGAAAGGTTGAAGTCGTCAAGTTGTTTTCTTAAGAATATATAGGAACTGTATGAAATTAACTTGAAATTTGCTCCTCTATCACGACGAATCAAGATTCCATTATTGATGGCAAGGATCAATCAAGAAGAAAAAGAAGCTACACGAACTGCCGTTGATGAGGATCGACGTCATGCTATAGAGGTTTGATTAGAAATTTTTCTTATATTTTAGGAACTTATTTGTATTCATTCATGTAGGCTGCAATTGTTCGCATAATGAAAAGTAGAAGAACAATTGATCATCAAAGATTGATAGTTGAGGTTAGTCAACAATTGATGCAATTGTTTAACCCTGATCCGAAGGTGATCAAGGCTAGAATAGAAGATCTTATCACCCGAGTAAGTCTACCTTGAGAATTATGCATTTTTATTGACAGTATGCATAGGAATATATTGAAAGAGATGAACAGAATTCTTCACTGTACAAATATGTTGCATAGGAGTAGTTTTCCTGTTGCAAACTCATGTTTTTTGCTATTGAACATAAAGAATAACTTTGACTAGACGCACAATCCATGATTGTAGTAGTAGCCCTGCTGGCCCAATGGATAAGGCACTCGGCTCCTAACTGAGAGATTCTGGGTTCGAGTCCCAGGTAGGGCGTCGACTAGAGGGCAAAAATGGAAATTCTTTTTGTTATTTTATGCTCTCATTGAAACTTCACTTTGAAAGGCATTATCGATTGATATCTGGTTTTTCGAGACGCTATTTAGTATTTCACTGTACTCATTCTTGCTATAATATGTTCCAAGGAAGTGAAAATTCTGGGTCTGGCGGTTATCAGGAAACGAATACTAGGGCAACTGTAAGTTTTGGTTTGATATATGTTGCCTCGTTGTTGTTGATGTTTGTGGTCCTAGTCTCACAAAGAAACGACCAATGCTGAAACGCGTCAACAACAGAAACTTTCCAAAGCTGAGAGAATAGCGTTGAGAAACCAAGCGAGTTCCGAAAACAGTTTGACGACGAAGATAGACTATCTTTCAGTTGACGACGAATCAACACAGAACTTTGGTGAATATCAACTTATTCAATCAGTTGCAACAGACTCAATCAGTGGTCGTCTGTTCACTTCTGTTTCTAGTTTGGATAAGGAGAAAGTTGGTAAACAGATATGGACACGTGCGAGGGTTGATACTATTAGACCGAAAGGACGTAGCGCCTTTTTGGTTTTAAGACAGTCCCAGTACACGTTACAAGTGAGTTGTATTTATGTGTAAAGGAAGTTTATTTAGGAATCGACTAATACTATTGCAGGCAGTTGTTTCAGAATCAGACAAAGTTTCTCGACAAATGATAAAGTGGATAACCAAAGAAGTAGGAGAAGAGTGTCTTGTAGATATTTATGGCAATGTAGTTGCAGCAGAAGTAAAGTCATGTTCTCAACATGACATAGAACTTCATGTTTGGAAACTTTACATTGTCAACAAAGTGAACGCGAGACTTCCTATTCGAGTCGAAGATGCTGGACGTCCGGATTGGCAGGAAGGTGTTCATGTTTTAAGAGATACAAGACTAGATAATAGAGTTTTAGATCTTCGTGTTCCTTCACAGCAAGCAATCTTTCGTATTCAATCCGGAGTTTGTCAACTATTTCGAGAAATTTTATTACGAGAAGGCTTTATTGAAATTCATTCGCCTAAAATAATTGCAGGTGCTAGTGAAGGCGGTGCTGAAGTTTTCAAACTGAATTACTTTGGACAAAATGCTTGTCTTGCTCAAAGTCCTCAACTTTATAAGCAAATGGCTATTTGTGCAGATTTAGAACGTGTATTTGAAATTGGACCCGTCTTTCGTGCAGAGAATTCTTATACGCATCGTCATTTGTGTGAATTTACAGGATTAGATATTGAAATGGCTATTAGAGAGCATTATTTTGAGGTATCTCTTGTTGTTTTCTTGAGTGGTGGATTTTCAATTCTTTTATAATTTTGATAGGTGCTTGATGTTTTAGAACAATTGTTCATCGGTATCTTTGAAGGTCTTCGTCTGCGGTTTTCAACGGAAATTGAATTGGTTCAAGAAAAGTTTCAAATATCTCCTATTCGTTATCTTCCTGCAGGACAAAATCCTCGATTGCACTTTCCTGAAGCAGTGCAGCTTTTGAAAGCTAACGGTTATATCCAAGAGGACTTGGATGATCTTTCTACAGAGAATGAGAAGGCATTAGGAAAGATTATAAAGGAAAAGTATGGAACAGATTTTTATACATTGGCAAGTTTTCCAGCTACAGTTCGACCATTTTATACGATGCCTAAAGCAGAGGACTCTCGTTATTCTAATTCTTTTGATATGTTTTTACGAGGAGAAGAAATTGTTTCCGGAGCACAACGTATTCATGATTCTGTGTTGTTAGAAAGTCAAGTGAAAGCAAAGAATATTCCCTTATCATCTATTGAAGATTACATAAATGCCTTTAAATATGGTACTCCACCTCATGGAGGAGCAGGAATAGGTTTAGAACGTGTAGTTATGTTATATTTGGGTGTTGGTAATATTAGAGAATGTTCCATGTTTCCAAGAGATCCTAAAAGGTTGAGACCCTAATAAAGATGAAGATTTCCAGAGGAGAGATGTTGATGGAAGAGTCCAAGTTGTTACCAAACAAATACGGTTTTTCTTTGGAAGACTATTCATTTCTATTTAAGAGTCAGCCAACAGAATTGACACAAGAGTTGACTGTAGATGATATACGAGGAACCATTCCTAAAGATATTGTTGGCTCATATTTTCTAAACGGTCCTGGTCTGTTACAAATAGATGGAGATTGGTTTCACCCTTTTGATGGACATGGATTCATTCGTAGTCTTACTTTTAGAGGCGATGGTTCTTGCCTGTATCGTTCCAAATTTGTTAAGACAGAAGCCTACTTGGAGGAAACTACAGCTGGACATGGAGTGTATCGTGGCTTTGGGAAACTTTCTGGTGGCTGGTGGCGCAATTTTAGGTTTGCATACTTTTTATATTACTCCTTTTTCAGTGTAGTTTGATCCACTTTTCTTTTAGAGCAAAGATATTTAAAGTACCTGCTAATACTTGTGTGATTGACTGGGCAGATAACTTGCTGTGTCTTCACGAAGGTGGTTGGCCCTATGCCTTGGATCCAAAAACGTTAGAAACAAGAGGACAATATCATTTTCAAAATACTTTGGCAAAGAATGTACCTTTTCTTGCTCATACACGCTTAGACAAAGAAAATAGTCGTCTGTTGGGATGTTCTGTTGTTCCTGGTCGTCATACTCGAATAATAGTTTATGAGTTTTGTTCGGATGGTTCTCTGTATTCTAAAGTAGAACATTTTGTGACTGGTTTTTGCTACTTTCATGATTTTTGCTTTACCAAGTGAGTATATTTCTATATAGACATATATCATTTGACAGAACTGATTGTATTCTCAGAAATTTTTATATTTTTATTTCTTCCTATTTGCGATGGAAGCCATTGTCCCTCATGAAGGCTTTGATAGGCTTGGAGTCATTGCCAAAAGCAGTTATTAGCGATAATTTCAAAGATGCTGAGTTGTTTATGATACCTCGTCCAGACTCAAAGCTCGGTCTTGAACCTGTCGTCTATTCATTGAATGAGCCTTTGTTTACTATTCATCTAGGCAATGCTAGTGAAGAAGATGAAAGAATAATCATATATTCCTGTTCTTTTAAAGATTTCACAATAGGAAATGAGTTGGGTTATTATCCTTGTCGTCCTGGTTATTTCAACCCGCTTGCCAATGGAGGTGGATCACCTCAGTTTCTTCTTCGTATAGAAATAGATCGTAAGAAGAATCAGTTGAATAAGAAATGGGTAGATCATACAGCTTGTGATTTTCCCGAGGTGCATCCTTATCGAGAGGTGAGTTGAATACTAGTAAACTTTATATTTCCTCACAAACTTGTGATATAGGGACAAAAGTGTAAATATTTATATGCTTGTGCTTCAGCTTTTGATGATCTATCTTTCCCATTCCAAGTCATTGTGAAATATAACTTGCTCCAAGGAACGAAAGAAACATGGCAGTGTGACAAGGCAACGGACTTTGTAGGTGAAGCAGTATTCATTCCTAAAAGGGAAGCTCAAGAGGAAGATATTGGATATCTTATTGCGGCTATTTATCGTCCCAAGTTGAGTCGTGTCGACTTTGCTATTTTGGATAGCAAACAAATTTCCAAAGGTCCAATTTGTTATATCCGATCTCCACAATCATTTCCTTATGGCTTTCACGGTTCCTTTACAGAAAATGTTGTTGTATGATATTTGTGGGTTTCATATATTATCATAGGGTTTTGGGTTTCTATTTTGTATATTGAAATAGAATAAAACAAAAATTCCAAATATTTTATGAGCTGCCTTGAATATATTTGTCAAAGTCTAATTCATGCTTGTTAACTATATCGTTATTATTTATAGACGACTTTCCATTGCTTTGTACATCATTTTCACCATTCTCCTCAAGGTTATGACTGCTTTCTTCAGAGGTAGGACTGGAAGGATTCTTATCTATTTTCTTAATGGTGGAAAGATATCCACACTGTGGTGTATCAGGAGCTGCATAAGAAACATAGTCAAACTGAGGAATCAACCGAGTTCCTGTTTCATCCAACTTTAAATAGCCACCCAAATCTTGTTCAAGATAAGGCAACTCTGTTCTTGTCACTTTATACTCCTTGGGAAACACATACTCTGCCAAATAGTAACCTCCTCCAAAAATAAGAACCAATAAAGCTGTTCCTATGGCTGCTTCTCTATCTGAGACGTCTTCGTGCTGAATCATCTCAAGTTAGTAGCTACTCTTGACACTTACTTATGAAGACTACCTACCATGTCCAACTGTCTAGAAAAGTCGCATTCACCATTCAACTCGTGATCCTTTGGTAAAGGTGCATAAGGAGGTTCATCTGGTGCAGTTAAACCTGAGACTGCTCTCACATCTTCGTTGTAAGATAAGGGCATAAAATGAAATGTTTCCTTCTCTTCACTAGACCTTAGCAACTTGGAGGTATTGAAACACCTCGTAAAAGATATTCCACGATATAACTTGGTTGTAACAGGTTCATTTGAAGAAAGTCTAGTCCATCCTCGTAAACGCAACACGGAAGAAGTTAGTTTCCACAAAGTTGTTGGAAATGTCCTCATCCTTTCTATGAATGAAGTGTGACAACAACGAGAAGAAATCACAAGGAATGCATTCGTCTTGTAGCTTTTTATTGTTTTTGTTTCATCCAATGCAGAATGGAATACTTGAAAAGCATTTTGCAACTCGTTGTCATTCTCAATTACTATCGGAAGTAAATAGAGCAATGATGGTTTATGGGATGGCGTTTGTATGTACTTCTCATGTCGGTCAGTACAGAAAGCATTCTAGTTGGTCAAATATCTTTTATCCTTTGAAATATTGTTTATGTTATTCTTCTTTCAAGAATCCAAGTTGGACAAGTATCCAAGTGTCTTCTTCTTCTTCAATAGGAACAACACAAAGACAACCTGTTACCTGTGCCTACTACCGTCGTCCACCTCGAAGGAATGGAGTTCCCCTAAAGCCTTCTCCAAAGAATAGACTATTGGCGTTTCTTCCTTATTTGATGCCTCTTTTAGACGGTGTTGTTTATGGTAGATTTTTATTTGCCAAGTATCCTGTTATTTCTGCGTTTATTTTTTATCCTTTGCAACCATTGCTCATTATTTATCGAGGAATTCCCTTTTTGGCTTTTATACTCTTTGCAATGTTATTCTACTTTATTGTTCGTAATGAAAAAGTGGACAACTTTATTCGCTTCAATACTATGCAAGCCATTCTAATAGACTTGATATTGATTATTCCTCAGATGTTTCTTCACGCAACCTCAGCTTCTGGAGCTATACCTTCTAGTGTAGTGGAAGGTCTATGTAATCTCGTTTTCTATGCCATCATGGTTATAACTACGTACGTTGTGTTGTGTATCACTCGAGGAAATAAGCCCGATCAAGTGCCGTGGATTAGTGAAGCCTCGCAAGCCCAATTAAAACAATTCTTTTGAGATTGGCACAATAAAAAATGACGGAAGAAATCTTTTTACGTGGTGCCTTATTGAAATGGGTTCATCACTTTGGAGTTTTCAAGGACTGCAAAGACTTTGTAGACAGTTCACTGAAAGAAGATCCCCAAGTTGTTCTAGCAAAGTTTCACCAACTAGTGGACTCTGCTCATGATTCGTTGGATAAGAATGAATTGAAAACTTTTCTTGAAACTTATTTTCAACCACCAGGTTCGGATACTTTACGTTGCCAAGTAGAACAGAATCTTCCCAATTGGTTTGACTTGCAACATCAATTGAAAGAAAACTTTGCCGCTATTTTAAGCAAAACAAAGGACGATAAACAAGAATCTGTCCTTTCCTGGATAACTTATCTTTTCGATTGTTGGCGATCCCTTTGTTTACAGGTACATCCACAAGTCTATGAACATCCGTCAAGATATACGTTGATTCCTTGGAAAAAGCCAATGATTGTCGCTGGAGGTCGCTTTAGAGAGTTTTATTATTGGGACTCTTATTTCATCATAAAGGGTTTGCTCAGTTGTGGCTTATTTACTTTGGCTCGAGATATGGTGGATAATCTGCTCGATATGGTGTTTATGTTTGGCTTTGTTCCGAATGGAGGCCGTATCTATTATCTGAATCGAAGTCAACCTCCACTTCTGAGTGATATGATTGCCATTGTCGTAAAAAATTGGTCCGATGACAATCCAAGTTTGCTTACATTTCTTCATCGTGCCCTACAAGGACTAGAAAAGGAGTATGAATTCTTTTCCAAATATCGTTCAGTATTCATAGACGACCCACCAAGGAAACTCAATCGATATTTTGTGAATGCCACTGAACCAAGACCAGAGTCTTTCTGTAGCGACAATCGATTGGTTAAAAATTGGTCTGAACAGCAACAAAGAAATCAGTGCTGCTGTGGATTAGCATCGGCAGCTGAAAGTGGCTGGGACTTTTCTTCACGTTGGTTAGAAGATGGATGCCATCTTTATACGATTTGTACTCAAAATATCGTACCTGTCTGTCTAAATAGCATTTTACTTAGGATGGAGTCTCAAATGAGTAGTTTATATCAGCAATACTTGTCTCTTGCCTCTACAGAACCCTTATCTTCAGACATCAAGAGCCAGTTGGAGCAACGTATTGTATGGTTCCATCAACAGCGTTCCATGCGTGCACAAGCAATAAGACATGTGTTATGGGATACACATTCTCTTCAGTGGAGAGATTATGATATGAAGAGGAAACAATGGACTCAAAGGAAGTTTTGTTCTTCTGCAAGTAATTATCTACCTCTGTGGTCACATTCTATAGAATACTTGATTTCTAGTGAAAAGGAAGCCAAAGGAATTGTAGAAAGTTTTATGAATAGTGGATTGTTACAGAACGGCGGTGTACTTACAACTACTTTTGAATCGGGTGAGCAGTGGGACTCTCCTAATGCTTGGCCTCCAGTACAGGTATTTAAATACTTTTTATTTATCAATTGAACAAATGGATATGGGAATAGGATATGCTGGCTGAAGGATTTCTTGCTTTGGAAAGATTTGCACCAGGTTGTGGAGCTCAACAAGTAGCATCCAAAATAGTCACTCGCTATATTCAGTCAAGTTATCATGGTTGGCATCAAACTGGATATATGTATGAAAAGTACAACGGCATGCAAAGTTGTGGACAAAGCGGAGGTGGTGGAGAATATGAACCTCAAATTGGGTTTGGATGGACAAACGGTGTAGCTTTATATTTTTTACGTCATTATGCTGAATGGATTGATTCTCCCCTATTTCCATAAATAGACAAATGTTTGACAATACAATGAAACCAACATAGTGTTGTATTTTGCCTAGTTATTACACCGTATTCTTTGTCACGTGTAATCAAAGAGTATTCAAAGACTCTGTTCAGAGTGTTTCTGAACTTGGTTTTTAGGAATGGTGTAATAGAACTGAATAGAGACTAGGCAATAAAAAACGATACAGGGAGTGCATAGTACTTGATTTGTTGTTTCAATACCAAGTCAAGCCTCCAAAGCTCCTACAGTCCATAGCAATCGTCTGACGTGTCTCCATCTGGAACATTTGACTTGTTGGTTGCATCCAATGAATGGCGCAGAAACACGTGAGAAAATACGTAGTTTGTAGTCGATAAAATAAAGTTAGACACGACAAGGATTCCTGTTCTTCTTTGCTCATGAGGGAATGCCCCAATCGCCTCCTGAATCAGACACGTTCTCGCATTCTGGCTTTGAGACTTTTTTTCGAATTTATTTTTGGGTGGCGGAGGTGGTTTGAATTTTATACAGCGAAGATCAAATAACTTGTTATTTCCGAATTGTTGCGATTCAACACAATTCTTTGTTGACAAGCTTCTGTTTCGTACTCTTATAAAGTGGTTTTACTAAGAGACAAGCTTGAGTTGTTTAGATTTGTAGACTTTGAAAGGTTTATTTCCGGAAGACGAACGTTGCGTATTTTGGAGAGTATCTGGAGATTCATATTTGTTCGACTTGATGGCACCTTCACGAGGTTCTTTGTGGAGTTATTCATTGTTAGATATCTTGCACTCTGTTTGGAAACCAAAAGCGGAAGAGACGTCCATTGAAGGACTAGATAAGAGTTTGGTGGATTATTCATCAACCAGTTTAGGGGATATCACTGTAGATAGCGTCCACACATTTAGTAATAGTATTGGGAACAGTTGGGAAAGAGTATCATCAAGGTCTGAAGAAGAAGAGTTGAAAGAAAGGCAAAGAACTATTCAGGGTCTCAAAGGAATACATTCCGTGGATATTGTTCAAGACTCCAAGGCTCATTGTATCGGAGTTATGACTGAATTTATATTCGATTCGGATGAATGTTGTTCACAAATATTTCTTTGTGGAGATTGGAACAATTGGGAACCCATTCCGATGGTTATGGCCAATGATGGTAAGGAGATTGTTGTATCTATATATTATTATTTGCTAAATTGTGGAATTTTTCAGCTATTCGATGGTCTGTGATTACTCCAGTGCCCATAGGTTATCATGAATTTGGTTTTGTTACCAGTCAAGGCGTGTGGAAATGGAGCAGGAAACATCCGTGGAATGAAACCAAAGGTTGCAACTGGAGAAGAATTCGAGGTCCGAGTAAAACTCAGAAATGGAGAGAGAATTTGTCCCCTAGTTGGTGGACTTTACTGGGTTGTATTCCTTTATTTATGTTACTTTGGACAATGATTGTATTGGAAAGATTCAAAACCATTTTTGTAGATGATACAGAGGTATTGTCTAAATGTGACTATTTGGTAAATGAATGTTTGAGAGAAGAAGAACAAACAATAGATAGGAGAACCAACGATTCTTGGTGGATAGTTTCTCAAGACTGTATGTTCCAATGTGCGTTGAAGGTCTGCAAAATGTTTCCTCGAACAGATATTTTGATGATTCGTGAATTGCATTGGAAGAGATTGTTTCTTGTAGCCATTACTATCTATACTGTGGGGAGATTCTTACCAGAAATTTTGTGGATTCTCTTACAATACAATATCCATTCTTAGCGCAAGAAGTATCTTTGAATAAATGTAAAATATTTTCCAAATGTTTTTATCTCAACTCTTCAAAAGTTGTATTGGAAACACACTCTCCACAAAAACTCATTCCATATGCAGTTTGCTTCTTTCTTTACAAACCAGGAAAGTCTACAGATTCTGCCTGATCATAAGCCATTGAACGCACAAAGTCCAAAAATTTTTGACCCAAAATACTCAAAGCATCCTGTTGAAAGAAAATATCAATAGGCTCTGGCCAACGCAAATAAGTGACAGCTTCCATAGGTTTGCCTAAGTGAGTATACATAGGATACCCCATTGAATACATTCAGTTCATCATCTCGGTTAATCTTTCATGTACCTTTAGTAACTGCATAGGAACGTGACACTGCAGAAATTTGTCTATAAGATTCGACATCATAAAAGCTAACTGCATTTTCTCCAGCAAAAGAAATGTTGTTGGCTATAGAACTTCTAACGATAAGTCCCTAGATACTTTCTTAGAGCATCCAAATTTTCTTATCTATCCAACAAAACGTACTACCAAGTCTTCAGGAGAACAATAACAGTCCTTTGGTTGATTATTATCTTTCATTTCCATACAAGTAAATACGACTGTGGCTTCGTGTTTCTTTAATACTCGGAAAATAGGAGAATAGCCATTTCTATATCGAGTATTGTAATAACCAGCAGTTAATTCCGATGCATGTGCTTTGGAACGAAAATGCCAATGAACACCTGCAACTTTGACTGCCAAATGGAATTGACCCGTAAAGTCGTTGTTGGTATTGGAACGATCGAAAAATACTTGACCAGCAGCAGTTAAAACTCTATCAGCATGTTGAATCAGCTCATTGGAGTACCAATTTAAGAAAAAGTCACCTATTATTCCTAGTAAGAGGGAAATGGAATCCAATCAGGATAGAAACTTACCATATCTCGTATTCCACATCCCGCCGTCATCTCGAAAGAACAAAGTCTCTGAAGGTGAGCTATTATAAAAACCAACATCTTTTGCATATGGAGGATGTCCCCAATCCGATATTCCACGTTTATCTGCTTCCGATTGTAGTCGACTTAATAGATACTTGTCAAAACACTGAAATTCACCCACTCCACAAAAAGTCCATTTGTTCAACTGATAACTAGGATAACGTAATTCTCCTGCAGGACCCAATCCAATCTGTACTTGGCTAATTACATTTCCAAAAAATTCTCGAAACGTTTCCCGAAAGGACACAAAAAAGTCTTGATAAACTTGGACAGCTGTCCTTCCCATCAAAACCGGTTGTTCATCGATACCCCAACTCAAATATTCATCATCCGCATTTCCGTCTCTATTGTGCTTTCAATATTTCTCCATCTGATTGCATGAATTACTTGCCTATCCTTGAAGAAGATATCTGAATCATTCTTGGCAACTACAAATATCCACTTGGGCAATGGAATATAACAACGATCACCCACATTTCCACCACAACTACAGAGAATAAACGAATCAGTGAATACAAAGACAACCACATTAGACCATACCGATGAAAGCTAAGAACTGTCTGCAGTTTAAGTTTAGCTGCCTTCATCAACTCACACAATTCGATATAAGGTTTCCAGTCATATTGTCTGGGCTCCCTTTCTACCAATCCAAACCAAATGTCCACCATTAGACCTTCTACTCCAAGCTTCTTCCACTGTTCTAGAATCCAACTGATATTCTTTCCGTCATACACTTTCTTCAGTTGTCCGTCATCGGAAACACTCGTCAGAGGCATCATAACCTAATAGAAATAGATGAGTTGACGACAATTGCAAAGTAGAGAATATGGACATACATAGATTGGAACTCCAGGGGCATTCGGTATAGATCCACCTTTCATAGGACTGCCTACAGCATCCTTGTTGGACAGTTGAATACCAGAAGTAGTTTTGAGAACAACTGAATAACAAGCTATACCAAACAAAACAAAGATAGTCCAGCCGGTAATAAAGGCAGTGGGTCTTGAACTGCATCTAGTCTGTGGTTAAAAGAGACAATATACAAATACTTTAAAGTAGGTTACCCATATCTTCTATTCCATAGAGGCATATTTAGACTACAATATTAAGAAGACAACTCTATGCATATATATATATATATATATATATATTGTTTTGTATTGTGTCGTTTGTGAATAGGAAATTGCTTCCAACTAGAGGAGAGAATTGTTCAAGTCTTTAATAACGTCTTCGATTCTCATTTCGATATTCCATACCAATACAAGAACAAAGTACACTAGGAAAGTTATTTTTGCTACCTCGTTCTATTTGAAAAGCAACTCCCATAAAATCTTGAATATCTCTCAACAACTGTATAGTACAAGGAGTTAGGCGACCCAATTCTACAGTTGATAAATCGGCACTCGATAAGGCCATCCAGAGACATATAAAGAGTTGGTGATTGGTATCCACTACACTATTTTCGATAGCTTGTAAAAGTATTGCTTGAGTAGCCTCTTGCGACACACTTGATAATATTTCTTCGTTCCAATCTTTCCCTTTCCAAGAACAATCCGTTCCCAATACAAAGCCATTGGATGTTTCCGCAAAAAGTGATAAACTCACACTAGGTAGATCTGTCCCTCCAGGATTCCAGTCGGAATAAATAAAGATATCAGCCAAATATTCACAAAGAATATTTCTCGAGTTATCTATCAACTGGTTGGCAATATGTGGAGGTATCCTTGAACAATAAGCCACTCCTCGTATCCGCTTTATCTCTTGTCGTTCTTTCCATTCTATAGGCTCCAAAGCTTTCAACATAATAGGACAAGTGAACAATACTTCACCCAATCCATTAGAAGAACTGTCTCTCTTCTTTATCTTGAGACTACAATCCTTTCCTAGACCAAGTTTTCTTAATAAAGAGATGGTTACATTCTGAAAAGTATCCACAGTAGTATCCAAAGGATGAGCAGTAACACCTGTTAGTGTTACTTCCAACGGGCGTTTACAATAAGGGGCTAATAAAGCCAAGAATTCCAAATAATATGTTAGTCCTCTACAAGTGGAACAATGATGAGTAAAGTTTCCTCCTATTAATACACCAGGTTGTACGGTTATCAAGCGTTGTGCTTCATCCAACTGCAACTGAGTTCCGCTAGTTATTCGATCCAACAAACGTAACAAAGATATTTCATTAGGCTTTAATAGTTTGGAATGGTGGGCTTCTTCAGAAAAGTCAAATACAATCTGTTTACCAGTAAAGATAGCGAGAAGCAAACGATAACGAAAGTTCACTCGACGATATACTCGAATGGCCATTCTTCTTTCACAATGAGTCGTCCTCTCGTCTTTGTAGACACTAATCTTTACAAATCTATTGACCATCAGTGAAAAGTAAAAACTATTTCCATACAACTATCTGTTCTACGTGAATTCATCATACAACAACAACAGAAATCAATCAACTTTTTGACTTTCTTGCTTTTGTAGACGCTCCAACTCCAAAAAGTGTTCTACAATCGCTAAAATAGCCGGTTTGGTCTCCATAATACGTACAGCACAACTAAAATCTGCAGTCTTTGCAACTTGATCAGCTACCTGCCAAAGTTTGGGATCATTCAACTCCAACCGACAATCCCAAAAAGTAGTATAAAGTCTCTTCAATATGATTTCTGTGAAATGTTCTTTTGCTGCTCCGTGTGCAAAAGGACTCTTGCGAAGCACTATGTCGTACTCATAATTAGGCAACACTTTGATACCGCCGTTGAAAGGTTCGAAACCTCCTTGTCGTTGAAAACAAGCTTTGGCTCTACGAAGTGTCTCATTCAGTTTCCACTCCCTTAGATCATAAGTTTCATAGCGAATTGTAAAACACTTCAATAGATTGGCTTCATCGGAAAGGGGAGAAAAACGACCTCTTTCTCTCACAAACATAGCTCGGTAATCAGGTACTAGAAAGTCCTGAACCATGGCTTTAACTTTTTCAGGAAGATAAGGTAACTTTGGTGTTATTTTTTGGGTGGTTGTTTGCATAGTGCCTTAGCGACTGAATAGAACAACGAGTGATATGAAATCTGTCAGTCTTCCCAATAAGAATTGTTCATTTCATACAAACTTTCAAGAAAACCACATTCTATAAAATTCATATAAAGTGTTCTATTTAGAAATATTAGAAGGCTTCTCTTTTAGTTCGTCGATTAGTGTTTGCAATTCTGTTTCTGAAAGCTCATCTAGACGCTTCTGTAAAACTTTGTCTTCATATTCTCTTAGTTGTTGAACGTATGTCATCTCTTTGTTAGCAACCCGAACAAAATAAGACAAGGTCCATATACCCATACCAAACAAAGATAGTAAGCCAGTGGTTACCAATCCAGCTGTTTGTTCTGATAATTGAAAAACTTGTAACAATACCAAGTAACAAAGAAGAGAACTTGCAGTTACAAAGGTACCTAACTTTAATACATCTCCGTTGGTTTCTAAAGCAAGTAGCTTGGAATTTGTGGACTTGTGAAAGTCTCTTTCTTGTTGACAAGCTCGAGTTTCTATACAACTCAACCACAAAGGAATAGGTTGAGAAGATACACTTAACGTACGTCTGTAACTACAACGGATACAAATATCTCTCATATAAATACTTTTCACAACGGTCAATTGTGACCGCAGTTGGATAGAATGTTGTAAATAACCATAGCAATAAACGAACATATTTCGAAAGCTTCTTACACAGTCCTCCTCTCTTCAACAAATGATGGACGTCGATTCCTCATGAAACGACGCAAATTGCTTGTGGATAAAATGATAAAGCATCAGCAATTGTTAGTTGTTCACAGAGTTACTTTTCTACGCCAGTTATTTATCAACTGTTATGTCTCCTTGTCAACCCTGTCATACAAAACTACCAAAGCTATTGAACAAGTGCAGTATTCGTTCACTTTGTTATATAGTAGGAATAGCTGCAACCATTGGAAGGGCATTTTCTGGAGTTGGTCAACCTCCAGTAATGGGTGTCGTTGCTGAAGCTTTAGTACAACAAGGATTCCATTCGAGAGGAACAATCACAACAATATACTTTCTTTCTATTATTTTGGCTGCCATTTTAATGCCTCTTGCAGGATATCTTTTTGATGTGTTAGGAGCCAGAAGAACGGGACTGATTGTTGTATTTTTATTATCTGTTTCATGTTTTGTATTCGCATATGGAAACATTCACGAGTCTATTTACTTGTTACTATTGATTTTTGTGTCCATTCGCTTCTTTGGTCAAGGAGCACTTAATTTGATATCAACAAACATGATCAATCAGTGGTGGACCAAGGAACGGAGAGTTGTTCAAGGTTGGTCAAGTTTTGTTTATTCATTTGTGATGTTTGGTATTCTTCCTTCTTGCTTGATATGGTTACAAAACAAATATGGTTGGCAACATACTTTGGGCATATTGGGGAGTTTGATAGTTTGTGTTATGATTCCTGTATGTTATTTATTCTATATGAATGATATTCATATGTATGGGTTGAAGACTGTTTGTGATACTCAAGTACAACAACGCTATCCAATGGATGAAGAAGAATATGAGATGAATCAAGCGTATTGGCATTCGGAAGATGAACAAGACGAACATCTTGAAACTTTCATCCAAAACTTGTCACATCGTTCCTATAGAATAGATAATTCACTGTCGTCTGAGTTGAAAGTAACCAACTGGGAGGAATGCCACTGGATCGATGCATTGAAATGTTCCTATTTTTGGAAATTTTCATGGGTAAGTTGGAGTTTTCTGATTGGAGGAATATTATTCATAAGAATAGTGTTGTTTCTCTTGGGGATTTCTTACAACTGGTCTGTTCTTTCATCTAAGTGCCATCTATGTCCAAATGAATGTTTATGGAACAACCAGTGTTTCTAATACTTTTTGGTTGATTGGACTATTTTCATCTATTTTCAGCTTATTTCCATCTTATGTGGATAAAGCTCATGATTTGCGTCCATTGAGAATCACGATGTTTCTTCTCGTAAGTGCATTCAATGAAGAGTTGGAATTCTAATGCTGAATAATATGATGTGTACTTAGGGTTTCTCTCTTCTCGTCATCCATTTTGTTCATTTGCGCATCTTAGAATGGTTACTTGGTATCACGATTGGCAGTGTAATGGGAATGATGAATGTCTATTCTGTAGTCTTATTAGCCGAATGGTTTGGTACAAAACATATTGGAAAAATTGCAGGCGTCAATCAAACTATTACACAATTAGGATCGGCTTTAGGCCCTATTGTCCTTCTTAAAGTTGCCAGTTGGACAGATAGTTATTTAGGGACACTTCTGGTTTGTTCCATATGGCCTTTTCTTACCATTTTGTGGCTTTATTGAATAGAGAAGAATGGCGAATATATCCCCTAATCTTCTGAATGATTTGAACTTGCTAGGATTGGAGTTGTAAGAAATGATTCCATTGCTTATGCTTTCTTCCAAATGTATCGGCATCTGAATATACATCATACGTATCTTGAACCATCAACTCTAATACCTTTTCACGTATCTCCAAAGTCCATGAATAGTTAGAAACCGTGAAATCGACTTGAGCTTGTTGCATAGTAGATGGTAAATAAATTCTCTTTACAGGTTCAACAACTTTGATACAGTTGGTAACAAAAACTTCCTAAACAGTGTTAGATGTGAAATAGCAAGTTGTGAAAACTTACTATCCAATCTTGTACTTCATGCAATCCAGGTGAATCGTATAACAATGGAATATGGAGTTGTTGACAAGCTTCTTCTACAAACTGAGATGCTATTCCAACAAGAACTCCACTTCTTGCTGTCTTCACATAACCTTGACGATAAACAACAAAAAAGTTTGTCGTACTTCCCTCCAAACAAGTGTTATCTTCTGCTATCAACAATAGTTCCTTTGGTTGTTCTTTATTCCTTTCACAAGTAATATACAATTGCGAACGTTGTCTATTATTGATTACAGATTAGCCAACTTAAATTTGCATAAAAACTGGATACGCATACCGCACCCATAACGAATCTTTTGCACAAGGGCACTGCCTCGAAAAGTAAATGCACTGCAAAGTATGCTCACTTGGAACGTTCCACACAACGGGTGAAGCTCTAGCTACAACTTGACGACCCTTGAGAGGAACCAACACAACCACACAAACTGCACAATCCTTTGCAAGTTGTTTTGTGGAACTACGAAATTGCTTCTCCAGACAAGATAATGCTTCTCGTACAGTGAGAATAACTGAACTTCTCAAAGAAGAACTGGTGCAATCAAAGTCGTTCGAGTCTACCACAACTTGTTGTTGTTCTCTCAAAGCTTGTAGAGAGGAAGCTAATCGATCCAAATGTCTATTAAACGCAATGACATTGTGCACATCCTGCGTAGTAAGCATAGTTGTATATGCACCTTGCGGAAACGAAAGTAAAAACTGTTGAGCAGACTCCCAACAAGCTTTGGGTAACTTGTCTTCCACAATTGGTAAACCGTTCATAGCCAATCCGCAAAACGATAATAAAGCACTCTCATCTTTTTGTATTTTCCACTTGCTTTTTGCCATCCTTTGTATATTCCTATACCGTTTATGGTGACTTTATAGTTACCCGTCTTCAATGGCTTCTCGAATGTTCCTCAACATCCTCCTTTTTACAAGCCAAAATTAGGGAATTGTGGATAGAGCAGTTGGTAGAATTTTGAGTTGCGTTTCAAAAGTTATCATAGCTCATGGGAAAAGACTATTATGCTATACTTGGTGTAGATAAAAATGCAGACGACAGTGCTTTGAAAAAAGCATATCGCAAACTTGCCGTAAAGTGGCATCCTGATAAGAACCCAAACAACAAAGAGTTTGCTGAAAAGAAATTCAAAGAAATATCCGAAGCCTATCAAGTTTTATCAGACCCAGAAAAACGAAAGATTTACGACACTTATGGAGAAGAAGGTTTAGCTGCACAAATGGGAAGTGGTGGTGGAAATTCTAACCAAGGCTTTGGTGGATTTTCCACGAGTGGTGGAACTACGTTCTTCAGGAGCAACTTCAAAGATCCAGAAGAGTTGTTTAGGGAATTCTTCGGAAGCTCAAGTTTTAGTGGTTTTAGTGGGATGGGTAGTATGGACGACGATATAGGAAGCATATTTGGTGGACCTTTCGGTGGTACTTTTGGTTCGTCATTTCGACGTAGTGGAACGAGACAACAGGCAAGGAAGAAGGCTCCTGACCACGAAGTTCCCCTATATCTATCTTTAGAAGATTTGTATAAAGGAGTTACAAAGAAGATGAAAGTTACAAAGACTATTGTCGACGCACAAAGTGGGAAATCTATGCCAGCAGAGAACATTTTGACTGTTGAAATCAAACCTGGATATAAGGAAGGCACAAAGATTCGGTTTGAAGAAGAGGGAGATGAGAAGCCAGGGTTGATTCCTGCAGATGTGGTATTTATCATTAAGCAAAAACCTCATCCTGTCTTTACACGGGAAGGCAATAACTTGATTATGAAAGTGAAAGTACCACTTGTCAAGGCTCTTACAGGTACAACCGTGAAAGTAGACGGTATTGATGGTCGCTCAAAGAATATTGAAGTGAATGAAGTTATTTATCCAGGATATAAGAAGACATTGAAAGGAGAAGGAATGCCTAATAGTAAGAGACCTAGTGAAAGAGGAGACTTGGAAATACGTTTTGATATTGTTTTTCCTACTCATTTAACACCACAACAAAAGGAGCAGTTGAAGAAGGTTTTGAGCTAGGCCTTTTCAAAGTTAACGAAGTGTATTGTGCAATGCTTTTGAAAAGTTGATTAGATTTGTTATGATGATTGGGTTTCATACGAGTGCCAAAGTTCATTCTTACAAGGCCTCGTATTGTAAAGGTTGTTTACATACTTGTGCTACTGATAAATGTAATAGTTTCAAGTATTTGTGCATAGTGCCTCAATGGAAGAAACGAAAAGTGGTTGTTGTTGCCTACAGTTTGTTAAGAACACGTTATTGCATATCAAGTATGTCAGAACCTGACTTTATGACATTTCGTTCCAGAGAACTATTAGAAGAGCCGGTTCCAGACTCAGAAATCTCTTTGAAAGAATTTTTAGAAAGCTGTCCAGTTCGTATCCTTTGTAACAGTATATCTCAACAGCACACCCAGGTCTTAACAGGCCAAGTTATTCGGACAAAACTTCCCTCTATAGGTTTCTTTTATTTCCAAATTGTTCCTGTTATAGAGTTGAAGTATGAAACTAACTTGCATTTCAATCGACATTCAAACTCTTTAGATATGAGACTCCTCCTGGAGCACTCACGGTAAGGTCCATTTCATGGGACTTGTTTGGATTGGAGGCTTTTGGAACTCTTCACGATAAATTTGACTTGAGGCTGTTTGGAGATTTTCGAACAGCACGAAAGGATACAAGGACGGTAGGTTGAAACTTTCATACAACTGCAGTTGGAGACTTGAACTTGGAGACCAGGTTCTTAGGGGCAAAGCAGACTTGATCATCAAGTTGCGTTATTCTTCACCTTTAAAGTCTATTCCAAGGTATGAAAAACGGATTGGGGTATCCATTAAGCCTAAACGCTCAATATGATCTGATTGGATGAGAATAGAGATGTCGTACAGTCTGTAGGACAAAATGTTACCGAGACTATTTTAAGAAATGTCAAAAGACGAATTGCCAACAGTGTCGTTGTTGAGTATTCACAATGGTTGGCTGAAAGAGCACCTTCCTCTATTGACTCCAATATATCGTAGTACTCCAAGTATTGTTGGATATTGCTTTGAAAGATATTTCTTTTTCAATTGTTCTCGTTTCATTGCAAAAGTGTGGTCTCAACGGGTTATTGATGAACCAAAAGAACTTGAAATTTCACTTGACCAATTGTTTTATGAATCATTTTGAAAACAACAGATGACAACATTTGGTTGTTTGTTTATCACATACATATTATGAAAACCAAAACTACCCCTCGATCGTTCAAACAAAAACATTCAAATTCCTTATTTATGAATATGTAAAGCAACTACTTGGCAACTCCAATTACAACAAATGTAACTCCTTCATAAGACTTCTCAAGGTAGCTTCTACTTCGGGAGTTGCTTCCTATCAAAGACATTCAACGACCCATTCATATCATTTCTTCTCCATTGTCAGAGAAAATGTCTACTTACCGTTAAGGGAGAACGCGGTGGACCAACCGGCCAACCTTGTAGTTGCAAAGCTTTCTTAGCAGGAATTGGATTAGCCATCGAAAACAAAGCTTTGAAAAGTGGGAAATATCGGATATGTATACGAAGAGCGTCATTCACGTTTCCTGTAAGATAAGACTTTATCATTTCTTGCAACTGACTTCCAATGAAATGACTCGCTACGCTGACAACTCCAGATCCTCCCAAGGCTAATAATGGAAGAGTAAGACTATCATCTCCAGCATACATATGGAAATGGGGTTCCGTCATCCTATATTATGATCAAAATGATAAAGACACTGAAAACAAAACATTCAACACACCTTCGTATTTCACTAAACTGATCAATATTGCCGCTGGCTTCCTTCACTGCCACGATATTGTCAATACGAGATAAACGTGCGGTTGTTTCGGCAGTCATGTTGATACCAGTTCTACCAGGAATGTTATACAGCATCATAGGCAAATCGGGTTCACACTCTGCACAAGCTTTAAAATGTCTATATATTCCTTCTTGAGGAGGCTTGTTATAATATGGAACAACGTGCAAAGTTCCATCTAAACCCAACTTTGCTGCTTTACGAGTTGCCTCAATAGCTTCTTCCGTAGAGTTACTACCGGCTCCTGCAATAACCTTGGCCTTTCCTCCCACGGCTCCCTTTATCACTGTAAACAATTCATATTGCTCACTCCAAGTGAGAGTTGGTGACTCTCCTGTTGTACCTGCGATTATCAAAGCGTCAGATCCGTTAGCTGCCAAAGTAGCTGCTAACTGCTCGGCGACGGTATAGTCCACTTCTTCCCCATTTCCTTTAAAAGGTGTTACCATTGCTGTCACAATATTGCCAAAGACCAAATTCTGCGTTCCAAACCCAATAGACTCTGTCTTTACTGGAGTAGCTACGCGTGTCTGACAAATCCACCGACATTGTCTGGTTGAATAATAATACTTGGTTTTCTCAATATTACGAATCCTTGTAACAGAACCAAACCAACTTCGTTTTTTACAATGTAAATGATGACTTGTTGTAACTATAAACATATCGTATTACATCCACCACAAAGAAGAGTTTTCCTTTTCTACAATCGAAGAAGAAATGCCCAAAGAGAAATGTCGTTCAAGCATTTCCCAACAAAGAAAAAGTTTTAAGAACGAGTTTCGCGCTTTCCCGCAAATGCTTTGTATCCTGTATATTTTGAAACTCCTTTTAAAACTTCAAAAGGTGCAATAGGTTCCCTTAAAAAGACACCTACACCCTTTGGTGCAACAACGCGAACTTTCAGTTTCCCACAACCAGTAACTGCAATCCAACCAAGTCCTGAAATGACAATATCGTGACTGGATTGTGTCCAACCCACCCCATCGAGTTCAAATTCTTTAGCTTTGAAAGTTCCAAGTTCTTTATACCTTCTCCAAGATGTTGGTGGTTGTAAAAGGCCCCCTACATGGGTTTCCAACAACTCTTCAGCTTTTTCAGTTGTACTCGGATGAACTTTAACTTCGTTACTCATAAACACCGTAAAAAAGAAGGGTTTCCCTTGAATCATTTCTATTCGCGCTAAACCTCCAAAATGAATACATTTTCCTTCCCTTAATCGGAAACTAACCACTCGAACTCTCTTTTTGGGAAGTACCATTTTTATCTCTTCCGAAGTGAGCAAATGAGTTATTTGATGAGGCTGTACAATTCCTGGAGTATCATACAAACTATGCGCCCTACCAAAGTGAATACGTATAGGATTCAAAGTGGTACCCGGAAAACTACTGGTCGTCAACTTGGGTTCCTTTTTGTCTTTGTATGCACGTTTTAACTCTGTCAAACTAAAATGACCTTCCTTCAGTCCCAAATAATTCAACAGTTCTTGACCCGTTTTCTTTTCCACCGTACTGCTTAAGAGTCTATTTATAAAAGTACTCTTTCCAACATTTGTACAGCCAACTACGTAAACATCTGCATGCAGATACTGTGCAAGACGTATAATATCAGCTTTCGCCTCACCCATTCGATAGTCTTTTGTACATGACACAAAATGAATGCGATGAATCTTTGTCAATCCTCTAGCTTCACACTGTTTCTTTAACCATACATAAAGTCTTCCAATATTCATGTCCTCTGGTAAAAGATCCATCTTATTCACTATCAAAACAACCGGATTACTTCCAACGATAAAAGGTAGCTTGGAAACAAAGCTGCCATCAAAGTCAAATATGTCAACCATATAAACAATGATACAACGTTTTGAACAAATATTTTCTAATCGTTGCTCAAACAATTTAAGTGACTGAATAATATCTTTGTTGGTCGAATCTTCCGTTGAACCAATCTTTAGATGATCCTCTACACGGGTGCGATGAATCATATAATAACAACGCTGGCAAACAAAACGATGATTCTCGCTCAACTTAAAAGAAGGTACGTAACCAACGGTATTGGGGTTTTCTGTTTGTAGATTGGCTCCACAGCCAACGCACTTGCCAGGTGTTTCCTGAATGAATACGGGATACTTGTAAAACTCTCTGACCAAGGATTTTCGCTCTTCAGAAGCTTTCTGGTTCAATTCAGACTCTTCCAAATCCAAAAAAGGTGAATGGGAAGACCGAAACTTTTTTTGATAAGACTTGAGGAAATCAATATTATTCTCCTCTTCACCATTCTGCGAACTGGTGGAAAAAAAAGTATCCAGTTTCCTAATTAGACGTGGAGTTGAAATAACTTTTGAATCTACTACTGGAGAATATAAGCCTCGATAATACAACTTCCAACCAAATGAAATGGATTGTCTCAACATCTACACACTCACTCCCGACGACTCCCACACAATGATCAAGTCGTAATGGGTATCAAAGGTCTAACCAAGTTATTAGGAGATTATGCTCCTTCTTGTGTTCAACAGCAAGAATTGAAAAACTACTTTGGAAGAAAAATTGCAATTGATGCTTCTATGAATATTTATCAGTTTCTCTCTGCTGTGAGAGCCGGTGCTGACAACCTAAGGAACGAAGCAGGTGAAGTGACGAGCCATTTGAGCGGGCTTTTCTATCGGACAACCCGTCTGATGGAGCTTGGAGTAATGCCTTGTTATGTATTTGACGGGAAACCTCCAGAACTAAAAAGTGGTGAACTGAGCAAACGAATCGAAGCAAGAAGACAGGCTGAAGCAAGTGCAGCTTTGGCCAAAGAAGAAGGAGATGTGGAAGCCTATGAAAAGTTCAATAGACGAGTAAACAAAGTTTGGCATTGTTTCTTTTTTAGTGATATGAATGGTTGAAAATTACTGTTAGGTATCACCGGAGGTTATTGAACAATCGAAAAGATTGTTGCGATTGATGGGAATTCCAGTTATAGAAGCACCGTATGTGTTTGAATAACTATCGAAAGAGATATCAAAATGAGGAAAATAGGGAAGAAGCAGAAGCACAATGTGCAAGCTTATGTAAGGAAAATTTAGTATACGCGACTGCATCAGAAGACATGGATTCGTTAACTTTCGGATCTCCCAAAGTAATTCGGCAACTTTGGGTAGGTGCGACTTCCACTGCCGAAAAGAAAGGAATTCTTCCTTTAGAATTTTCATTGGAGAAAGCATTGCTTGTAAGTGAATGAAAATTGTACATTTAGATTTTTCACTCTTGTAAAGGAACTGAAGTTCAGTTTTGAACAATTTGTCGATCTTTGTATATTGTGTGGTTGTGACTATTTGGACTCCATTAAAGGTATTGGACCCTACAAAGCCTTTAACCTCATCCGTAAACATGGCAATCTAGAAGGAGCTTTGGAAGAAATAAAGGAAAAACATGATGTAAGAAGAAACAAGCGACTGAGAATGGATGATTTTTGACTTTCATATGTTAGGTACCGGAAAATTTTCCTTATGACAAGGCAAGAGAGCTTTTTTTAAAACCCAACGTGCATCCTTCTTCTTCTCTGGCATTAGAATGGTCTCCACCTGATGAACAAGGAATCATTCAAATGTTGGTACATGAAAGTAACTTTAATGAAGACAACATTCGTAAAGCTTTAAAGAGATTGGCCCATTCCAAACATGCTTGTTCACAAGGAAGATTGGAAAACTTCTTTTCCATAAAGCCAAAGGAGAAGCAAGAGTCTTCAACTGACAAGAAACGAAAGGCTCCTGTATTCTCACCCAAAGGAAATAAACGTCGTTAACTTGTTGTATTATAATTTTACCTTCTGCCATGGAACTTTCGTGTCCTTTGCAAGTGCCAGATATAGGTAGTGAAGGTATAAAGTTGGGAGACTTGGCTGCAAATGGTTTAAGTGTGTTGCGCTCTTTTACACTACAGAACAATTCTCCTTTGAAGCTATTGGTAAAGCTTTCTTCTGATATGGGAAGCCGTGTCAAGTTTCAATTAGAAAATGATAATCTCAGCAGCAACTTTATGGGAACAGAAGAACCAGTTAAAGAAGAAGAATACAACCAGTTGTTTAACGAGTGTGGTTTTATTGATGAAGTAGAGTTGGAACCTTTCTCATCCACGTCTTTGGTACTTAATTTCACGTCTCGCTCGAAACTAGGACTTCAAAATAGCGTTCTACTCCAAAGGGAACTTATGGAGTCCTTTCTAGAGGGAAAAGGGCGCCAAAAAATTTTTGCTCGCTATTCTTTGGAGTTTTTTGAAGGTTACTTGTGGTTGGAAGTCGTAAATGCTTTTGAGATTGGACAAAGTGACAAAAACTCTCAAATGGATATGTCTTCGAGAGAGTTTTATCCGCAATCATATACGCCACTGATGATTAAAGTTACTGGTCGTCTCTGTCCTTCTGTCTTGTTACCTGATACTCATGAAATTGTCTTTGACAACTGCTCAGTTGGAGAAACCTATGTACGAGACTTGAATATATGGAATCTCTCAGAAATAAGTTCCACTTTTACGTTTGGATTGAAATACATAGACAGAATAACTTTGGATGGCAAAAGTAGCTATCGTTTAACAGGAGGTAGCTTGGGCAACTGGATATCTATTGTAGACTATGAGACAGGTGCAAGTGTTGAAGACATTATTGATGTTGCAGGATTTTCTTATCGTAGACTACAAGTGATTTTCCGTGCACTTGCTGAAGGAGAGACCAACTACTATTTTGAAATGGAGAATCATAGAGACCTTAGAAATTCTTTCACTATAAAGGTGTCAAGCATTGTAACCGGTGATCTCCCAAATGATACATTGGAAGTCTTGAATCTTTCGAATGGTCAGATAGATTTCGGGGAATGCTATTATGAGGATTCAGTTGCAAGAAAAATTACTATTCGCAATGTTTCCAAACAAGAGCTTGAAATTTCTTTAGGCAGTGATCGAGATGATGAAGTTGTATATGAAATCGTGAATGATGAGGATCATTTTTCAGGGATAGGTTTTGATTCCATATCAGACGGAGACATAAATACTTATTCCGTGAGAGCATCGAAAAGAGAACTCGTGGAAACAATGAGTAAGACAATGAAAGCTATTTATAGGACGAAATTAAATTCTTGTGTTTATTAGGCTCTGATGGTTCAGAAACCAGGAAATCTTCAGCTCTAGCAACTCCTGATAGAGTTGCAACCCCAGAGAATCCTGTACCTTTCTCGTTATTAGACACGAGTGGTTATCAGTCGATTGATATTTCTGGTCGCATTGATGAACTTCTGATTCCTGCTGGACAAGAGAAGATTATTCGTGTGATATTTACCCCTAAACGACCGGCTCAAGAACAAACTCCTACTACTAAATTGTTTTCATTTCGCGAGACTTTGTGTCGCTTGATGACCCACACCTTTCGGTTATTCCTTCGGAGCAAATCAGTTGGCTCCAAAAGTATTTCTTGTCGAGCTAAAGTTTGTGATTCAATTATTTCTGTAGAACCAAAGGAAATAGATTTGGGAGAATGTGACATTCAATCTTTGTATCATACTTCTGCTACTATAACGAATATGTCCGAATTGCCGGCATTGATATCTTTGAGATATTCTTCCAAAGCAGTCTTCATTGAGTCACAAGAAGTTACCATTCCTCCGAGGAGATCTTATACACTTCCCATCCATTATATTCCTCGAACTATAACCTCGGAGTATAAGAAGCAGATTCGAATAATCAATCGGAAGAACCGTACCAACGACTGTATCATTTCTCTGAAAGCTAGCAATATCGATAGGCATCGTGTCGTATTTCATGCCAAGTTTTATGAATTGTTAACGGATACAACTACGAATCAAATTGACTTTGGAGTTACCGTAGTTGGTGACCCATCTCTAAGATGCTTTAGGATCAAAAATATTACCAAATCTAACCTTACTTTGGAGTTGAAAGGGAACTCTGAAGTTTCTGTATATTCGGTGTTGTCAAAAGATGCTATGTATGAGAAGGCATTGATAGGAATCCATTCGACGGAGCACGAACGAGAAGAGAGGTTAATATGGAGAAGGGAAGCAGAAATGTATAAGAAAAAGTTGAATTTGGTAGAGAATTTGGATGAATATTCAAGAAAATTCTTATCTCAAGTCGTGAAAGAAGAAAGAGACATAGCAGGCAAAGGAGAACAAAGAAAACTTACTTGGGAAGAAAAGAATCCAGAACAGAAGAAAGATGAAAATAGCCTCTTTGAAAAGCAACAAGAACTTGAGAATCGTATTAAACGCCTCATAGAGTTGGCTTCTCCTTCGCAAAGGACGCCAACCTATTTTTCCGATGCAGGAGCAGAGCTGGACTATATTGAGACCCAACTTCGAGCTGGTCGAGAGTTGGCTAGGTCGCTTAGAGATGGTTTACTTATCCCTGTTAAGCAAGTAACGATTGCTCCGGAAGAGGAACAAATATTTTTTATTACTTTTATACCAGACACTAGAAAACGTTCTTTAAAAGGAAAGCTTCGGCCGATTGATAGTATTTTATCCATTCGCATTTTACAAGTGGATGGAACACTTCCAATGGATTGTATTCATTCCGGTATAAATGATGTTTCACAAATCTCACCCAGAGAAGTGCTATTGTTGCTAAAAGCATGCAAGTCTGAAATGGAGTTGGCTCAAAAACATATTCATTTTGGTCATGTAAGTGTTGGTGAACAACGTACGAAGAGTATTGTGATTCAAAATCGATGTGAAGCTCCTCTTTTATATTTCGTAAAGAAAAGTGGTTCAGGTGAGTTCAGGAACACCTTTTACAAAACAATTGGTTGAGGATATTTTTGACCAGTATCCAGCGATGATTTACAATTTGATGCCAGTAAGGTTGGTGTTGTACGTCCTTATTCGTCAAAAGAAGTAGTCTTCAAGTTTAAGCCTACCATGGCAGGCTCCTTTCAAGAAACTATCTTTGTTGAAAACTTGTTAGATAGCTCTGCCGATGCTTCGATTACTATGAAAGCAACTGTACACAAGAAAAGTCATTTTCACGTGGAGACTATATGTGATTCTATTCTCCTTTCTCGTAAAAGACTGCATTCATCAGTTGGTGCATTTGTTCTTCACAATGATTCGGATAAGACACGAGATTTTCTGGTCGAGTGTGAGGTAATTGTCGACAATTTCCTATGTTTCACAAGTCTCTGAAGAATATTTTGTTTTAGCCTAAAGAGTTATCATCTCATTCATTGGAAGAATTGCCAATAGTTGGCTTTCAACTATTAGAAACTCGAGATGCTGAACAATCTGTGAGGAACTTGTTTCAAGGACAAGTGTCGAGTTTAGAAAGTTGCAAGCAATTTATGGGCAAGGCGTCACCTTCAGTATCCAAGATTAAGGTTTCAGTGAGAGCTCGTAGCAGTGAATTCATTCTTTTTTGGATATCTTGTCAAACAGACTTGCAAATTTCTCGTATATTTGGAGATGACTTTACTTACAAATTTGACTTGGTCATTTTCGAGATAAAGAATAGGGATGTAGAGAGGAGACTTTCGATAACCTGCAGGCTTAGTTACGAATATGATCATGATTTGGCTGTGTTTATGTCAGATACTAACCTTTCTTCTATTGAACAAGTAGATGATAGAAAGGACAGGGACGCGCAACCTTTGTTTGCTATTGGAGTTCAGAAGCTTGATATCGGTGGTGTTCAGATTGGACAGTCGGTTCGTCGTTCGCTGCGAATAAGTAGCCTATGCAAAGATACTTCGCTCACGATGGAAGTGTTTTTAACGAGTGACGTTAAAAATAACTTGTATGACTCCTCATGTCGAGTTTACTTTGCTTGTGGCTATGAAAACGACTCTTGTAGATGTGAATTGGCTTCAGAAGCTACTACGGAAATCATAGTCGAAATTTACCCTGTAGCAGTTCGAAAGTTTCATCAAGTCTTCTCAATCCAGGGAACGAGTCATAAGGACGGAACTAAGTTTGAAATGCCTTTGGAAATATTGTATTTTGGATATAGCAAGGATTCTATTCGTATTTTGGAAAGTCGAGATGAAGAGAGTTTGTATCCGTTTTGTACCGTTGCAGATCTTTCAAGACGGTTTGCTTGGATTTATCATCTTCATGTTATATGTGATGTTCAAGATTGCAATCGAGCTCTTTTAAATGCAAAATCAAATCTTCCCTCACAATTATTTATATATAGTGATACGAAATTAGAAACTTTGGCGGAGAACATACCAGTTGCCACAGGAATTGCCCAAGAGTTATTCCTTTGTGTTGCACCCAAATTTTCTGAGGACGATATTGTCAATTGCAATGCAAAGCGCATCGTTGCAGGGTTGCAACTAAGTGTATCTGACCAAGATACGAAATCTATTTTATCAGAGAGGACTTGGAAAGTGCATGGTATTGTGGGAATTGTAAGATTGAAGTTTTCACTGTCAGGTTCGAGTTTTTGGATCATTGATAAGACTCGTTCTAGAGCCAGTTTGGAATGTCATGGTCAACTAGAACTTCGAAACGGTTCTGCTCAATTTGCTACAGAGTTTCATGTGGTCTCTCCGTATCGAGATGTTTCTCTAAGTGGACCTAGTCGTGGGATTTTAGGTTGCTCTAGCAGTGGATTGCCTTTAGTTGATTCCGATAGTAATGAGTGGGAGTCATTGGTTTCCCAAGACTGGGTAGATTCCTCGAAACATCCTAGTCATATGACATTGTCTTATATATTTTATCCTGAAGAAATTGGTTATATTGCAAGGAAGCTGTATGTGGAAAGTACATCATCTTCATTTCCTGTTGAAGTTTCCTTTGGTTGTTTTGTGGACGATGGTAGATTTCAAGTCCAAAGTCCGTATTTATTAGAAGGTGATCATTCATTGCGTATTCCCGTTTCAGTACGAAGAAAGTCACTTGATATCTTTGTACCTTCAAAGGCCTTTGATTTTATCCTATTAGTTACCGATAGCGCTAGCGATTTTTCAGATAATCTCGTTGTGATGTCCACCTTTACTTGCTTAAGTAGCTCAACAAATGATAATAACGAGACAGCATTGAGTTTGAATGGTTGGAACGCTTGGTTTTATGATTGCAATGTCTCGAAAAATATTTTGAATCAGGACAAATCGTTCCAATATATGATTCAACATTCTCAAAGCCTCTATTTGGAAAAGGATGAAGAGTGTTTTTTGCGTGATCATGGTTTCCTGGAAAGGACTGGCTTTCTTCTTCTGGCGGATGCAAGAATAAAATGTCAACCTTACAACAAAGAAAGCTTCGTGAGAAAGATAATTGCATGCAGTCTGTACTATGAATGTCCAGAAATAGCTGTTATATCAGAGAATCCCATAAACCTCGGTGATATTGGTCCATTAAGTGGCATTATGGAAAAAGAAGCAACTTTCCAAATTGAGAACCAAAGTCAATTTTTGGTGATTGCATCATTGGACCACATTCCGTTTGGTCTCATACCCCAATTTCTGTTTTCGAAGGATTCCAATCACGAAATTGTTTTTCATCCAAGGGAAAAGAGGTCTCTTTCTTTTATATTAAAGTCAGGACAACTGGATCAGAACGTTTGTGGAAAGCACAACTTGAACCTGTTACTAGTGAACCAAATGAATGAATGGAACCAATTGAAGCTGGATATTGAACTGAATTATTTAAAGGCCAATTTACAAGTATCAGATAGCATTATTCTCATCAAGTCTCTAAAGTATCCCTCGGGCACAGTTGTAGAGAGTCCACTCGAAGTTACCAATCTTTCTCCAGTAGACTTGGTTGTAGATACATCTTTTCAACCTACAACCGAATGGACTTTAGAAACCATGCCGGTTGAATTATATATTGTAAATGAAGACAATGGGAATATTTTGGAGCCTGAAATGACACTTCAAGTAGGACATTCTAGTCATTTGCTGATTCGAGCCGTTCCTCGAACGGACTCACCTTGGATATTGTTGGAGAAAACAAAAGAGCAGATTCGAAGGGAGGCTGAGTCGTCGAATTTGTCTTCCATAGACTCTGGTATTCATGTGGGTCAGCTCATTTTGACTCCTCGACAAGATGAACTTTCGGTAGTATCTATTCCAATCTTCTGTACCTTTCAGTTGGATGCTTTATTGCTGCATTCTCCTAACAAATTGACACTGGAACATTCTTCTGACTTGAAAAAAAGCATAACCTTCCAGAATTCTTGGACTGCCGCAACATTCGTTTGTCGTCTAGAAAGTGTTTCTTTACCCTCTTTTTTACAGCTCCATTCCACCTTGGAAGAATTTGTACTAAAACCTTCTAGTCAGTTTGATTTTACTCTCAAGTTGAAGTGGGATCTTTCTGCTTTAACTTCGGGATCTCATTACACCGCACTAGAACAAGACGCTGGGCATTCATGTGTGTTTACTATTTCCATACCGGATGAAATCTTTTCGAGACTTTCTCATGAGCAACAGAAGCACCTACTAAGTAGTTCATGGGACTTGGAGAACTTGTTCCAAGTCATTATTCCAGTGGAGTTTACTAGCTCATTTTTACAGGAGTTGATGGATTCATTTGCAAGTCGTCAACCTACATCTTCTCCTATTGATAACATTACCAGTCGTTCTTCTACGCCAGCATTTGGACTATCTGAACAAGATGTACGATTACATCAGCAATGGGCAATGGAAGAAGAAGCTATGGAAGCTCTTCCTTGTCTTATTTTACGTGGCTGCTCATCCTTACCAAACAACAACAGTCATGAAGTTCGTTATGCTTTAGATATTGGACAAGTATTTATAGGAAAGGAACCGGCTCCGTGGACATTTGTGTTGGAGACTTCCAGTCCAAAACTTGCACTTTATTATCGTATTTATATAGTTACTATGGAAGAAGATGATACTTGTTGGATTTCACTTAACAAGCAAGAAGGTCTATTGAATGAATTGGATCCAATGCACGAAATTGAAGCCTATTTTTCAGCTTTTCGAATGGGCTATTTTCATGGCTATATTAGGATTGAAAATGTTTCCAATCCTTCTGACATTATAGTGGTGAGTGTGAACATGCAAGTTGTTGCGAAAATGGAAACGGAAGAGCAAGTGAAGAAAGAGGTATTTTCAGTTGTTTGTGATGGTCGTCGTCGGAATCGTCAAAACACCATCGATTATTCTGTTGTCTTCTTTGATCATGTGTATCGACATCGTTCTTTAGTGATTACCAATCATTCCTCTGTAGAACAAGAATTTCTTTTCAAACATGATTTGCATACTGAAAACAAGTCAGAATTGAATTTCTCCTTAACCAACAATTCTTTGAGAAAGGTAAATTCATTACACATTCGATCCGGAGAGTCTGCTCGAGTTTTTCTGTATTATCGTCCTGCCTTGGAATTATCTGATATGGCTTATTTAACGGATATAACGAAATATGATGGACAAGAAATAATGAGAGAGTATCACGTGTTTATTCATTGCAGATTGGTGAAGGATTACCAGGAAGTGATATTGGTCAAAAGTCGTTGTCGATTACCTCGCTTACAAGTATCACCAGTAGACCAAATATTTGTGATGCATTTATTTTCATCAGAAAGTAATCATCATAGCAGTCATGGAAGTGATTGGTTTCATACCAAGTTGGCAACTTCCAGTTCAGATCCTATGATGTCTTTATCAGGATATCCCAAACCGGAGGACAAAGATGTCTCTTCATTTGGAATGATGACTTTGTCGTTGAATAATGAGTTGTGTGCCATTGATCCACCGTATTGTAACATCTCCATTAGAAACTTGTCTCCTGTGACACCCTTGCACTATCGTATTATGAACAATGCTTTCTTCTTTCAAGTGGAGAATTCTGAGGATTCTTTTGTTATTCCACCCACCAGTTCCATCCACAACAACTTTCGTGGAACAGAATTGGCAACAGAGAATTGTTCTTCTCATATAATAACTATTCGAGTGGATGCCAAAGCTTTGTGTCAACGTCAGAAGATTCTACTAAAGGAAAAGTATATAGAGGAACACATTTCGATTTATAACTGTGACTTGCCAAAGGAATTCTTTTGGATTCGCTTGAGACTAAGTGTTGATGGTACAGCTAAGAATTTTACTGCAGTTATGCACAAAGGCACTCCAGCTTTTGAAACTCTGGAAGCTATCGCTCAACAATTAATGAAACAAGTCGGCGATTCATTTCATCATCTACATCGACAACTGAACAGTCAATGGAATATCTTTTGTCAAATGCGTAGTGCATCGGATAATCATCAACCATCATCTCTCAATGATGATGAGGTATGTCGAATCATGCAACAAATTCTGGAAGACTGGACTCGGGAAGATTCTCATCGTCAACTCATGTTTCAAATGCATTATGTGACAGATGAACTTACGTACTATGCGTTAAAGGATCCTTCGGATGCTGCTCTACTTTTAGCCAAACTTGTATATTCCTTTATTTTCCATCATTCGTTGTTTCGTTGGGTTTTGGAGTGTCGGGAACAGATAAGGGACACTAGCTTTGTTGTTTTCTGGACAGGGCAACTGAGACACTTTTTAAGTTTCTTTCCTGACAAGTTTGACAAGTTGCGCCTTTTGTATTGGTTAGAAGAACAATTTGAAACCTAAAAGAGAGAAGAAACAGACGATGCGAAGATAGAGCAGCAAGCCAGGTCTTATTTCATGTTTGCTTTTCTAGTGAGGAACCCCAACATTCGTTGTTTTATCCATTCCTTGCCATATGGAATGTATTTACCCTCACGACTATCGTATAACAAACATTCCAGTTGTGTTAATTGTTGTAAAAAGTGTAAAAGGTCGTTTGCCTCATAACGAATACGGACGAGATGGGGTTGTACTTGTCGCAGTTGATTTTCATACCACGAACATAATCCTATGTATAGTACACTTACTTAGTGTGTTGCTTCTATGTATATACTTTACCTTGAAGTGCTTCTTCTAAACTGGGATACTCATAGAAAGTTTTAGAAGACTTGTTTCTATTCCATTGTACCAATACCAACACTGGAGGGAAGCCCATGAAGTATTGATGGACATTCTTTTATCTTATAAGCTGTTTTGAAGATTATGAATATCCAACTTTGCCAAGAAAAGGACATTTATTTGCTTTACAATCTCCAATAAGGCTTCTTTCTCAACCATACTTTGACTCCAACTGTACCTGCCTTGGTAAACGCAGTTTCTTGAGCAAACTCAATATCGTCTCCTCTTCTTGCAACTACGCCGTGTTTCTTTCCATCACTACGTCGCACACAAATATCTTGTCTGGGCAACTCTACCGTTGTTCTTTTCTCTACTGCTTCCTTTACCCTTCTAGCATAAGCTTTAGCTGTTTGTAAATCCTTGACAGGATTCAATACGACACAGTCCATATCATACCAATAACGAAGTGCCTTTCTATTGGGAGGAGTCCTGGTGTAAATCCACCATTTACCGTTCATTTCTACTATTCGATCTATTCCCTTTCTTCTTGCATATTCAAGTATCAGATTGTACATTTGTTGCTGTCTTTTGACATGTACAGGTGGTGGACTAAACTTGAAAGGTGCTGTCAAAGACATAGGATGATGAGTGTTCAACAATTCATAAAATGGCTTGGATGGGATTCTCGTTGGTGGTTGTTCTAGTAAGTTGTTACCGTTTGTATCACAAAAAATCGAAAAACTTTAGCTTTGCTGTGATATCTGATGTTCAATACAGTGATAAACCATGTAAGCAAGTATTAGGTATGGAACGAAGATACAGTGAAGCACTAGTCAAGCTGTATCAGGTGATCCGTTGGGTTGGTGAACAAAGATCATTGACTTGTTTGGTTCATTTGGGTGACCTCATTGATGGCAATGAAACAGAACAACAGACTATGAAAGAATATTCCCAAGTGTGTGCTGCTTTTAGTGAATCTAAAGTGCCCGTGTTTCATGTAGTTGGCAATCACTGTTTGGATGTATCACGAGACACTTTGAAAGAGTTGTTTCCGTCGACTGGTTGTTTTTATTATCGTTGGGAACCTAATGATGAATGGTGTTTTTTGTTTTTGGATTGTTTAGAAATCAGCTGCAAAAGTGCATTGAATGAACAATATCAGCAACAAGTACAGCATTATTTATCAACCCAACAACCACGTGCAACTCGTTGGAATGGTGCCTTATCATCCACTCAATTGGATTGGTTGGAACATGAGTTGCAACACTGTCGACAGAAAGTGATTGTATTTGGTCACATTCCATTGTATCAAGAAGCTTCCGATGCTGCTCATTTGGTATGGAATGCAGAACAAGTGTTGGATATTTTGCATCGTTATCGAGTGGTGGCTTATTTTGCTGGTCATTATCACCGAGTAAGTATAAAGGCAGTAAAAGTATTCAGCCAGAGCGATGATTTCATTTCAGGGTGGCTATGCTGTGGATGCTCATGGCCTTCATCACATCACTATTCCGGCTATTTGTGATGCTCCAGCCGACCAAAATGCTTGGGCCAAGATTCGTTGTGAATCCAATCGAATCATTGTTCAAGGTTATGGAACTGTGCCTAGTCGAACGTGGACATTATCACTTTGTAAAACACGCCACAAGTAATCATTCCTCCATAACCACTCAACATCATCCAAGGAAGAAATGCGTAATGGGGTAACCATCGTTGTACTATCCAAGGCAGTCCGATAACCCATCCTAAAGTACATATTTCATGGAAGAAGAAGAATATTCTAAACCGGTTCTCCATGCCACTATACAATAACGCCATAGGATAGATGATCCAAACCATGATTACAATCCTTTCTAAGCACCCAAATATCAAAGGAAACATACAACTAGTAGCAACTGTGCTTATCCATCCCAACCCCACCAGCCAATCACTATTCATCCAACACAACACAATCATACAAAACTGAGGCATCAAAATCGCTTTTTCATGTACATGCCAACCAAATAGGAAACTTGATAAGAACACAATGGTCAATGCTCTCTATACACACACACACACAAAAGAAAGAGTGTTTATGAATCATATCATGCAATAGTTGTACTTACCATCCACACCTCCATCGAATGTATTGGATGCAACAACATTCGACGACTTTTCCACAAATCATAAAAGGATGGAAGCATTCCCAACACAACCATGGCATGGCATATCCAAGGCGATGGATTGGGCAATAATAGAAAAGGCTTCATTATGCCAATCAATCCACGACTCGAAATATTCCTACTAGAGGCTATCCAACTGTGTGGAAATAGAATCTTCGTCAACTTGCTCAACAATTGATCTAAACAACCATAAACAGCCCAAAAATGAGGTGGCCAGTAAGCATGCAAAAGTCCACGATCAAATGGAAACAATCGACTCTGCAATATCTTCAGTTGTTGCCAATCATATAGCCAAGGGAATATTCCGATGCTAAGAAATAGAATGAATAATAGACTCGACTGAATCCATAACGAGATAAACGATCGCCAACTTGTTTCATGATATTGCGCATATCGTTGACAAGTAATAGCAAACAATGAAATAGGAACGATATAGAAGAATGTTTGTTTCAACAATACCAATATTGCAATACTCAAAAGAAACAAAGTGGATTGCCCCATTCGATAGTAATAACTGGCATAAAATAAACAGGCAATAAGGAAACCTACTTTCTATGATACTTTCAACTTGTCTTTCCTATGGAGTAGCACTTGCCATTGTATTGAAAGTGAATGTGGTCTACCATCCATAAACTTGGTTGTAATATCAACGAACAAAACTACATCAAAAGCTTTAGTGACTTGAAAACATTCACTTGAGAACGTATAATCCATATACTTACCATCATAGATAGTTGGGCATCGGACAGTGCCGATAGGTGTTTTCGAAAGACACTCAAATGTAAATAACCTGCGTGGGCTAAGAACAAGTCACATAGAATAACTGTACTTCTCATAACCCAAATATCAACTAGTGTAGTGCTTTCTAGTTGATCCAACTGTACCAAGTGCTTATCAACGACAGCTACAAGGTGTGCTAAAAACCACTAAGGTTGATATTCAAAGAGCTATTCTATTCCATCCAATATTCCATAAAATACCTCCAACCAAGCAAAAAGAGGAGGATAATCCAAAGTCCATTGCGAAGTCGTATCTGTATACCACTTTTGAATAGGATAAGAATACGTCAAAGCTTTCCAATATCGATGAACATCCATATCTGTACTTTTATAACTAGGAATAAGCAGACACTGAATACTTAAAGAAAGGAATAACCAAGGAACACACAAGGAAAACAACGGAGTGACACAATCAACACTTTTCATGACACAATTCTTGATGACTCATTTAATCAATGGAATGACTTAAGAGCGGTGTAGTTTTAGACTTTTGTGCAGCAAACCATTCGGATTGTACAAAAGCAAGAGCATGTTTAGCTACTTCTTCTCCATCATCCCATTGATTACGCCATATAGCCAATGCTTGTGTTACAAAGGGACTCACAATAGCATTGGAAAAAGACTCAAATACTAAAGGACCTGAATATCCCACTTGAGCCAATGCACGAAACATACTTCTTAAAGAAATATTTCCAGTTCCTAAATAGCCACGATGAGATTCTCCAATATGAAAATATCCCAAACGACTTTGACAACTATAAATAGCTGCAACAGGATCATTCTCATCAACTAGCGAAACAGAATGAGTTGCGTTGTGCATTCCATTCTGTCGTACTTACTATTCATATGATAAGCATCCAAATGAACTACCACATTAGGCATTCCAATGGCTTCGATCATTTTCAAGGCATCTCCAGCTGTATTGATCAGATTGGTTTCATATTTATTGCATACTTCCAATCCTAATCGAACACCCAACGATTGAGCCTTTTGTGCCACTCTTCTCAATATCTCTACACTATTTTGCATATTCTGTTTCGTTGCAGCTCGATCATATTTTCCCAATTTGCTATATATCACTCCACAAACGATAGAAGAGCCAATTGTATGTGCTCTTTCTACTGCGGTCATCAATACTTGTTCCCCTTGTTTCCTAACAGACTCTTCCAAACTACTAATATCCGTACTTTCAGATAACCCAACAGAACAAGACAACTGTAAGCCATATTTATGAGCGAGTTCTTTGGTTGCTTGGGTATCAAACAAGGGATCGATAACGGGTACTTCTACCAAAGAATAGCCTATTTGGGAAGCCACTTTCAGAGCTTTTTCACAGTGTGTACGATCCCAACAACCAACCAGATTATATCCATGTATACCGATAGGATTGTTCTTGAGTTGGTGTATGGAAACTGACATGATCGATACTTCTCACAACTGTTCAAATAAGTGATTTCCTCACGGATTTGTCTGTTGGACGGACTTATCCATCGAGGCATTTCATCGCTTGTTGGAAGGCGTTGTATTGAAGCATATGGACGAGTTGAAAAAGATAGCAGACTATATGGTGACACCTGGAAAAGGGTAAGTTTATTCAACTCTGCTTGTTATTCATATTCTGTTTCTAGTATCCTAGCTTCTGATGAACCCCCCGAGTTGTTAGAGTCCAAGTTTCAACAGTTAGGAATTGCAAACAATGAAGAAACGAGAAGGACTTATCGTGAACTGTTGTATGGTACTCAAGGATTGGAACAATATATATCCGCTGCTATTCTTCATCGTGAGACCTTTGAACAAAAAGCAAGTATTCAAGTGATTGCGATATCGAAACTTTTTACATTCTCTTTATTAGGATTCCACTGGTAAACGTTTTGTAGATTTGTTATCAGAAAAGGGAATATTGCCAGGCATCACGGTAGATCAAGGATTCGATATTTTACCAGGCACAGCACAAGAGACATGGACCTTGGGATTGGATAGTTTAAGCACCCAATGTGCTTCTTATCAGAAAAAAGGTGCCAAGTTTACCAAATGGAGACCAGCTTTTCGTATTGTGGATGATATCAGTCCTTCTTCTATAGCGATTCGTACCAATGCAGAAATGGTGGGCTGTTATGCAGCCATTTGTCAACAGTATGGTCTAGTTCCTATCATCGAAAGTGATGTATTGTTGGAAGGAAGTTATTCTATTGAGACTTGTGCCAAAGTATCTAAAATGGTATTGGATGAAATATATTCTTCATTGAAACGCCATCATGTGAACTTACAAGGTAAGCAATACTACTTGCATTCAGGATTGGAATGATACACACATATATATATATGAATGAATGATTGACAATGAATAATAGGAGTAGTAGCCAAACCCAATATGATATTGGCTGGAATGAGTGCCAAGTCCAAACCTGATCCATCCACAGTTGCCAAATATACTTTGGATACTCTTTTGGATTCCGTTCCTGCTTCAGTTCCAGGTATTGCTTTTCTTTCAGGAGGTCAAACTGAACAAGAAGCTACTACTCACTTGGAAGCTATCAACAAACAAGCGGTAAGCTATATGATATATTCTTGAATTGGATTGGACGATATCAATCATGGAATAATAGAGACTGACCAAACAACCTTGGCTATTGACATTTTGCTATGGACGTGCACTCCAAGCCACTTGTTTACAGACTTGGAAAGGCAAACCTGAAAACGTGGAAAAAGCCAGAGAACAATTTCTATATCGTTGCAAAGTGAATGCGTCGGCTTCACACAATAAAGCTGTTTAGATTGTTTGATTTTGCAAAAGAGGATCGAACCATTGGCCAAAAGGAATTGCGATGCAAGGCTTCCAACGCTTTCAAGCAGCGGCTGTCGATCGCAAGTTGCAAGGTATAGAATATGCCCAAACCTGTTTTTCAGTTATCGTTTAGAGTGATTAGGTAGAGAAGCAACTCTGGACCAAGTCATAAAGGAAAATGAGTCACTCAAACAGCTCATCTCGAGAAACGAACAACAAATGAGTGCCATTCAGTCCGAGTTGGTCCAACTGCGCACCCAAACCGCTGCTCATCAATACAAGTTGGATAATCTGTGAGTAACCGTTATCTTTGTTGTTGACTGTTGTTTTTATATGATAATAGTCCTGCACAACCCAATATGGAGTGGCAACAAACCAATTATGAAAACGCTGGAAACAGATTAGAAAAACAAGTGAAGCAATTGAAAGAGTTGTTTCATTCATTCAAGTCATCCCCTGTTATTGACTCCAAGGAACTCTTTCAATCTTTGGGCCGACTTGTTGAACAAGTAAAGAACAAGCCTTCGTCAGTACTACAAGACCCGAGTCAGTGTATTGCCCAATTATATTATGAACAACAAGCGTTATCTGCTCTTGTATCTGTTCATAATCTATGGCTCACCAGTATTCAGGTATGTATTTCATTTTGTAGACAAGTTTGTGGGCAAATGTTTTGTTTCAGAATAGAAACAGTCCACCAGAGACTATGGAAGCAGTACGTTCCTATTTGGATTGGATACGAGAAACTTGCAACGAAATTTATTCTATGACTCAACTTACTCAGAAGCAATGTTGGGATGCGCTTGGGATAGAAGCAACGACATCGCATTCATTACCTAATCATATGGATAGTAATCTTCCACAGTCCTCTTCAACGACTCCAAGAAAGTCTACCAATCCATTTGATGATTAATGTGCCTTGTCTTGAAGTTTTATTTGTTTGATCCACGGGCCTCCCATTGTTCTAATATCATGTAGTATTTCATCATAATTGACTTGCCAATGTCCTTTTTCTATTGGGAAAATATAAAATGCGATCATTTACAACAATCTATTTTCCATCCTTTCTTACCTGGTTTCATAAAAGGCATATGATTCAACGAAAAAGTCCTCTTCACTGGTTTCCATAATACACCAATTTGATAACCTCCATACTAGAATGAATATACCAACAATCAGATGCCATTCCTCATGACTAGCATGTCTCCTCACCTTGTCATAAAAGAACAAAGCAAAAGATTTCAATTTCTCTCTCAATTGTTGCACGAAATATTCCAAAGGATCCATGTTGACATACAATGCATCCAAAGGAACGCTCTAAAACATAGAGACAATGATACTTTGACATCCATGTCTATCTACATACATACCTTGGCTGAAGGATATTTCTTTTTGCAACTATCCAAAGAATATCTTTCTACCCGTGATAAATATTTTCTATGCATTACAATCACCGCATCATAAACCGATACATCGGGACGAAATACAATCTTCAACCCTTCCCTATTCCATTTATCTGGTGACATGATTCTATGTCATGGCCATGATTATCCGATAAACTGTTTCTTCCATATTCTTACCTTTGTTCCAAAGTTCTATAGGTAGCTTTGGCCACTTGTCCTATTCTTTTCAGCACTGGCCATTCAGGTATACCTCGTGTACTATGATATAGTGGAAACAAAAAGCCTAATCCCCAGTAAATACAATTGGGTACAACAAACATTACTTACGATCGTGAAGCTTCCAATAAAAAGGATGAGCTTGTTGTTGAGTATAAATACTCGATATTTGATGTTCATCTTGAATAAACCACCATGAATGGACATTCTCCTCTGGTTCATCATGAGGGTCAGGAATGGGCACCACAATATTGGAATGTTGAGTAGCCAATAAGGACAACACTAGAGAATATATTAGTTTTCGATATGGATAGACACATAATATGTTCTAACCATAAAGGAAGTGATAAAATCCAGAAAATCCTGAACAAGGAATATCACCATCGAGTGAGCCCTATGAATGTCTCTGTTATTGACTAGAGAATTCCTTTTCACTTTCTACCATTTCATATATATAGGCTCGGGCTACTAACAACTCAATCACTTCATCTGCAAAATAATCAGAAAACATGTGACAACTCAACCACCTCTTTGCCAATCGACAGGCATCTATTCATGTTGAGAATCTTTTCTTATTTTTCTAGAAAACTTACCTGTGAAACTTGGTTGGTTGGTTTCCTTTTCGGTCATATATTTGAGATGATAGTGTAATTGTATGGCGATCGCTGTTTCTCTGCGTTCACAAGTAAAATATTTCCCAATCGCTTTCTTCCATTCTTTCTTACCTCGTCATTGCCTCCTCCTGTTGATATTCTTGAAGCATCCATATCTCAAAATGATAAATATAATCTTCAAACACAACATCCAATCCTCGTTCATCGGCACATGACTCAATACCCTCAACCTATTTTAAAATGATACTCCATTCTCTTCTTATTCACTTACTTTGTCTTGTAAATACTTTCCAAGTGCCAAACAATATCCTATTCGCATCATCTTTTGTGCTTCACGGTCATCCATCGGCCACTGTATATTGTTTTCAACAACTAAAATAGCTCGAGGAGCATCGATATGCTGAAAAATGGCCTGATTCTGCCAAACATCAGGTAAAATAACGCTCGTTCCTCGAAACATGTCACCATAAATACAAACATTGTGTATGTCAAAAGGTAAATCTTCCCATTTGCGTAACTGATTGACTAGTCTTTCCAATCCTACTACCCAAGGAAGAGATGAAGAAAAAGACTTGCAAGGTAACAAAGACTCTAATACATCACAAAAAATTTGTATTTGTTCCCTCTTGACTGAAACAATTCCTTGTTAGCCTTCATTCTATCTTGATGGATTGAAAACTTACCCAAAGGTATTTCTCTCGCAAGTGCATAATCACAAATACGATGAAAAAGAGATTCCAAAGGAATATCATTCTCTTCTTCTTGTTTCCACACTAACGATTCGTATGTATTGCCATCACGATAACGACGCAATTCACATTTTTCTTTCCAAAATGCACGAAAGTGCTCTTGTTCTCGCTGGTTGGTTGCCTTTTCTACTGTTACAAAAGCATTCTTGGGATTCAATCGACAACCAAGTAATACATAACATGATGAACCTCGAATCGATATTTGAACAACTGAAAGATATACACAACGTGTCCACAAAGCTTGATACAGTATCCAATAACATTGGGAACATAATGAAAGACAATCCAACATTGTCCAATGGTTAGGCATAGTCAATTGTATAGATAGAAACATATCCCATAGTCCTAATAAAGAATGATCAGAGTCACTACGAGGTTCTCCAGAAAAGGCAGTGCACAACATCCAGTCTCCCACAGCTACCCAATCACTATCCCATCACAAGACACAAATATATTCAGTGCAATCTATTTCGCTCTCATATACATCATTACCTTTGAGTTGATATTTCAAAGCAACGAATGGTATATTGAATACCTTTCCATAGTTGATACAATTCACCATATACAGTACAGTCATCAGGAAAACTTTGGAATGGAATAAAATCTATAAATGAACAAAGATAAACCAATGGCAATACGGATTGACGTTCGCCATGCAGTATATCTTTCACTTGGCAATCCAAAATATGAAAGCAATATTCCACCAGACGTCTACAATCGAGACGTTTCCAATGCATATCCTTCGTTACAATAAAACTTATCATAAACCATATACTCATAAGAAAAATATCTTCTGATTCCATAAACAAGTCCTTCCTCTTAAAGGTTGAGTACCAATTTTGGAAAAAATGAACAACATGTTTCCATTCCATATGACTTTCTTCAGCTTGGGTAACTTGTTGAAAGACTGATTCCAATAATATATCCTCCAAAATAGTCGTCCTATAATAATAGTCTGAATGGCCATTCCATGCCAATGCCTTCTTCCTATCATCCCATCCTGTTAGCTAAAACAAAGCCATTGTTATATTTCCTACTTGAGTATTTTTTCTGACTGGAAAGTGTCTTTGGGTGCACAAGGAAATAAAAAGATATCGAATTGTTTATCCAAACGTAACCGCAACAATGGCTTGCCAATTGCCCAAGGAACTATTTGGACATGATCAAAGTGACCACTTTGCTATATCCCCAAACATAATGTTATCGTTGAATGTACTAAAAGAAAATACTTACAGTTAGGCACCAACCCAATACGGATAGAAATATTTTTCTCTTGTCATGATATCGCCAATGTAACAAGTCCTAAGAAAGAAAGAAATGTAATGTTATTCATCAACCACAACAAGAAAACTCTTTTTACCCGAGTAACAAACAGTTTCTTCGGCATCTCAACCAAACAAAACAGACGAGACTCACCAGCAGCCTTTACTGAAAGAATCCTATCAGAGTGTCACTATTCATATAGATAGAACAAAACAACACAACTACTTCATCCAAGATTGTTCCTCAAAGATAAAACTCCAAGACTGACTAGAACTACTGGATTGCTATGAGTTGTGTGTCTATCTTCGACAATACTACTCAACCTTCCAGTCCAACTATGACTCTCACCATATCTATCACTCCATAAACCATCACAAGCACGTAAGAAACTTGTCAGCTGTTTCTGAGCACTTGATATACTTTTCCATTTCCTTGAAAATAAAAGTCAATCTAGCAAAAACTTGACGTCCATTGAATTTACCAGTGAGAAACAGATTCCTTCATTTTAGATTCTATTGTTGACTTCAACTCAGCCAACCACAAGGAATCATTTTCACTAGCACCAACTTAGCTCAACCACAAAAGATGCTATACGAATACATACGCTTTCTTGGAACAGATAGAAGAAAGATATTCTGAAAAGATCATCAGCCAGAAACAATGTGCAGTGCCCTCAATAGTGATCGATCGACGGAATGTTCATTTTGACATGTACAAAAAAGTAATCAGAATGGCATTTTCAAATAATAACTTTTATCGAATATGAGACAGTTCAGAGCTTTTGCTTATAGTCGAATCAGGTGAGATCAAGAAAGAACGTTCACTACTACTCCAGTTACCCGAACTTGTTCTTTGCCTACTTGTACATATTCAATACCCTTTCATTCTTAGCTTATCAACTCACCGATATCTCTTCTTTCGTTCATTGGGTCCAAATATTTCTTCCAAATCACAAGTATCCGCACAAGGAAATATTTCTTCTGGATTGACATTTACTTGCTGTTGCAACAACTCTTTCAAATTGTGGCTTCGAGCCCAGGAAGGAATTCTCTTCCGCTTTCTTCTTTCATATTCTTCATCCGAATCTTCATCTTCACGCTTCTGTTTCTCATCTGTTAGTTGATATGAATCATGAGACTCAGTATGTCCCTTAGAATCAGGAGTTGTATGAGACTCAGTATTCTTATCCTTCAAAACAACTGGTTCAGTCTCTTGTCCATAAAACCCCATCGCCATTTTGGGTCGAATACCAGGAACACGCTGTTCATTCTATAAAAGAAAATGACAAATTCAATAGTCCAATCATAACATCAGAAATTATCAAACCTTCGACGGATTGGATTTCAAGTCGTTGTTCTCATAATGTAGTCGATGTTCTTTCATTTCGAGTTCCTTTCTCCTCCTTTCTGCTTCCATAGCCTGCTTTGCAATCAATTCTTCATGTCTCTTCCGACTTTCTTCTTTCCTTTTGGCTTCTTCTTCCTCCTTTGCTTTCTTCAATAAAACAGCCTAAGTTACAACATCAAACTTTCATCATAACAGAAAACACACAATTCATACCTGTTCCTTCCTTCTACGTTCGCGTTCTTCTTCCTGCTTCTTTCGTTCCTCTTCTTTCCTTTGTTCCTCTAATGCTTGTTGCTTCCTTCTTTCTTCAGCACGACGCAACTTTTCCTCATTTTCTCTACGCTTCTGCTCTTGTATAGCTTTCTTCTTAGCATCCACTTGTGCCAATTTCTCTTCTACCATTTTGGTGGAACTAGCTGACTTTGGATCCTTCTTGTTCTGCTCTTCATTCTTCTTGTCTCGTCCACTAGCTGATAAAAAGGATGAAAAAGAAGTAACTATATTGGAACCCTTGGATGGAGCTACGGGCAAGCCATTCATCTCCCTTGTTTTGCTTGGTGAACTCTTCACTGACACCGAATGTTGACTATCACTACCAGGAGTTGTTGGGTCGGTGAGTACTTGAGTTGACTCTTGCGATGTGGTTTGAACTGGTTTGTTTTCTGGAGGAGGAGCTTTTTTGAAAGGAGACGGAGAACCAAACAGGGAGGCTATGCGCTTGAATATACCAACTTGCGGATTTTTCCCTTTCTCCGCTGAACTATTGCCCCCCTCCTTGCTACTTGAACCAGCAGACTTGGGATCAGAACTGCGTTGGGTTTCTTCTTGGTTCGTTCGCAATCTTTGTATTTTCGAGCGCAATTCTGCAGCACGAGAATTGTTGCTGAGTGGTTTGTTAGAAACTTGTGGATGACTGTTAGCAGGTTCTTCAGGAGGCGTTGAAGACTTCATTGGTTGCAACTCCAGTAAGTCTCCATCAGTGGGACTAGATACCTTATCTGTTTCTGTTCTTTCCACAACAAGATTCTCGGTAGCTTTTTCGGTATCCACAACTTGATGGGTATTCTCTTTCGAGGCGATTGCGTCAACGGGCTTCACTTCCTTTTGTGTATCTCTCGGTGTGTTGTCCAACTTGGAAAACAAACAAGTCGAAAGATTGCTGATACTTTCCAAGCCAACCAAACCAGAAGATTTATCTCCGATTCTGCCAGTCTTCTTCTTTTTATATATACTTTCAGTGAGACTTTGTAACTTTCGTTCGTTCGTTCGAGTCATTGTTTGAACGTTTTTTCCTATTTGTTTCGAGGATGGCGTCTTTGAAGTTTCTTCTACAGCAACGGAACCAGTAGAGTCGATATTGAACATTTGCCACACTTTTTCTACGACAGCAACATTTTCATTGGCTTCCAAAGTATTCGATTGTTGAACTTGGTCTTGTTTATAATTGTCGTTGTTTCTCTCTTCTGTATTTTCTATGCTTACAACGTTTCCTTGAGGTTTACGAATAGGGGTCTTACAGTCATCTTCTATAGAAGACATACGATGAGAGTGATATTGAGGTGACAATTGCTTTTCATTATTTTCTTGTTCACTATGATGTTCTTCTTCCACAGGCTTCATGATGGTTCCTAAGTGAAGCGAACTTACAGAATCACCGGATGAAGTTAATCCAGATCTTTCCACCTGCAATAACTGTTGTTGTTTCAAAACAACAGCATCATTGCTGTTGTTATTATTACTCTGTGAAGTTTGCTGTGAAGTTTTTTCTTCCATGATAGTTGCAACACCATCCAAATAATCTGAAAAAGAGCCTTCGTCCTTTGGATAGGAAGCAACCGAGTTTTTGGCTCTCGATTGTTCCTTTCTGGGTCTTCCCCGCTTTCCAACTGGTTTCGTACTTTTCTTGGTTGCTTCTGTCTTTTCAATTCGTTTGCTTCCTTTCCGTGTTCGTACTGGTCTCTGTACTTCTGAAGCTCCAGAATTCGAATTATTCAGAGAAGGACATTCCTCACAGTTGTTCAGCTTTGTACTGTAAACTGGGTTTTTCTCATCATCCTCTATTTCTGCTTTCAAAGGATGATTGTTTCTCCTCAATTGTTCCTCCTGATGAACATCAAAATTAGCTATCTCTACAGGGTTATTTTGAATACTTTCATCGACTTCCATATTCCATCGATTTGTAGTATTCCCTGAAGTGTTTCTACATTTGGGACAAAACCAATCACCTTCAGGAACCGATTCAAGTGGAGGAATGCAACAAAATGTGTGATATGCATCATCGCATTTATCACACAACAATAACAAGTCCTAAACAGTGCATCGATATCTCTCTTTCGAACAAAAAAAGAGTTTTACCTCATAGTCAGTGTTCTTACAAACCCTACAATAAGTTTCATATTTAGTCGGCGATCGACCTTGAGCAATAGCTCTAGAATAGGGAGACAAGCTTTCCAAATCCACACTTCCGTGCGACTTCTTCTCCACAGTGATCTTATGCTTGGATAGTTTCGAGTCGCTTCTTTTTGGCCTTCTCGAGTAACGAGTTGCTTCCCATTTCTGCTCACTGGTAGCCTTTGAACCTCTTTTCTTTCGTTGTTTGACAGCTGCTTCTTCAATGTCTTCTTTGAATTCATATGGGTCCTCCTTTTCTGTCTGTTGGTCATTCTCTTTTTCCTCCATTTCCTGCTCTCCTGGGCACTCGAGCTCTGTATGTGTTTCCTTTGATTTACCTTTATCATTTGCTGTTCGTTTTTTCTTCGTAGAAGGTGGACACAATAAACCCAGCGTAACTTTCTCGTGGCTGTTTTTCTGCTTTCCGATACACGTTATACATTTGTATTCTTCCATCAACGAATCGTACGTATTTTGGGTTGTCGAGGTACACCATTCTCTTATGTCTTCTGCTTGTTGGTGCAGTTCTTCAAGTGCCCGTTTCCTTGCTTCGTCGAGTACTTGTAGTACTTGTTCCAAGTGACGAGACGAGTGTCGTTGTTCTGTGCTTTCCATCTAGTAAAAGCCTTTAATTATACTGGTGTTTATGTGATGTTTACTTTGTACAATAAAATAATCACACTCCGTCGTGTACTCTCTCTTACGACTTATCCAAACCCATCATCCATCTTTGTCTCTCAGAGAAATTCAAAATGCAGCCGTTTCAAGGCGGGCAGAATAAACGCTTCATGGTGCCGATGATGATGGGGCTCTCATTCTATTTATTCTTTACTCTTGGTGGGTACTGAACGCTTTCTATTTTCCACTTTCGGTACAAGCAACCACCTTTGTAACAATGAAAACAACAACATTCCAACAATCATTGCTATAAAAGTTACTCGAATACCCCAATTCCCTGGATTACCTAAAAAAAGTAACAGCAACGTTTCACAAGTCATCCCTATCCACCCCCATCCTAAACCAAAGAGGATAGCACCCACAACAAGTTGCCAATCCACTCGCTTTTTGCTAGGAATATAGTGATGCCGGTAAAGTATGGGGCGATTATTTTCCACTCTTAATAAATAAAAACAGCTATACGATAACAGCAGTGCAGGGAAAAAGGAGAATAAAAGAGTTGGATCCCAAGCAGTGGTATTCCATAAACCAAACCACTTCAAAGGTAATAACATACCAGAAAAACCTATTCCCATTGAAAATAAATAGCCAGCATAAGCTCCTACGAGAAGAGGAAGGAATAGGTTCAAACTCGGAACAGTTCTGGTCATCCCTTTCACTGAAACAAATATCACACCAATCAATCCAATAAAAACAGGTTTGATGCACGTGAAAAATAACTTTAAAGGTTCCACTTGAAGTCTAAATATATCATCCAAAGAAACTACATCAACGATGCCTCCCATAAAACCACCTGTGAGGCAGTATACAACAAAGGCAATAGACGAAAAGATGACAAAGCTGACTATGGAACGAGTAGAGCGACGGGATAGACCACACAGTGCATGACCACTGAAACCACCACTAACAACCAGATGAGATCAATAGCGACCAAGGTGAAAATATATCTTACTCTCCGAGGCGAGTTCCGAAACCCAAAAGGAAACCAGCAAGAGCTAATTTCCAACTAGAAGCTTGAACAAAAGGTTCCATAAATATATATGGAAAGCTTTTCTTCAACATAAAGGCTCCCACTCCCATACCCAAGTGAAAAGCAAGTCTCCAAAACCAACTCTGGTCAAAAGACATCAGACCTCCCATGATGTCACTGATACAGGTAATACGGCCTAACAATATGGCATTCACAGCAACAGACAAACCAATAGACAAGCCTCCTATGGTGGCATTAAATACCGTTGGAGTGTGTTCCAACATGACTCCCCAACACAAATCTCTACTGCTCCCTATGACTCCTGGAAAAAAAAAGGTATTTCTATTTCTCTTTCTACTCTTTTTTCTCTCTTGTATGTATGTTTGGGTGTGGGTGTGTGTTACAAATAGAGACAGATTCTAATTTACAGTTGCCCACTAGGAGATATTCTTTCTTAGCATTTTCTCTCTCCCTTTTTTTCTCTTTCTCTCTCTCTCTATGTATTCTTTTTTCCCAAATAGAATGGCGGGCCATTTGACTTTTGAAAATGGGAAAAACGGTTGTCTCCCTCCTACTACCTTAGAGAGCATCTCATGCAAGACCGAAACAACGGTATCTTATTACCTGAAGACCTACGGATGATGACTGACTACTGTTCCAGGTATGGAAGAAAGCTTGAAAGTTTTCAGGGAACCATTACAAGAGAGAAATCAACATGACCATGCAACTTCAACTGATCCATCCTCGAAATCTGTGGAACCTGTGTCCCAATCTCAAGATATTCGTCATCAAGCGAGTCACAAGAGTGCTCTTTATCGAGTGTACGAAATGTATTCTTTTCGTGGTGGTGGAATAGGCTTTCGAAAGCCAGGAATGAAGGTGGAAGGTTTTCGTGCGTTGATAGTCGACTCCAAAGTGTATGGAAAGGATAAAATTCGGGCTCGTCGTGAAGCGGAACTTGTAGCTTCTGCACTTTTATCCAAATCAAAAACTAGTATTGACTTTGATCAATTTCTAGTTGGACTAGAGATGATTGCAAAGCGAGTACCTTGGTCTCAAACCGAACATGATGATAGGAAATCCACTTGCCTAGAAAAGTTGTTGGGTGTTGTATCTCAATTAGCGCTTCAGTTCTCCCATGAAAATGACAGCAAGGAGAGTTGTATTGAAGAAAGGATACATAGAAACGAGTTGTTTCAAAATGTGATGACGATGACTCCGATACAAACTTTATTAGAAAAGAATCAAAAAGCCTTTCAGGTATTATACAGACACTATTTACGCAGAGACGCTTTCTTAAGTGGAAGCGAACACAAAGTTTCTGGTCCATCTCAACTGTCTATCAATGACATGCGACGGTTTGCTCAAGACTTTGGATTGTTTCCGGATTACATTCAACTGGAAAGCTTAAGAGAAACATTGTTGGACGCTGTGAATGGTTATGAGAGCCGAAGAGAAACGACGGGAGTTTGTGTAGAATTGAAAAGTTTCGAAGAATGGACACGTTGGTTGATAATGGTTGCTTATTATGCCTTTGGAGAAGAAACGTTCATGCAGCTCAATCACACCAAAGTGCTAGAGCCTCGAGTGGTTATGGAGCGACTATTTCGTTTATTTTGTCTACTCAACTCTTGCAAAGAAAAGAAATCCTGTCCACCTATGCCTGTTGACTATATACGTTTCAAAGACTCGGAGAATCGGACACCTCTAGGTCATACTCCTCGAAGAATTCGCAAATATTCGATAACAGGATCACCTCTTAGTGATAGGAAGAAAACTTTGTCACCTTTTGAATCCCATACCATAGTGAATTGAATAGTTGTGTCTATAAAAACTATTTTTATTTTTGTTCAAAGTTTGTCCATCATTGGGGTTTGATTTGGATTGCTTGTTGTCGTCCACATCATGGAAGAAGAGGATATTTATGGAGACTATGAACAACCCGTACAAGATAATCAAGGCAAGTACTTTGCCATATTATATATATATATATATATATACCATGACAAGATACTCAAGGATAGTGTAGGAGAATCATCCAGCAATGGAGAAACAAAGCATGACGACTTTGCTCAGAATAGTGAAGCTAGTTCCAGTGACGATGATGATGTGAATATAGTTTTAGAGCCTTCTTCTGCGTATTATGGAGGTGATACTTCTGCAAGTGACTCGAAGGGGGGATTATTTGTTGGTGGAGCGGCGACTAGACATTGGCAACGTCCAGGTTACTCTTCATCGGCAGAAGGTGTTGTGGGTTCTGGTGCGAGTGCTTATAGTAGAGGAGGTATCGATTTATCTCTCGTACCTAAACCTCCAGCGGACTTTCCTGGAGCCCATATTGATTATAGTGTGTTTGAAAACGAAATAGACTCGTTGGAAGAGAAGCCGTGGCGTGAAAAAGGCGCTGAGCTAAGTGATTATTTCAACTATGGCTTTACAGAAGATACTTGGAGAGAATATTGTAGAAGGCAACAGATGATGAGACTTTATTCTCAAAGTTTGATGCCTATTCGTACGTTAGATTCTAGTGGACCTTTTCCTCACGTAGACTCTTCAAGTGAACCAAGTCGTAAGGTACCTCGTGGACAAAACCGACGAATGGCTTCCGTCTATTCTTCATCGAGAAATAACTTTGCCAAATTCTCTTATGACGGAAACGAGGCATTCTCCTCTGATAATCTTCGTTACTCGAGACCTGAACAGACGGATGGAGACGATGTTATTTTGACCTTGACAAAACCTATCGACGAGTCTTAGCAATCCAAAACATTCACAAGATAAACACACTGACATATCGAGAGTTTGTTATTCTCCACACACACTAGATAGGACTATCTCTTTTTATACAAGCAAGGTTTTAGTTGTGGTAGTGTTATATTCTTCCTGGTGGTGTTGGTCGTTGTTGGTTGACCACTTTCGTTTGACTTTTGAAACACTAGAAAAACAAAAAAGGAGTTGCTAGTATTTCTCAAGTGTTCTCGAAACCCTATTTGGGCTATTCGACGACAAAAGATATCGAGTATACCTTGTAAGCGACTTGTAACTTCTGCAATAATCAAAACACCTGACTTTTTCAAGATTCGGTGAGCCTCTTGTATAATCTTGGCATAGTCTGTTCCCATCAAAGATAAACAGCATACGACAACATCTACACTCTTATTCCTTAGCGGTAGATGGGTGACGTTACAAGGAATAACTCTGGGATCTTGTGTTTTTACCAAGTCGAAGGAATAAAACTTCCTGTTGGGACCGTTCAGTTGTTCTTCCAGTTGAGCACTTTTTCCACAACCAAAGTCAGCTACAACACAATTCTTGTTTTCTTGAAAATATTGTTGCAACCAGTCAAGACAAAATTCCAAAGGCTTTTGTGGCCATTTTTCCAGTTGTCTTTGATAGCCGTTGTGGTAAACCTGAAACAATAAGGGGTCCTTTTGAAATAATTGTTGAGCTTGTTCAGAAGAGGATGTATACAGACGTTGATTGATCCAACGAAAACAACTGGAAGCCAAATCTTCTCTTGTAGCAACACCTTTTCTAGTTTTCTTTTGGCAACGAGTAGCGTTGTTGGAGTGACGCATCGTCACCCAATGAATGAAAGAAATCGTACAATGCGAATGGGAGCTCAACTCTCTTCTTTTTATCAAGTTGGACACACAACACAAAACACACAACACAATCACATATACCACTGTCTCCCCGATCATCCTAAAGTTTACTCAAAGATAGTCAGGCGAGAGGGACATCAAACACGGGTGTCTTTTGTTGCTTTGCATGATTGTAGTTTTCAACCACTTTATCCCAATTCACAACATTCCACCAGGCTGCAATATATTCCGGCCTTCTGTTTTGATATTTGAGATAATACGCATGTTCCCAAACATCCAAACCTAAAATAGGAATACCCACGTGCTCAGATATACCTTCCATAAGAGGATTGTCTTGATTGGGAGTAGAACAAATGAACAGCTTTCCAGAACGATCCATACAAAGCCAAGCCCAACCAGATCCAAAACGTCCAGCAGCAGCCGCATTGAATTTGTTCTTAAACTCATCCACGGAACCAAACTCTGCTTCCAAGGCTTGTTTCAAATCTCCGTGAGGGGCACTATTTGCTGATCCAGTTGGAGCCATAAGTGTCCAAAATAAAGAGTGATTATAGTGACCACCGCCATTATTCCTCACAACTGTTTTGATGGCATCAGGTGCCTTCACCGCATTTCTCTGAACGTTTTCTATGGAAAGACCCTTTCACAAAAGTTAGGTGCCTAAGATACTTTGATCAATATATAACAAACCTTGAATTGACCCCCATGTTCACCTTGTATAGCACCATTCAGATTGTTTACATAAGTCTACATAATTAAGCAAAATCAACTTGTTTCAAAGGGGATCTTACTTGATGATGACCCTTGTGGTGAACATTCATAGTCATAGTGTCGATATGTGGTTCCAATGCACTGTAATCATAGGGCAAGGCAGGTAACGCAAACTTGGACTAGAATGGTTCCTTTAAAAGTAAATAAGAGAGACAATCACAACGTACCATGTTGTCGAACGCCCAAAATCACAAAACGCTATGGACAGTCTTCCATTGGATTGCTTCGATCAACTCATCATTGGGTGGAAACTCACTTTCCTCTTATGGCAAACAAATACTTTACAAAACTATCATCAACAAGTATTGGAAGAGAGAACTTGGAGTAAACCAATCCAATTCATACTCAATTGAATTGGATTGTCGTTGTGTGAGATATTCAGTTGATGCTCTATCAAATGTTGGAGTATCATAACAAATCTATAAGAAAGCAGTATCATTTGCAACAACCTTTATAGACAACAAAACTGGTACACGTTCAACATCTCTTGGCAACTAACATTGCAAAACATGGCATGCGTGAACCACTTGAGTGTAAAATAAAACATTCTTCGAGTCAGCTAAATACAACCAATTAGAACAGTTCAACTCCACATCAGACCAACGCTTCTCGTCTTGTGGCAATTCTCATTTGCTTTGGGAAATCGCATAGGTCTCCTTAGAAACTGCTCACCTTTAGAAACTCAACAATATAAAGCTAGTGAAACAAAACTACACTTACATGTTGGTGGAAGCTGAGGAAGAGCACCAAGCTTGGGTTTATTCTTCAAGGGAGCACTAAGTTCCTCCAACCTCTTACGAAAAGCTTCCACTTCCGCTTCAATGTCCGCCTCCCAATCTTCCAAGTCTTTATCCAAAGCAGTGCAACTCGAGTAACTTGTAGTATCACCTAATATGCAAGTCAACAAATAATACATGAAAACAAGAATGATCGTTTCACCTTGTGAAATATGCAGAGTGCTCTTTGGACTTTTACTAAATTCAAATGTGCTTTCACTCTTCGATAATGAACTCCTACTGTGACCACTCCAACTGTCTTCCTCTTTGCTTTCATCAAAGGGCACCGTTTGGTCCAAACACTTTCCTTCTAAAGAAATTTTGTTCTTATTCGTTTCACCGTTCGTTTTACAACTCTGCTTTTTCCGAGATTTGTCTTTCTTCTTGGTCGACTTTGAACTCGATTTTTTGGAACTAGAAACCCCCGACTTGTTTTTCCTTTTATCACCCTCACCACCACTGTCTTCACCAATAAATCTTAAAAGATCTTCTATACTTCGATGGTCTTCCGTTGGTTGAACTTGACGGTTATCTTCCTTTACTCGACGTATGTGGTCTTCATTAGCTTCCAACTGATTGAGCATCTTTTTCGCTGCTAGCCTTTTCTCTAGTCTCCTTCGTAACTGACAAGTTCTACAATAAGAACAAGCATCGTCGTCACTGTCGTCAAAGTCCCAAAATTCTTCTTCTTCCTGTGAAGAGTCGTGTTCCTGTCCTTTGCATTCCCCCGTGGTGGAACTCGTGTCTTTCACTTCAACTGACTTTTCCACAAGGCCAATTCGGTTCACCATCTTTTTCTACTTGGGTAACTTCACAATGGTAACTATTTCAGTTGTATCCCGCCCAGTTGCTTTGGGTCAACACGAAAATGTGCCAAAATGGCAACTTGGCGACTCGAAGAAATGGGTGTTTCTAGTGAGGGTGCGTTAAATGTCACAGCAAAGAGGGAGATTCGATAGGAACAACATCCAAGTGGGCATAGTCCTCCACCTGGTCAAAACATGCAAATCAAGAGACTTGATATACATGATGAGAGCTTCAGTTTGGAGATGGATCATGTTTGAAAGTGTACATAAGCCATTAGCTCTGCTGTAAGAATGAACAGGATCTGTTCCTCGTCTCTTTTCCCATTGAACAAAAGCAGGATGGAGACATTGAAAACTATCCACTCTAGAAGGAGAGGCTCTCAGAACACTACCCTTTATGTCTCTTGTGATGAAAAAGCCTTCTGTAACATATAGTATAAGCAAACACACACTTTGACTATGATCGGTCGTTGCAACTAGATCGGCAATTATCATAAACTGACTCAATCATCTGTTCTCAAAGAAACTCATTCCTCTTATCAAAACAAACACAGACATTTTCCTATAACAAACTTTCAATGATCAATCAGACAACGTATTCGATATGATCGCTGATATTATCACTTCTTTACGGTCTCAATAAACCTGAAAGAAGAAAATTTTAGTATTGTAGTCTAAATTTTCATGCTTCCCTGGAAGCAAAGAAAAAAATCAACAAAAAAGAGTCAAGGAAAAAGAACCACAAAGAGCAGTTATGTAAAGAACCAGTAGCAAATTTGCAACAAATCAGACACAAAAGAAAAAGTCAAAGAAAACTGCTTCGTTCTCTAGATAAGCTACGCAGGAGCTGACGTCTAAATTCAAACTAGTATAACTCCTTATAAACACCTCTGGAGTTTGATATCAGTCTTCAGCATCAACAGAGTAGCAGCCACAATGACAAAATATCTGGAGAAGCACTTCTCGAAAGGTTCTTGAAAGCACCTCAATACCAATTGCAACCATGAAAAGAAAAACCACTTGCTTTCTGTAAATGTTTGAGGAACACAACAAGGAGGTTTAACTACTTTCAGCAAGTCTCACACTATATAACAAAGAATAAAGCATCTGAAACCATAAAATTGTCTCAAGAATAATGAAAAGTAAGAGAACTAGCGTAAGAGAAAGGAAGTCAAGCAAGATAGTGTTTGAATATAAAATTTATCTAAAAATCGAGGATAAAAATTAAATCGTTTAATATATTCTAATTTGTTGAATTGTAGCGAAGTTTTTTATTGAAGAGTAGTTTTGGGCAGTCAACTATTTTATTTATTTTTTGCTATTTAATCAATTTAATCAATTTTTTAATAAAGATTTGCAGATGAATTTATTTTTAATTCTTTCTCGAAGCTTTTAGTTGACTTCTTGGTGATGTTCATAGTATCTTCTTGGTTTTATGTGCAACGTTTGATTCAATTTTTTCTGTTAAATTTGTGCTGCATGATTTTTGTTTCCGGAGTTTCAGAAGCTGACTTGGTCTAATTACGCGATTTGCTTCACTACCGTAAATCTTTAATTTTAAGATACTTACGAGATTTTCGAAACCAATCTGTGATATGTCTTACGTGAGTCTTCAACGTTTATTCCTTCTTGCTTTAACCTTTTCCCTTGCGGGAAGAAATCGATGGCTAGAAAAACTTCATTCTTGGTGTGAGAATCTAATTTTGACCCAATAAATGCTTCCCTCTATCAATTCTACTTTAAAATGATATAGAAGAAATATTCTTGAATTTCTAACGGATTATATCTTTAGTACTTTCTCTCAAAAAATTACATTCTCTTTAATTTCCATCGGCAGCACGTCTAAACCGCACCGTGCGTCATACTTTCTTCAGTAACTCAATCTTATGTTTTAACGCAGTTGAATTTCCTACTATAGTGGTTTTTAGCCTTTTGCTTGAGAGTTGTCATTTAGCACATTTTTTTCCGTTGTTTACATACTTTCTGTACTTCTGATTTTGTAAAATTGACAAAATATTTGGTTCAAAATATTTCATTAATATCTTCTTGCTCTTAGCAATGATAGTAGGGTAGCCTTTTGGATTCTTTCAACACAGTTTCAATGAGTCCTCTTCCATGTTGTTGAGCCATTGTTTCTTTCGCTCAAGAAAATCTCAAAGTTTGTTTCCGTTGAACAAAACGAGCCCATCGATAACAGTTTGATATTATTGAGCATTCCTCAGTTTTCTATGATCAAGCGGCATAGCTATTTCATTAGCTACCAACATCAAGTATGACTGCATACAGTGTATTTGAAGCGTTATCTCAGAACTTTTGGTTTCACAATTTGGGAATTTACCCTTCTTGTCCAATGGTTGGCTCAAACAGAATCTTGACTTTGAAATCTCAACTCTCGTAGATGGGTTCAGTTTTAGGAAAAGTTTCAGTAGAGCAGCCTTTGTATGAAATAGAAAGAAAGACAAGTGAATATGAAATAAGAAAATACCCAAGTTTAAGGCTTGCTGAAGTTTCTCGTGCAGAGTTAAAGAACGAGACCTCAGGTTATGACTTTGAATCTCAAGCATTTCGAATATTGGCGTCCTATATAGGAGTATTTGGAGAGCCAAAGAACAAAGACAACTCGAACCAACAAGTCAAGATATCTATGACGGCACCCGTTCTATCAAAGCCTATTGAGACTTTGGAGCGACAAAGTGGTAGTATGGCATTTATATTGCCAAAAGAGTATTCAGAGCAACTGGAACCACCAGAGCCTGTTGATTCACGAGTCCATTTGCGACTAGTACCACCAAGAACAGTTGCTGTGATTACTTTTCGTGGAGCTGTAAACCGAGAAACTTTAGAGAGCGATAGAGCTAAAAAGTTTATGGAACAGTTGAAGAAGGATGGTTATCGTCTGGTTTCTTCAGATTGGGAGCTTGCTCGATATAACCCTCCTTTTACTCCCCCGCCTCTTAGACGCAATGAGATATTAGTGCAAGTAGAGTAGTTTCAAGATTCACTTTGTATAGTTGTTAAAGATTTGCAACTCTTTTTATAGTTACTTTTTTTTCTTTCCAGAAAACTGACATTTGTGAGTGTTTTAAGATTCTCGACAGTTTTATTTAGACTACAAATTCATAGGGTGGTGGTTCCACCAGTTCTGTTATATTGGCGTCCACAAAATGTGCTTCAGCTGGTCCTTCAGGTTGACGTTTCAAAGGGCCGGTGTATTTTTCTATAGAAAAGTAAGTAAAGTTATTTCAGGTATCGTGAAGAACATTTACCTCCTCTGGCCTTTGCCTCCATCTTAGCTTTCGTAATTCTACGCACTCTTTCTTTGAATTCTTCTTGGCATCTACTCTTAAAGACGTGCTCGCGACGAATATGAATCTTTTTTGCAATCTTTCTGTTTCCCACGACTTTGTTGATGATCACACCCACTGAATTTCTAGATATATCGAAAACCTTTCCAGTTTTTCCCACATAAAACTTGTGAGGCATTCCCTTTTGAATGGCCGAGTCGACTTTGATGTCCACATAGTCACCCAGACGATAATTGGTTAGATAACTAGCAGCTAATGGTGCTCCATGTTTTCTAAAGGGTTTAGAGAATAGATCTCGTGTATTACTTCGTTTTCCCTTTGACCTTCCCATGAACGCTTCTTTGCTTTACGTCGACGGCCTCGGCAATCCAAAGTAAATAAGAAAAGGGGGTGGGAAAGTCCCATGAGTTGGATTCTTTGCACCCTCAGGATTTGTATTGAGTATTCGGAGGATGATGATGGGATATGAAGAAAAGTCAAGTACAGCCATTGCAGACTTGAAGAAGGTTCTTCAATCAGCTTGGAACCTATCAGATGCATTTTTTGAATCTCTTTTATCAGAGAAGTGGTTTGAAAGACGTCCAATACCTTTAAGAAATCCTTTTATATTTTGTGAGTAAGCTGGACTCAACTTTGATAAGACTGTGACGTTATTCAGATTATGGTCACCTTGTGGCCTTTTGTTGGAACCAATTTCGTAACAAGTTGGGGCTTGAACAGTTTGAACCTGTGTTTGATTACATCTTTGAAAGAGGAATCGATCCTGACGTGGATGACCCAACCCAGTGTCACTCTCATCCAGAGTTTCCAGATACTTGGCCTTCTAAAGTCCAAGTATGTCAGTATAAACAAAAAGTTCGTTCTATTCTATTGAGCCAGTCAGTTTTATCTCAAGTAGAGAAGAAGTGCCCTCATATTGTACAACTTGTTTTTGAACACGAACTGATGCATCTAGAAACCTTGTTTTATATGTTTATGCAAATGGAAGACAGAGATATGAATGGTCCATTTTTAAATAGTAGTATTCCTCCTATCAAGTTGTCAACGGGAAAGAAAGAGTATATAGATTCAGAGCCTATGGTATGGGTGGAAGGTGGTCCATGTTGTTTAGGTAGAGACCGTGGAGAAGAATTTGGTTGGGATATTGAGTTTCCAAGTCATTGTGTATCTGTCAAACCTTTTAGAATGCATATTTTCCCAGTCACTATAGGTCAGTTTTATGAGTTTGTATGTATGGGAGGTTATCGCCGAGCGGAATATTGGAATGAAGAAGATTTTCTACACATGGAGAAGGAGAATATTTGGTTTCCGAGTCTATGGAAATGCCTTTTTTCATTGAATCAAGTGTCTAGTGCTGAAGATTTTCAAAGTTTATGCACTTCAACCCAATTATTTCTTTATCGCATGCCATTTGGAGATATTTCTTTAGAGGTGAGCATAATTGGTTGATATATTTTGTTGGTTGGAGAGAATGTGTGTAGGAGGCATTTTATTTACCGGTATATGTATCCCTTGCAGAAGCTGAAGCATATGCAAAGTGGAAAGGAAAGAGGTATTTGACATTATCATTTTATGTTACCCAAGAAGATATATTTGATGATTTAGGTTACCGACGGAAGAGGAAATGCATGGCATCTTGTATGGATTTTCTTCTACAAAGAATCGTCCTTCAAAAGGCAACTATGGATTTCAATACTATGGTCCTGTTCCAGTGGGTTGGATAGAGCAAGATAAGAGTCCTTATGGAGTTGTGGATGTTTATGGAAATGGTTGGGAACTTACATCAACTCCTTTATATCCATTTCCAGGATACAAACCTCTTCCAGAATGTATGTCTACATTTTATATTGAGTTTAGGATTGAATGAATGCAATTTGTTTAGATCCCAACTATTCTGCGGATTTTTTTGATCATAAACATTTCGTTGTGGTGGGAGCTTCATGGGCAACGGATGGTAGTTTATGTAGACCCAGTTTTCGTAACTGGTATCAACGAAAGTATCGATTTGTGTTTTCCAAGTTTCATTTGATAGAAAAGAATATTTGTGAGTGAAGTGTATGGATGGAGGAAATAAGAGTTGAAATGTTCGTTTGTTTCCATATCATTGCTATTTCTTATCCACTAAGCCTTAGTGTTTTTGAAAATGTTCAACGAGTCTTCGATCGTTCCAATGCTAAGACCAAAGAAAATTTGCCCATTTGTTATTTTGGATAATGGCATTGAATTATAAAGAGAATGAAGAAGAACAACAAGGCTTGCGTTATCAAGTAAGAAAGAGAATATCACCTCTTCCACTGAATCAAACGCATATCCCTGAATATTACTATTCCCGAGTATCTCCCATGTTTCAAGTCAAAACGAGTAGAGGAGAGCCAGCTTTAGAAGGCTGGTCAATATGGGAAGGAAGAAATGGGTTATGGAGTCCCTCCCAAGTAGAACAGAACTGTTCACCTTCACTATTTTTATGTACACCTACTTCTACAGGAAGGCCTTTGACAGAAAGTTATAGGGAACGGGTACAAACCGAACACTGGTCAAACGATGAACTGGTAATCGTACACCCAACGACTAGTAGTGAAAACATACAATTGGAAAAGAATGAAGAATCAACCATTGTTCAACAATTACCTCATATAGATGAGACAATAGTGATGGAAACGGGAAATAATAGTTTCATCTATCCAAGCAAAGAGAATTCCATCCGGAGCAGCAACAGTAGCTACAATGGTGAGAATAACAACGTAGTTTGGTTAGCTAAAACAAATAATCAGATAGGTACGTAAAGTGTGTATTGAGTTGGAATTGGCTCAACTTGCATTCATAGATGCACTCCAGAATAACATTCCTGTGGATGAAAAGAGCCACCATATATATTTATTGGAACAAGCAGAATCCTTTTATTCAGACTCGCTATCCAATCCATTAGAAGAAGGACAACCATTGAACACTTCAACCAAACACCAATGCTCTATCCAGTTCATCAATCAACTCAACAACATAGCGTCACCATCGAATGAGAATTTCAGCAATACGGAGGAAACACAATACCTTTGGAAATCATCTCAGTCTTCTCATGAAATGCCATGTTCTTCTTCTACTAATTCAAAGAAAAAATCAGTAAAGGATGATCTAGAGCTGAGAACTGCTCGAATTATGAGGAACCGTGAGGCAGCTCAACGTTCTCGTCAAAATGCAAAGGCCAAATTTCAAAATTTGGAAATGGAAAATAAAAGATTGCGTAGCAGCTTGTATGTACTGGAACAAGAAAACTTTTGGTTACGGAAACAAGTTGAATTGGTAAAGAGTTGTGTGGAACAACTAACAGATAATAAGGTTCTGAAATCGGAAGATATGTAAGTTGACATGCTGAAGGATATGAATAACTGGAAAAGTATGGAGGCAATTTGGATAAGAAGAATCAAAGAAAGCCTGATGCACTTGTTTGAGTATCCTATCCAACCATATCAAATAGAACAATGGGAATGTAGAGTTGTTGATAGGATGCACATATGTGCTATGATTATCGTGTTTTATATGAATCACTATTATTTCGAAGACTAGTTTGTTGTTCTCTTGTAGACCGAGTACAAGGTAATAACATTTTGGGTTTGATCAAGGCGAGATGGAGCTCTAATCCAAACTGGGCTTCTCAGTCGGATTCTTGAACATGGTCTATGTTGGAAACCAAAACTCCTGAAAAGATACTGTTGTTATTTTTTTAGATTAGATACGAGAAGAAATAGTATGAAGGAGTGTGTGCAATGCAGACAAAGAATATTCAGTTGGCAACTGCGTCGGGAAATAAAGTTGGATATGTCGCAATCCTAAACGATTGCCTGTGGGTTATTCATGAAGGCCTCAGTCCTGTTCAATGGTTATTACCTTTCCAATCTTTGTCTTTGCCTATTGTATATCTATGTGAGAATCCATATCAGTAGGTTATTTTGTGTTTGAAAGAATAGTGTGTTCATGTTGTGATCGTTAGAAACACAGTCGTTGGGAGACGAGTCCAACAGTATATGGAATGTGCTCTTAGAGCAACAAATTTATTGTATTATTTTACTTGTTGGTACTGTGAAAGTATTTCAAAGTCCTTCGTGGGTATGTCATGATGGTGTAGAGTGTGTAAAGTGGAATGAAGAGGTCTCTTTAGGAAGCCACCCTGTCTTCGTTTTTCTTCTACTGCAAATGTGGTTTTGTCATCCTATTATTTTACTTTGACAAAAAGTTTTGCATATATTTTGCATTTTTATGTTTCGGTAAGGAAAGCACGGACGAGGAAAGGTGGACTCAAAACGTATTAGTCTTTGCGTTTTTATTCCTACAGCCACGCTATAGAGGTCCAAGTAAAGTTGTTCAGCTTTCAGGAGATGCTTTTCAAGGTATACCAAGAAGTTTACAGTTTATTTCATGATTTACTTGGTTGGTAGATTTAGTATTATCATCCAAAGATACCAAGAAGACTTGGATAGTAGAATTTTATGTTCCTTGGTCGGAACAAGTCAAATCGTTGGATTCTCTGGTTGCCAAAGTGTCTTTGGAATATAGTAATGAGGACCTTTGCTTTGGAAAGTTAAACCTTGCTTCTTATCCAAATATCGCCACTAAATTGGGTATCGATGCCCAATCTTCAACTAAAGCCATTCCAACCTTTGTTGTTTTTGAACGTGGTAAAGAAAAAAGAAGAGTACCGTATTTGGACAACCGTGGTATGGCAGTTCCAAAGGAAGTCTGGAGAATGAAAAAATCGGAACTTGTTTCTGCTCTCCAACTGGATCATTATGTGTTCATGTCAAAAATGTCCGGATAGAAAGATGTCATTGCTGTAGAGATGGTTGCATAGTAGGAAGAAGCTTAGAAGCAAATGACAAGTGTGTAGAAAGGTAAAGATTTTTAGAGCAATCACTGGTTGTAAACCATCACAGGAATCGCTTCTCATTGAAATGATAAGAATCAGAAGTATGCAATATCTTTTCTGTCAACTCGTCACTGTATGAAATAGAACTTTCTTCTACAACGCTCTTCCACGAATAGTCAATGATAGAATTGCCGTCTCTTGATATACAAAAGATGGAAGAAACAAACTTGACTGAGGTTCCAAAGGGGATTCGAATGAGGAACAACAAAATATGACTTTGGATAGGAAACCACAATGAGTTACAGTTGCCTAAAGTGAATATTTGTTTGAGAGAACACTTATTTGTCCATGAAATCCCCTTTGTCTTCATGTCCCACTAATTTGACTTGTTCTATCTCAACATCAAAAACAGAAAGATATGGAAGAGGTAGAAACTTGTTTCCACTTAGAATAACTATCCATTCCTCGCTCAAATATGTATCTCCCGCTTCACTTGATATGTCTTGAGAAAGAATATGTCGTACGATGTCACCAATATCTTCTTCTTTTGGAGCAGCGGATAAAAAGGGATGTGCTAAAAGTTCTCTTGCTGTGGGTCGAAGTTGCGGATTCGTTTGCAAACATTGATGAAGGAGATCCAGAAAGTGAATAGAATATCGAGAAGGCCATTCCAGTTGTGGTCTTTCACCGACATTCAAACCATATGCTACTTTATAGGGACCATGCGACTTAAGAGGAGTATAACCTTGGGCCAGTTCTATCATCCATACAGCCAATGCCCAAATATCACCTGAAGAAGCTGTCGAAAAGCTTGGAAGCTCATTGCCATCTTTGTTTTCAGGACCATTCCAATAGACAATGGAAGGCTGCACATTGAATTGTTTATCAAGTAGCGGTAATACAACTGCCAGTTGGTGATAATCAACAATCCTCAATTGTCCACTACTATCTAATAAAATGTTGGAGCCTTTGATACATTGCAACCCTTGCCAATTCGGTCTTTTTTCAAAAAAAACCAGAATGGAAAGTATTTCTTTCACGAAGAAAGCAATCAATGACTCGGTACAACCACCCAACTTTTTGGATAATAAAAGAGTATTTCCAGGACAAATATAGTCCGAAACTATCCAAAGACCCTTGAGCTGTTCATCAGCAAATACTTCGCAACGTAGTAACGACGTGTGAGACGATGAAATTGCGAGAAACTTTTGTTGCAAGTTGTCAGCTGTAGTTTGGAGCTGTACATTATTTGGTAGGTGGACGAACTATGACAGACTTCAGCTTGGAAATAAAAAAAATTGCATTTGTGACATTTTACCTTGGCTGCAACCAATCTTGTTTGTTCCTTGGTGCGAGACTGCAGAGAAGCTTGAAACACGCCACCAAGTGAACCTCGCCCAAGATATCGTATAATACGTAACGATAAATCACTCGTCAAGTTAACAACCAAACCACCTGAACTGGTACCTTCCTTGTCAGACCGACTCATTCGCTAAAAGACTCTTGCAAACTACTTTATCAAACAACAATTTTTCAAAACGTTCCTATCCTGATAAGAAAAAAATGACATTTGAGTTTTGGCGCCAACGGAAAATGTGGCAGTTCTCAAAGAGGTCGAAGTGAGTGAGCTCCAATCCACAAATGGTTTAGATCGCTTTGCCAATTCCTTCTTTTGAGATGAAGTAACGCTATCCATGAATCCTTTAGATTTTATGTATTCATATATATATATATATGCAGCAATGCAGGATTGCAAAACCACAAGTGGATAATGATACATGGAAACATTCTAGTATTTACAGTCGTTGTTTATGAGAAAATGGGCGTTGGGACGCCGAACAATTTATAGCTGGGAGCGAACACTTGCATCTGGTTTACATAGGTTTCTCCCTGCCTTATTGGAACCAAATACAAGTTTTGATAGTGTTGAAAGATATTTTCGTTTTCGAACAAATAAAAGATACATGCTGGACATTAACTGGTTTCGCATAGAAAAGGGAGGTGATCCAAAGGTCATCTTAGAGTCTCAAAGGAAACGGTAATCTGAAATTGTTTTTCAGTAGCGTTATTGTTTAAATAGCATGAAGATTTGCTAGTGAAGAAATAGTGCAGAAAATTATCGACTTGGACGAAGAGTGGCGAAAATGTAGATATCAAGGTGACCAGTTGAGAAAGCAGTTGAACGCAACAAGCAAGCAAATTGGTCAAAAGAAGCGAAACAATGAGGAAGCGACTGAATTGATGGAAAAAGTTGTAGAGATAAAGAATTCAATATCGGTGACGGAGAAACGAATCGAAGAGCTCGAGTTTGAAAGAGACACGTTACTCAAGTCAGTTGGGAATATAGTGCACGAGAGTGTTTTTGTCAGCCGTGACGAATCTGAAAATCCGGTTTTGAGACAATGGGGTGAGATTAGCAGTGAGAAGAAGAGTTATAATCACGTGGATTTGTTGTATATGATCGATGGAGTTGAATATGAGAGAGGAGTAAATGTTGCTGGTATTGAAAAGTTTCGTATTATTGCTTCTTGGTTGACGAAGTAAATAGGAAATCGGGGATATTATCTGAAGGGACCCGCAGTTGCTTTGAATTTGGGTCTAATCCACTATGGTTTGCAGTTCCTTGTGAAAAAGGGTTATTTGCCTCTCCAGACGCCCTACTTTATGGAGCGGGATGCTATGGCCAAGTGTGCTCAGTTGGAAGATTTTGATGAACAGCTTTACAAGGTAATCTAATGGAAGTGTTTTGACGAGTGCCAATCATTATTCTAGGTTACCGGAGAAGGAACACAAGAGAAGTATTTAATTGCCACCTCAGAGCAGCCTATTTGTTGCTTCCATATGAATGAATGGTTGGATCCGAAAAGCCTTCCTTTAAGATACGTGGGGTTTTCGACTTGCTTTCGAAAGGAAGTATGGTTGCTTCTCTGAGTTATGACACGATTCGTTGATACAATTCTTATTCTTCTTAGACTGGTAGTCATGGAAGAGATACTTTAGGAATTTTTCGCGTGCATCAATTTGAAAAGTTGGAACAGTTTTGTATCACAGCACCTGATCCAGAAGTTAGCTATTCAATGATGGAGGAAATGATGGTAAATACCACGTTGCTTTGATTGAACAGAAAGCTGATATTTCATATAGCATACTGCTGAAGAGTTTTATCAGTCGTTAAATATTCCATATCGTGTGGTGAATATCGTTTCCGGTGCCTTGAACAATGCTGCTGCCAAGAAATATGATTTGGAAGGATGGTTCCCTGCATCTTCATCATTTCGAGAACTTGTCTCATGCTCCAATTGTACAGATTATCAAGCTCGTCGATTGGAGGTTGTTACTGCAACTTTGCTTATTGTAGTCTTTCTGATTATTGTATAGATTCGATACGGTCTGAAAAAAATGGGTGATCGTGAGAAAAAGTACGTACACATGTTAAATTCTACACTATGTGCAACCACACGAGTAATTTGCTGTATTCTTGAAAACTTTCAAACAGCAGACGGTGTCAAAGTCCCCGAAGTTTTACAGCCGTAAGTGTTGGTCTTTTTTCCTCAAGGCTTAGCTGAACACCTTGCTTTAGGTTTGTAGGACACGACTTTCTTCCATTTAAAAGAGAACCATTGAAGATGCCAACAACAGAAAATCCAAGTAAATTGGACAGCGAATCGTTGACCAAGAACATGAGAGAACTGAAGACATCCTAACATGAAGAGCAAAATAAAATTCCCAATCACTTGAACAATCCTTTTATGGATTGATTGAATTCCATAGTTTGAAAAATATGTCGGAGAACGATCTGAATATTTGCGAGGCTCTAGAGACTGCCCACAAAACTTGTCTCCGTAAAGTAAAACGAGCACGGAACAAGGAAGCCAAGTTGAAAGAATGCCAAAGTTATTTCGATATGCTTAAGGAGAATAGTTGCCCTTGGAAACCTGAAACACATAACCAGGACATAGGAAGAACATAATGGACAGTTCCTTTGCTAACAGATTGAATCAAGTATAAGACTTTACTTGAAAGTCTTATTTATCTTAACGTGCCTAATGCCAACAGTTTGGTGTGGATTCTAAGATGCTTTAGTCAACGACAGCGTTTAAGATATTCTTGCTTAAACGTGGGTATAGAAACAAGGGAAGCCATTGGAGACAACTTTACAAGTTCACTTGCATTCAAGTTTGGAATCGCACTGAGATACTTGTCCAAGGGACCCAGGTTGTAGGACAATGACTAATTCTTTGTATCCATAGTTAAGTAAAAAGAGGTATTGAACAGCAACTTTACAAAAAGTGGTCTATTGAAACTTGTTCAAAGAGAACAACTGGAAAAGTCATTGTGACGAGTGTCTATTGGGCCAAATATTGTATTTGGTGTTCCGTCATGACGTCTCCACAGATAGAACTATATACGGCACCTACACCCAACGGTTACAAGGTTTCTATCATGTTAGAAGAACTTCAAGTTCCTTACGAACTGCATAAAATCGACTTCTCAAAAAGGGAACAGAAGGAAGATTGGTTTGTAAAGTATTATTATCTGTTAAAAAGTTTAGCCTTTTTTTAGGTTTCTGGCTATGAATCCCAACGGAAGGATTCCTTCTATAAAAGATAAACAAAACAACCTTGTGTTGTTCGAGTCGGGAGCTATTCTTGTTTATCTTGCAGAAAAGTACGACTTGAAGTTGTATGGAGAAACACCAGAAGAACGCTATACTACTCTGCAGTGGGTTATGGTTTGTCAAAGCTGAGTTTCTTGTTAGCATTGTGAATGTCTATTTTTTAGTTTCAAATGGGAGGAATTGGCCCTATGCAAGGGCAAGCAAACGTTTTCTATCGCTATGCTCCCGAGAAGATACCTTATGCAATTGAAAGATATCAGAAGGAAACGCGCAGGCTTTACGAAGTTCTGGAAACCGCCTTGAAGGGAAAGGAATATATTACTGGCAAGTATTCGATAGCAGATATTGCGTGTTATCCTTGGGTTGTCATACATGATTGGGCGGGTGTTTCCGTAGAGGGCCTTCCTAATGTTCAGGCTTGGTTAGACCGAATAGGTAACCGTCCTGCTGTTCAACGGGGTTTGATGTCTCCTCCTCGTGCGGATACCACAGATCAGATGCGACAAGGACGCAGTATCTTGATTTGATATGTTGCATATCACTTCGATGAGGGTTTGTCTTCAATAAAAATTTGTTATATGTTGATGTGTGAAACCAAGCGAATATTGAATATATTCCATACATTCCACTTGTGTTAAATGAGGATGAGAGAAATTACTTTAGGCAGGAAATGCTCTTTGTCTTTCATTGGAAATCCTAGAGGCAAATTTGGCGCGTAAATTTATGCCCCTGCTGAATTTTGATTGGAGGACGACGCGAGAAAAATGAAGCGTAGTCGTCCACATCACAAATATGAGGCTTGTGCATGATGAAAGAGCCTTCATGCAGAGGGAGGGAAATGTTGGAAAGAATGTTTGGAGTAGGAACCAACCGGGTCTTGGTGGGGTGCTTGGGAAACCATCAACGGTGAAACTTTTGTTCAAAAGAGAGTAGTCTAAAGGCTTTCGGTTTCCGAAGAGTTTTTTCTGCAAAGTAGTGTCTGACGCTTGTAAACACAAGGTGAAGGGTTAGGTCAGTGAAAAGGGAACTTGGTACCCCAGCTTGGAGAAAAGGATTACATTCGTATACTGAGGAGGTCTATTCACAGAAGCTATGAATTCTACAAGGCAGTCTAGAGCACAAGTTGACTTACGAGACATAGGTTTAAGTGATGACGGGGATGGAAGTGACAGCTCTTCCTTTGAAGGAGGTACTACGAATCCTGTCTCTGGAAGCAAAGTAAAGACGTCAGGAACTCAGTACGGAAGTAGTGCAAGTATTCCATCCCGAGATCCCTGGCTAAAAGCAAATGACAAAAGAGAGTCTTTGGGTCTCAGGCCAGAAAAAACAAGAGCTTTCAGTGGTCTATCAGACAGTGACTCCCTTGAAGATTTCTTGTCCGAAGGAGAAGAGGATTCTGAGGAAAGCTCAAGAGAAAGTGAGGAGGAGTTTATAGTACGACCTTCCAGAACTGTTGCTTCGAGAAAGAGGAAGAGGTCACCTCCTGTCTATTCCAAGGAAACTAGTAAAACTAGGAAACCAGATGGAACGAACCAAAGGAAAGCCAACGGCAAGAACAATGGCTTAAAGGCTGGTAACGAAAAGAAAGCAAGTACGGGAAAGAGTCAACGAGTTCAGAGTAGCTCAAGTTGGTCGTCTGAGAAGAGAATTGGCTCAAGAAACAACTCGATTGATGACTTTTCAGATTCTTCAGAGAGTGATGAATTCGAAGATGAACAAACATCGTCTTGGTATGAATCAGAAGCTGGTGAGCTTTCTGGACCTGTTATGGAGAAGATAGTAGCGATGAGAGTTGTCCGGGTACCTCTCAAGGACGCCCCAAACTCGTTGCCTGCTCTTTCGCAGAGGGAAGGTGAAGTCAGCAATGCATCTCCTCGAAAACATTCATTCTCTAGAGATGATTTCGGTAACTACAAAGAAGAGACGCAGTATTTGATAAAATGGAAAAATCGCTCTTATATACACTGTGATTGGGTAACAGAAGACTTTATACTTAGTCAGCCCCAGGGTAAAGGACGTCTGCAGAGATTCCGGAAAAATTTTGAGATGAATGCTTGGAAAAGAGGAGATGATGACCTTCGAGATGACGCCGATCCTATTCCAGAGGAGTGGTCAAAGTGGACCACTGTAGACCGAATTTTAGCAGAACATCTTGCAGATGACGGTGTAAAGGAATTTCTTGTAAAGTGGTGTGCACTACCATATAGTGAAAGTACTTGGGAGACCGAAGATGACATTAGAGACTATTCGAAGATCCAAGAGTTTTACCAAAGAAATAAGAAACCTAGTATCGACTTGCTTCGTGGCTCTTCTAAAATTCGTAGACCTTTAAACTTTGACCACACGCAAGTTTCATTCAAAAACGGTGGTTATCTGAGGGAATATCAAATGGAAGGTTTGAAATGGCTGATCTCCTGTTGGTACAAATATCAGGGCAGTATCCTTGCAGATGAAATGGGCCTGGGAAAAACGTTACAGACGGTGGCGTTTCTTCAGTATTTGTACTTGCGAGAACGTATACGAGGACCGTTTCTAATCATTGCGCCATTGAGCACTGTTGAACATTGGAAGAGAGAGTTTGAGTCATGGACGGATATGAATGTTGTAGTATATCATGGCAACAGTGAGAGTCGTTCAATTATTCATCAGTATGAGTGGGGCTTTCCTGACAATCCCAAAGGTCCACCTTACAAATTTGTTGCAATTGTGACAACTTATGAGAGCATAATACTGGATCCAGGGAAGCTCCGTAGCATTGAGTGGGAGGTCATGGTAGTTGATGAGGCACATAGACTCAAAAATCGCCAAGCTAAGTTAGTGGAGGAACTTCGTGCCTTTTCAACGAAGCACCGAATTCTGCTTACTGGTACTCCAATTCAGAATAGCTCTGCTGAAGTTTGGGCTTTACTGAATTTCCTAGAACCTGCCAAATTTTCGGATGAAGCTTCATTTCTAAGTAAATTTGCGGAGATAGGCGACTCGGAAACTGCTGAAAAATTTCGAGAAATGCTCCGACCTTACATGCTACGGAGACAAAAAGAGGATGTTGAGAAGTCGATTCCTCCCAAAGAAGAAACCATTGTTTCTGTTGAACTGACGAGAACCCAGAAGAAATGGTACAGAGCCACATTAGAACAGAATTTTAGTTTTTTGGAGAAGGGTGCAAAGTCAAGTAATGTAGGAAATTTGCATAATATCTTTATGGAATTGCGAAAATGCTGTAATCATCCATACCTTATTAAAGGCGTTGAAGTAATTGAAACCCAACATTTGGGAACCAGTGACGACGAGACACTCATGCAACATCTTATTGAAGCTAGCGGTAAGCTGGTCTTGGTGGATAAGCTTCTTCCAAAGCTTCGAGAGTCTGGACATAAAGTTCTTATATTTTCGCAAATGATACGTGTCCTGGATATTTTGGAAGACTATCTGTCGTGGAGAAGATGGGGTTATGAAAGGATTGATGGACGAGTGCGTGGAATTGATAGACAGCAAGCAATTGATCGTTTTTGCAATCCTGGCTCGGATAAATTTGTTTTTCTACTGTGTACGAGAGCCGGTGGTCAAGGTATTAACTTGACTGCAGCAGATACTGTTATTATTTTTGATTCAGACTGGAATCCTCAAAATGACATACAAGCGCAAGCACGCTGTCATCGTATTGGACAAGAAAAGGATGTCAAGGTCTATAGGCTTGTCACTAGAGGCACCTACGAAGAAGATATGTTTGAACGTGCTAGTAAGAAGCTTGGCCTGGATCAGGCCATTTTACAGGACATGGGATTTGAAGAAGGAAGTAAGAAGAAGGAGAAAGATTCTGTAGCAGACATGAAGAAGGAAGAAATCGACCGACTTTTAAAGAAGGGCGCATATGCAGTTTTGAACGATGATGACACTGCTGCCGACGCATTTACTGCAGAAGATATTGATCAGATTTTGCAGCGTAGAACAAGGCTCCTTAAAGTTGGTGGAGATCAACCACGTGCACCGTCTGCATTTTCCAAGGCTTCATTCGCCAGTGAAGCACCAGAAGTAGGGAAGGAAGAGTTGGATTTGAGTGATCCTCAGTTTTGGCAAAAACTCATGCCATCTGCTGCAGAGAAACCATTACTTGAAGCATTAGATGACGGACAGCCAAGAACACGTAGACAAGTTCAAAGATATACAATGGGAGAAGATGCTTCGTCGGAGGAGCAAGAAGAGGAAAGCAGCGACGATCTTGGATTTAGTGCAGCGGGTTCGGGTGGAAGAAAGCGTTTCAACAAGGGAGATCGTGTTCGTATCCAACGAGCACTTTTGGCCCATGGTTGGGGGCGTTGGACAGTTATTCGAAAACATGCAGGTCTTCAAGAAAGGAGATCATTAAATGATGTCGCCCGATATGTGCGAACTTTTGTGAGACTGTTGACCAAATATGGTGCAGAATATGCTGGTGTCAGCGTTGCTGAAGTGATTAGGAGGTTTACGGCTTCACGAGAAGCGTTCAAACCGCATGAATATGTTCCGGAGGAGTCTTTGGAAGCTGAGGAGCTGAACACGCCTCCAGAAAGTCGCAATCAAAGCGATGGCAATAATCAGACAAACGAAGAACAATCGAGTCCTTCAGCGCTTGATGAAAGAAAAAAAGAGTCTTCAGGGAATATAGTAAGTGACAATAATGACGTGGATAAAACTAGCAAGGAACAGAAAGATGCCTTGAAGTCTCCAGAAGAAATTTTAGAAGAAGAATTTAAGAATTTGGAACCGGTCTTAGCAGATTCGGAGTATCAAACCTACTTGCAGAAGATTGCGTGGAGCAACTTGGAACGTATACAGATTATTGAAGATATCCGAGTTTTAGTGGAACGAGGCCTTTTGGAAAGTAATCAAACGGTACCACAACTTGGTACTTCAGGTGTACATCACATCGGCTCTTGGTGGACGAGTCAGTTTGACAGAGACCTTATCCGGGGAACTTATAAACATGGATTTGGTCAATATAGAGCAGTTAAGAAAGATCCCGAGTTTATTTTTTCAAAAGTCATACCGTTGACAATTGAAGAAGAAGAATCTATGGATATTGATAATATGGTCTGTGTTCCTCTTCCTCAGTTTGATTCTGGAAAGGAAACATTGAACCAGAGTAATGATGTCTCAATGAAGGACCAAGTCGAAAATATATCAACAAAGGTGGAGGATTCTGTAGAACGAACTAGCCCAAATGAAGATCAAAAGTGGAACGTTGATGAAGACGAGGAAAGTCCATACTGGCCTACTGTGCAAGTTCTAAATGCAAGAGTCAAAAAGCTGGTCAGAGCATATTATAGAATGCTGAAACGTTTGGAACGTCAGAAGCAACAAGAAGAAGAAATAGAAAGGCAGCGACAGCTGAGAATGGATAGAAATTTTGTAAAGCCGGGTCATGTTGGAACGGGAGAACGTACTCGTTACCTGAAATGTGTTCCTGTTTGGTCGAAAAAAGAAAAGGCAGATTTTGCAAAGTTGTATTTTAACATAGGTGCACCTCCCTTAAGTACCCCAGAGATTTCCTGTTGGCAGCTAGTTCGAAGGAGGGCTGGTCTCACTAGAAAGACTCCCGAAGTAGTGGAACAATATGCAAAAGAATTTAGCACTATGTGTGGTCAAGTGCTGGTTCAGGCAGGTGATGATGAAGGTCATATTTTAAATTGTTTAGATATACCTTCAACAGAACTTGCAGGAAAGTTTTCACCACAAGAACTCGAAGATGCAAGAATGACCCTTGTCAGTGCCCGTAAATTTAAAGAGAGGCGAAAGTTAGTATTTGCTATTCGGGATGTACTCTTGCCTAAGTTGACAGACCAGCCTTTCATAAATGGCATTGTTCAATGTCTCTCGGAAGCAAGACATGACTTGCAGCCATGGTGGAATACGGAGCTTGATGTTGCTCTTGCAAAAGGAGTTGCAAAGCATTCATTTGATCTGAAAATGATCGTTGAAGACCCCAGTTTGATATTAAAGGAAGTATTGTCGGAAGTTTACTTTGATGAACATCAAAAGAAGACGTCTCAGGAGGATAATGGTTTTAGTTTTCCGAGGAATGTGGAAGAAGTCACAGAAGAGCAGAGACTGAGCGTTGTTCCAAAGGAAAGGTCTCTTATTACACGCTTATGGTTCATGGTAGAACTTGCATCCTCTTCACATCCAATAGATCAAGAACATTTAGGTAACCGTCCTCGCTCCGGTGCAAGAGCAGTGACGGTAACTGTTGATAAGCGTACGGTAGAGCTGGTTCGATTCTCTCCTGGTGGTCCTATTGGAGGAGTAATACCCCACGGATTTACTAGGGCTCCTTTAGAGAAACTTACAAGAAAGCTTCTAAGAGATTTGAAGAATCGCAAAAAGATCTCTGATTTAAGTGTATTGAATGTCACTATCCATGATTGGTTAACGGAAAAGGACGAAAGTACTCCATCAATCAAAGCTCACAACTTAGAATCTTTGCCCACGAATCCAACAGAGCAGCATTCATCTCCTATAGACCCGGATGTGAAGGAAAAATTAACAGACTCCGCATCAGTTATCGCTATGGATGTTTCGAGGGCTTCAGTACTTTCCAGTCCAGAGGGTAAAAGTAACTCTCACCATAGCTCTTCGAGATCAGTAAAAGAAGAGAAGCCACGAGAATCTAGACTTCACACAATACCTCGAACTGAGGACGGTTCATTTGTTATGCCTGTACGAATGGGCGTGTTGACTATTGAGTCACTGGGTTATATTGAACCGCATCGTAAAGGTTTTCACAATGAAAGAGCGATATATCCAATTGGTTTTCGTTCACGACGTCACTTTACCTCAATGGTAGACGTTGACAAGCAATGTGACTATGTCTGTGAAATACTTGATTCAGGAAAAGATTATCCATTGTTTCGAGTGACTTGTGAAGATTTACCAGAGCATGTCTTTGAAGAAACGTCTGCGTCTGGTTGTTGGTGCCGTATTCTAAAGATTATAAGAGAACGAACCCCGGAAGACCGTCGACGCTCGCACGTTTCAGTTTCCGGTCCTGAGTACTTTGGCTTCGTGAACCCTCTTGTGTTGGAAATGATACAAGAACTACCCAATGCAGATTTGTGTGAGAGATATAGGAAGAGAATATTTTTACCACCTGGTACCATCAAGAAGCAGCGAATAGGTGTTTCGATAACGAGTGACCATGATGCCCATGATTTATCTGATTCAAGGGACTCGACATCCCCTGTTTCCTGAATCTTGTGTATGTTTTGGTGTAGTTGATTGCAAAGGAATTTTGTTGTATGAAATTTTTGGGGCTTGTCTTTTCGTGGTTGGAAGCTCGAATTGTCTTTGTTCTATATCCATTTTTTGTGGAGTAGTATTAATATGAACCTTTGTCTGGTTTTAAAGCTATGAATAGCAACTAAACTTTTACTTCATCTCCTTCATGTAAAGTGAGATTTCTTTCTTTCAATTCCCTATGAATATGTTGCAAAAATTCCTCGACCTGTTGAGGAGCTCTTCCCACGAAATGTTTGGGATGACAAATTTCTTCCAACTGTTTATGAATACTAGCAAAATGTGGGTTCGCTTTTATTCTCTCTATCAAGTCATTTTCTTCCCCAAACTCTTTGATCTTGGCAGCTGCCTCCATAGACATTTTTCTTATTTCCTCGTGCAGAACTTGTCTGTCTCCACCGGCTCGAACTGCTGACATTAAGATAGTTTCAGTCGCCATAAAAGGAAGTTCCTTTGCAAGGTTTCGTTTGATAACTTGAGGATAGACCACAAGTCCATTGGATACATTAAGACATAGTTGTAAAATGGCATCTGTTGACAGAAATGCTTCCGATATGGCCAATCTTCTGTTTGCACTATCATCCAACGTTCGTTCCAACCACTGAGTACTTGCTGTTTCTGCTGGATTGATCACAAGTGATTGTAAGAATCTTGCCAAAGAGTTTATTCGTTCACATCTCATGGGATTTCTTTTATAGGCCATTGCTGATGAACCTATTTGTTTTGTTTCAAAGGGTTCCTCCACTTCTTTCATATGTTGCAAAAGTCGTATATCATTAGCCATCTTAGCAGCTGACTGACCTATGCCTGCGAGAGTAGAAACTACCCAGTAATCTTGTTTCCTTGTATAAGTCTGACCGGTAACTTGCCAATGCTCATCGAATCCCATTTTCTTGGTAACCATATCATCCAGAAGCTTTACCTTTTCATGGTTTCCATCGAAAAGTGACAAAAAGGATGCTTGAGTACCCGTCGTACCTTTCACTCCACGTAAACGAAGTTTTTTGCGAACATATTCCAGTTGCTCGACATCGAATAGAAAATCTTGTATCCACAAACAAGCTCTTTTACCTACAGTGGTTGGTTGTGCTGGTTGAAAATGTGTAAATGCTAATGTTTCCAAATCCTTGTATTTCAATGCAAAGGATGAGAGTCTAGAAATAACTGACCACAACATGGGGATCAGGATATCCAAACCGTTCCGCATTTGGATAACTTCCGAGTTGTCGGTCACGTAGCAAGAAGTAGCACCTAAGTGGATGATTGGCTTTGCGATAGGCACTTGATCACCTAAAGCATAAACGTGGGACATAACGTCATGTCTAAGTTGTCGTTCATAAGATTGAGCCAGTTCGAAGTCTATAGGGGGAGCGTTTTCAAGTGCAGCCAATTGTTCTCGGGTAATATACTCCAAACCAAGCTGATGTTGAGATTCTGCCAACACCAACCACAGTTGACGCCATAAGCGAAAGCGGTTCTCGTCGGAAAAATTTTCTCTCATCGACTTGGAAGCGTAGCGAGTGCTCAGAGGAGAGACATATTGCGGTTCGGGATGGACTTGTGAAGAAGAAGTGTTGGTTCTGTAGTTGCTAGCGGCATTTTCATCTGCTAGAGACATTCGATGTGGTAACCAATACTTTCTTTCAACTCGATAAGAGACACAAATATTTGTTTGTGGATGGAAAACAATGCGTCCAAACGGCTTTTGGTCAACAAATCCCACAACACCACAATGCTCCATTACTCCAACGACGATCAACCTGTTTGTGACAAATACTTTATTATAGAAACAATATTGGTCAAACAAACCGTTTCTATTATCAATCTCCTAACAAAGATTGTTCCACGGCAAGAATAATATGATCACGACGCATTGCATTTTTACTATTTACAATACGAGTAAAATTGGTTGGTGACCGAATGGAATAAAGGACTCTGCCATGAATGAGGTCAAAAGAAAGAGGCCCAAATTTTCGACTAGAGACCATTCAGTATTCAACCACTTGCGATGATATTATTATTACCTATCCGCTGCATCTATTGCCTTATCATTATCACGAACCACCCAACAATGACCAGCAGGAATAGAAAAGGGAATATCTCTAGGATCATCGCTTATCTAAAGTAACTTCAGTACTATTCTCTATATCAACCATACAACACATACCATCTCCTCTCCAGGCATTGCAATAACTCGTCGAACGTAGTTTCTTCTATCGTCTGTTGGGTCTCTACAAACAACAATATCGTCAAGAAAAACAGTTCTTTCAGAAGGTGAGATAAGCCTTCGAATAACAACCTATAACTACAATGTAAAGAGAAAACAAACAGGTTCTTCTTAATAGCTTGCCTTTTCACCAGCTTGTCCAGGAGGCACACCCTCATTGATGGTTGGCGACATTGCGTCTCCAGAAAATACTTTGGTGTATAGAGCAGGTCTGCGTAACTCTTCCACAACATTCTGTTGGAACTCTGAAAACGTTAGTTTTCCTGAGAAAAGTCCTCTCAGGTTGGGCTCTACAGCTTCCCTTGTTCTAGCCAGCCAATATAATACTCTCAACATTGTGCCTTTCCAACAACTTGAAGACTAGCAACGAAGAAGAGACACAACACCACAACACATGAAACAATTCTCCCCAAAAATCTTTTTGTCAATGCATTTTGGGTGGCGCCAAGCAATGAACTGAGTTTGTTGAACTATTGGTGATGTATATAACCGTTTGTTTTGCAGACAACAATGTTTTACAGTTGGAAGTGTCACTAAACTCTACAGTAGAAGAACTTTTTGGTGTATTGAGCCACGAGGCGTCAACTTCAGTGGATATGCTTGAAGTATGGTATGAAGGGAGAGTGTTGCGAAAAGACGACAAGCGAACTATTCAGGAAGTTGGGGTAAAGGAAAACGACTTGTTATTTGTGAAGCACAGACAAGATTCAAGTGGTTATGTAGAAAACAGACTTGCCAATTGGAACGCTGCTTCCCATTCACAAGGAAGAAGTGCTGCAGATTCGAACCTTTCTCGTCCAAGTCCTCAGTTTTCATGGAACAACAACAACCTGTATGATACTGAAGTTCAGAAAGCTTTGGAAGAATATATTAGACAGAAGAACATTGCGGAAAATTTGGAAGCGGCTCTAGAGTACAATCCAGAAGCATTTGGAACTGTAGTTATGTTGTACATATCAGCCAAAGTGAACAACGTGGAAGTGACTGCATTTGTAGATTCTGGTGCGCAGCATACTATTATTTCCAAACAATGTGCGGAGCGTTGTCGAATAATGCACTTGATCGATTCTAGGTTTGGAGGAGTTGTTAAGGGAGTAGGAACGGCACGCTTTCTTGGAAGAATTCATCTTTCTATGTTTAGTATTGGAGAACAGTATTTCCCTGTTTCTCTTTTGGTTATTGAAGATTTGACTTTTGATATGCTCTTTGGTTTGGATATGTTGCGTCGGCATCGAGCGGTCATCGATTTGGAGCAAAATTGTCTGAAAATGGGTGAAGCTGTAGCCTATTTCCTGGCAGAGAAAGATATTCCTGAAGCTTATCGACTGAATAAGGATTGGGAAGCTGAACGAGGAGAGTCTTCACAAGGCTCAAGACAACAACAAGTTGGTGGGGTTCGGAATCGTATATCTGGACCTGCAAGCAACAATATATCGCAAACTATTTCAGAAGATGCTATACAACGTTTGATAAGTCTTGGTTTCGGTCGGGAAGAAGTATTGGAAGCACTTTCTGCCTGTAATGGAAATGAAGAACAAGCTGCAAGTCTTTTAGCTTCTCATAAGTACGGCTTTTGATGGGGGGCGAATGCATTTCTCTCTTGTCAATCTGCTCGTTGGAAGATGAAGTGATTAGAATAAAATAATTGTGTGAAGAACAAACATGTTTAACAGAAAACAAAAGAAAACAGAAAAGAAAGAAGGTTCTTCCAAGAACCCCAATTCAGGTTCCACAAACGCTAGGAAGACTCATGTTACTACGAGCAAGACGATTCAAGAGGTGTCCAGGCCACCCAAAGAACCCAACTACTCTGGAGGACTGTTATACTCGCAGTCAATGCCTGAAGTAGGGGAAATGATAAAAAGTCGAAAACAAAGCGAGAAGAGAAGAAAAGAGAGTGCTGTTTCTGGTTTATCGTCAGAGGGTCCTTTGGAGAGAGAAATGGGGCAAGAGGTGGAAGAAAGTGATGTTTGTAGCTATAGTGAAGGAGAAGAACTTGATAGGCCAGCTTCAGTTGCTGCTGAAGAGTTATTTGACCACGATGAAGAACTAATGTTTTTGGAAGAAACCGTTTCCCAACACTGCGCTGTAGCAGATGAGGAGGACGAGGAAATTCCTGAGTCAGAGGAAGGGCATGAAGGCCATTGTACTCCGTTAGAACACACTGGAAGTGTTGATGGTTGTCATGATGTAAAGAACGAAATCTCAAGGGACGAGGGAGGTTCTTCTGTAACTGCAGAAGCAGAGCGAAGTATTCGGGCTGGTAGTATTCCGTGGGTGGGTGCTGAAAGGATTGATGGAAACTATTTGTTTTTATTGTTGCATCGATTTCAAGAGGTAAGAGCTTCAGTTACTTTTAGACTTTTCTCAATTTATTTAGGTTGGTTGGAGAGATGATCCACAGTTATTGAGAAACATTTTTTCTTCTCTCGATGCCCGTAGAGTTATTAAGGAAGTTACAAATATTGTATCGAATGAACCGACTATTTTAGAAATATCCGTACCTGAAGGCGGTAATGTACGGGTTATTGGTGATATACACGGTCACTTATACGATCTTGGAAGTATTTTGAAACTTTGTGGAATGCCTAGTGAAAGGAATTTTCTTTTATTTAATGGTGATTATGTAGACCGGGGAAGTTGGGGAGTTGAAGTAGCTTCATATTTTAGATATTTTGAAAGGGTCGCTCATGTTTATATAGGTCTTGTTGATTTTGTGTATACTGAAGTTATGGAAACCAAAGCAGGTCGCTCTGTTACGAGGCAATCATGAAAGTTCTTATTGCAACGTCATTTACGGTTTCCGACGAGAATGTTTGCAAAAATATGGAATCAAATTGTATCTTACTTGTCAGAACTTGTTTGCGAATTTGCCTGTAGCAGCTGTTGTTAGTAATAGACCCTGCCCTTCGGATTGCAGTTATGTTTCTTATCCTATACCTATGGACAGTGTGACAAGTGATGAAGAAAGGAGTTGGAGTTCTAGCTTTTCTACCTCTTTGAAAGGATTTTTCAGATTGGCCAAGTCAAGTTCTCCACCTAGTAAACTTAAGAGCTCCAGTTTAAAGAGTTCCTTTGGTGGCAGTGCTGTTTCGGAAGGCGGTCGTCTGCAAAAGTCACAAATGGTTGGAGAGAAAGACATGGATTACTCTACTGGTTCGCTTCCTGATCTTTCTCCTTCTTCATCATTTAATAGCAATGAAAACTGTCCGTTCATTCATCGACCCCCACATTATACTTTGCCTCTTGAACAAGGCGAAAGGCGAGTGTTAGTTGTTCACGGGGGGTTATTTCGTAAGGCAAATGGAGATATTGGTGATTTAAAGGTATGCTGAACTTACTATTGTAGTATTGAGTTGTTGAACGTGTTTATTTAGGATCTAATGGAAGTACGTCGGAATTTGGTTGATCCTCTTGGCACAGTAGAAGATGCATTATGGTCGGATCCCGATCATATTTGTGGTTTTGGTCCTAATCGTTGGAGAGGAGCGGGAATTGCGTTTGGTCCTGATGTGACTATGCAATTTTTAAGATGTAACCGTCTTAACTTTGTGGTATGTATTTCAAGCTGTTATGACTATCATGTTGTGAATTTGTTTAGATTCGTTCACATGAAGGACCAGATGCCAGAGAGAAACGAACCGAATTTCCATTACTCTCTCAGGGATATTCTGTCGATTTCAAGTGTTCTAAGAACATATCCACTCCATCATCTTCCTCTTCTCCTTCGAAATCTTCAACCAATACAACAGCTTTCCACACTTTTCAAGATTCTTCAAAACACGTCGAAACGAGGACTGAAGAGAGACCTGTTCTCATTACAGTGTTTTCAGCACCTTCCTATCCTGAAGGTCCCAATGCAAGGAAAAACAAAGGAGCTATATGTATATTGGATGAGTTATTAGAACCTCAATTTGAGACCTTTAGTGCAATGGAAAGACCGGCACGTTCACAAACCACTAATCTCATGTTTGGAGATTTGGCAAGAGAACTCAATGAGGCCTCATTAGAACGCTCCAAATTGGGTCGCATGTGGCTCAAGTTGAGTGGTCGAGGCAAGTAACAATGTTGGAGATTCACCATTTCTTTTCCATAGATACGAATTTTATGAAAATATCTTATTTACATATATATATATACGTGTTTATATGATCAATTATCGATGGCAACTCGAGGTTGTGTGTGGAAATAATTCGAATAAAATGAATTTGTTATTTTCGCTACATCTGATATTCTTCACTTTTAGGAAGACTCCATTTTTCTATATATCTCTATAAAGTCTTCCCAACTGATGGAATAACCATTGGAAGAAAAGAAAGTAATGGCATCTTTGATGACTTGTTCATCTTCCCACTTTCCAGTTTCTAGTTCCTTCACAGCATTATACAAACCTTTTTGTGTGATGCCATCCTTCTCACAATTACTTAAACAACTATAAATGTCTCTCAGCTGCTTCTCGGAAAGTTGTTGTTTTGCCTTGACAGCTTTTGAAGACTCTGCTACATGTTCGTGGGTTGACTCTTCTTCTCTTCTACGCAACTTTTGATGAGAAGCAACATATAAAGTGGTTCTTCCTCCAACTTGCAATATCTCAACTCCCTTTTCACCAAGTTGAGCTTTGTCCTTTTTCCAACGAAGATGGAATAACCAATCCTTGGGAAACTCTTCACTATGGGCACGTACTTGGGTGCCTTGTTGTACAACCTCTTTGGTTGCTTCCCATAACGACTTTACACACTCTATAGGTAATACACAAGCCAATTCTAAGGGATGAATTTTAGCTTTGTATAGAATCTAAAGCTTGTTATTGCCTTTCAGATTCTCTTGTGTAAAAACTCACCTCATCTGCCATCCAGTTACCAATACCAGCAATAACACTGCCATTCAATAAGACTGTCTTTATAGCACTCTTGTATACTTGTATCTTGTCATACAAGTCTTGTATGCTGGGGTTGGATAGGATTGGATCGAATCCCAAACAAGAGATATACGAAAGTTGCAAGGGATTCTGTTCAGTAAACACAATTTTCCCCAATTTTCTAGTTTCTAAAAAGGCCAACTCGGAACCATCTCGAAACAACAACCTCAACTTTGCATAATGACTGGGCCACTCTTGGATCAACGAAGAAAAGTTTTTACCGACATGGGCAAACTCTAAGCTGCCATTTTCTGTTTTGTGTGCCAAACTACCTGACATACCAAAGTGGAATAATATATATATAATAGGACTGGACAACTCCAACCAAAGATATTTCCCATAGCGCTGCACTTGTACCACTTTCTTATGAATCACTCGGTTTGGAATGTTTTTTATAGATATATGTCCCTTTGGAAATAAGCTGTTGGCATCGTCTGAAAAGTAAATATCTTCAATAACAGCTTCCAAAGGTAAATGTTCTTGAACAAACTGTCGAAAATATTCAACCTCTACCAACTCTGGCATCACCAAAACAACTTCGTTTCATGGATGTTGAAGCCATTGTACAGATTCTTGACCATCCACAGTCCACAAACCAAGACATACTCGAACACTTGAAGAATTGTTTATCTTTGGAGTTTCAACTTCCCACTATTATTAGACCTCGTTTATGGAATTTTCTGCTGTTGGGAAAAAATGGTATACCTGAACTACACGTTCCTGTCCGTGAGCTGAAAACAGCCTTGAACAGTCTATCCAACACGATAAAGGAACAAATTTGGTTAGATGTGAGTCGACTGAGGACTAATTTGTGGTTATTTCAACAAAAGCAAGTTCGTGTGATGGCTTATTGCATGCTTTGCCTATTTTGTTATCAACGTGAAATATCCTATTTCCAAGGGTTACACGAAATATTGGCGCCATTTATTTTTCTTTTCCAACACGAAGTCTTTGCGTGGTCAGGCGAAGACTTTTTTAGTATTGCAGACAGCAATGTACCCCAAGTGGCTATATTTTCTCCTTTATGGAAAGGGTATCCACTCTTCTGTGGATTTCTAGAGCGTTATGCTCCATTTCTTTTGGAAAAATCGGAAGAAATGCTCTTTCGTTTGTTGAGAAGAGCATTTTACTACTTTCAGACTTTGCTTGTTTATCATAGTCCTCGTTTATTCTGGACACTTGCAGATGCAGAAATAACTCCTGATATGTATTGTATCAGTTGGTTTGTGACGTTGTTTGCAAGAAATTTGAACTTGGAAGAGTTGTTGGTTCTTTATGATTGTTTATTGGTATCCGGAAATGTGATGACTATATTCTATTTTGGTTTGGAGTTGATTATACGTCATCAAGCTATTATTTGCCAAGTCAACAAAGCTATTTTACCTGAAACTTTGATGAATATGACAGTGAGTGGCAATGATCAAGTGTGGGAAACTTGGTTAGATGGAGAAAAGAAGCAGTACATTACACCCCAAGGCTTCCATCGTCATTTCTATCGAGCACTTTATGAAACAAAAGAATATTCTAAAGAGGATCTATCGTTGGAGAAAAATTTTGTAGAGTTACATGTGGATGATTGGTTGGAGGAATGGAGTCGAAAACAACAAGTTGATGATTCTTTGCCTATTCTGCCTTTCTTTCTGTGGGATTGTAGAAGTAAGGAAGAATATGATACGGGGCATTTGGCTATTGCTGCTAGAATTCCTTGGGAATCCTTTCATGTAGGAGATAGAAAGACTGTGATAATGTATCCTAGCAAAGAAATATTGAATCAAGCAGTTGAAATGTTCGAGCCTTTGAGAAATATTGTAAGGATATGTTTGATTGGTTCAGGAGATGATATATTGGATCAGATTGATGTTTATCCTTTAGCATTGGCATTGACGAGATCCAATTTTGCTTATGTTTCTATTTTAAGTGGTGGCATTCATTCTATTTTGGAATGGAAACAAGAAAGAAAAGATAAAGCGCTACCACATTATTTAGAATGGGTCGATTTGGATTGCATGAGACAAAGATTAATAGAAGAGAGGAGAAAGGCGAGTATTCAGTCAACGATAGGATCCTCACCTTTTTTGGGTTGGAATAGTCAGCCAATATTGGATTTGCGTCATTCGTTCAACCAAATAGTTTCCAAATGGGTAAGAGGAAAGATAGCTTCATCAGTGACTACCCCTCGAGGTTTGATGAATAATGATATGGAAGAAAAGAATGCTTTACAATATAATATAGAAGAGGAGGAGAGGAAGAAGAATAACATGGGGAGTTTGGCAGAATCCCTTTTGATGAGAGAAGATGAACGTTTGGTTTCCAAACATTGGTTAGATCCTCCATTGCGTTGGAATACTTGTGATGTGACAACATGGAAAGTTTGGTGTCAAAAAGTTCCTAAAGTGGGTTCCGTCGTTGACCTCGATAGAGAAGAATGGATAGATTCTTTGCAACTTTTTTATGTTCAGAATTGGTCAGATTCTAGAAGTGAATGGATCAACAGAATGATAGGCATTTCAGAATATTATTTTGTTGTTCTGGCTAGAGACACTTTGCATACTTCTTATGCAAGCATCAAGACATTTAGACCATTGGAAGATGTTCATCAAGTGGAAGATATGACAGATAATATAGTTGTCGTATATTTGAAGGCATGTGTTAAAGCAAGTGATGATATTCCATGGCCTTGGGATAGACATGATGAAAGGTGGATGATCAAGTTGAATGAAAGACAAGTGAACGTATTTGTTCGATTATTGAAGAGAAAGAATTGAGAATGCAAAGTGGTCGAAAAGTTGCAGTTTCATTGGACGAACTGAAGGAGTTGATAGAAAAGAGGTTGGCAAAGTTGAAGTATAACGAACAAGAAATACAAGTTATCAAGCAAGTAATTCTATATTCGCAGTTGGTAGATGGTACGCAAGGACTCCTCAAGTTGTTAGTGGACGGCGTGGGTTCCATCACTCAACCTAATCCGTCTCAATATGCACCTCATGTAATTTATGATGGAGGAGTAGCACTAAGAGTTGGTAAGGTTTTTACTTAAAATGAGAATATTTAAGTTTATATTACGACTAGACGGAGGTTCAAGTCTGGGGATGGTTGTATTGGACTTTGCAACCAACAAAGCTATAGAAAGAGCAACTGAACTAGGTTTGGCAATGGTTGGCGTCTTTCATTCTTGTTCTAGTACAGGTGCTTTGGGTTATTATGTGGAAAAGATTGCTTCCAAAGGTCTCGTTGGAATAGTTTCTAGTGGAAGTACTCCAACAGTAGCAGCCTTTGGTTCTGCAGAAAGGTATGTTTGCTTATTCTGTACTTTTAGTCATTATTTATTATTTCGTGTCTTAGAAACTTTGGTACCAATCCTTTGGCTTATGCTATTCCTGGTCCACAAGAGCCTCTGGTTGTTTATGATGCTAGCACTTCAGCAATGTCTTTTTGGGGAGTCAAGTCGTATGAAATGGAGAATAAACCCTTACCAGGTAAGAAATGTAGGGTGTATTAGACATATGTATAAACTTTGTCTTGTAGATGATGTTGCTTTGGATAGTCAAGGAAAGACAACAAGAGACGCTTCTTTGGCTCAAGTCTTGAAAACCTTTGGAGGAGCCAAAGGTTCAGGAATATCGTTCTTATTAGAGTTTCTCAATGGAGCGTTGGTAGGTTCAGCAAGTGCTCGAGGTGATACGAGTAATTGGGGAAGTTTTCTATTGGCCTTTCAACCGGATATTTTTCATTTGGGAAAAGAACAAGTAGAACAGAATACTATGGAGTTGGTTGATCGAATTCGTGCTTGTCGTCCTTGTGAAGGTTATTCTCAGGTATTCTTACCAGGGGAACGTAGTAGAGCGAAAAGAAAAGCTATTTTAGACCAAAATTGGATTTCTTTGTCAGCGCAAGTCATAGAATCTTTACGTATTCTTGTGAACGATTAATTAATAATGAATCAATTGTTGAACAGCATCTAAACATTTTTCCACAGAAGGAAGATAATAATGTTCGTTGGCTAAAGGAAAAGGAGTATCGTAACCACATATTCGGAAAATCGGAGCTTCCAAATACAAAAAGCATTGTTCCTAAACACACACACACACACATGATGATGATGATGATTCTTCCTAGTTATTTAACAAATAATTACCTGAAGTGCAGCAGCAAGTTCAGCACCCAATCCATTGGTTATGGGAGCTTCGTGACTAATCAATACTCGACCTGTCTTCTTCACCGATTGGGCAATGGTTTCTAAGTCATAAGGCAACAATGTCATCATATCCACAACTTCACAAGAAAGGTTCATCTTTTCTTTCGCAAGTTCAGCAACTTGACATAAAATTTGTACTTGAGCACCCCAACCAATCAAAGTAATGTCTTTTCCTGATTGTACTACTTCTGCCTTTCCTAAAGGTAACTAAACAACGCAAATAAGAGTATACGATGGAATCGAGTTGACTACTCACTTGATAGTCTTCTAATGGTACGTGTGCAAAACTACTTCGATACAGTATCTTGGGTTCCAAGAAGATGACCGGATTTGGGTCTCGGATGGAAGCCAACAATAATCCTTTTGCTCTAATAGGGTCTCTTGGCACAACCACTTTCAATCCGGGAGTATGACAAAAGTAAGACTCCGGTGACTGTGAATGATAAAGTCCACCGTGTCCTACTGCACCACAAGGAGCTCGAACTGTTAATCCACCACAATCAAACAATCCACCAGAACGATAACGATATTTTGCAGCTTCATTCACTAGTTGATCGAAAGCTGGGAAAATATAATCTGCAAATTGTATCTCTGCGATGGCGTGGAAACCTTGCACAGCCAATCCGATTCCAAAACCGGCAATCCCTTGTTCCGACAGTGGTGTATTAAACACTCTATGGCTACCAAATCGTTGTTGCAATTCCGTTGTACAACGAAAAACTCCACCAAAGGCCACATCTTCACCAAATACGACAGCTCTATCGTTGGTTTCCAATGCAGTGGCTAGAGCTTGGTTAATAGCACCAAACAAGTTCATACGTGCTCTTTCTGGTGTATTACCCAATTGTTGCTGTATAGTTTGTTCCACTTGGAGTCCATGACAAAGTTGAGCAGTTGCATGGAACCAACGACGACTAGCACCCAACATGAGGCGAAAATGCATAGGGGAAATTGTTGAGGGAGTTAGTTGGTTCAAGATGCAAACGACCAAGAGTATTCTACAAGCCAATGAAAAAGAACTAGAGTTGGGTCAAATAGGTGGTTATGGGTCTTCTTGGCACGATAAATATGCCCATTCATCGTATATATTTGTTGGCAATTTGCCTTTTGAACTAACAGAAGGTGACTTGCTTGTCGTATTTGAACAATATGGTCACATAGCTGATGTACACTTGGTGAGAGACCAAGAGACAGGAAAATCCAAAGGATTTGCGTTTATAGGATATGAAGACCAACGCAGTACTATTCTTGCAGTTGATAATTTCAATGGAGCAGTTCTTCTAGGACGTACTTTGAGAGTCGACCATGTGGAGCACTATAAAAAGAGAGTGGACGAGTTAGTCAACCAAGAAGAAGAGGAATCGCGGGAGAATAGAGAAAACAAAACCGATTTAGATCGAGTAGAAAGAGAAGTACGTCGTTATATTAGACCTGTTTCGCAAGATAGCGATTCGAAAATAGTGAAAAGTGCAGATGAGTCAAGACAAGAGAGAGTTTGGGCCCAAATAAGAGCCAAACGACAAAGAAAGCCACAAGAATCGTAATTCATTGGCAGAGGGAATGAAGACCATTCAGGTATAGTGTTTTGTGATTTTCGGTTGGCTGTAAAAGCAAGGGATATAGGTATTTACTGTTCGAAGAGACTCTTGTATACGAAAGAAGCCAAGAAATAAAAAGAAAGCTTTGATACCTATTGAGAAACAGGAACCTAGTTCTTTGGCCAGAAAGGAGAATGTTATTTCTCCAAGAGCTTTGGCAAACAAGTTAAGTAACAAGAAGGAAAAAGTGTTGGGAACCAAGAAAACACGTCAACCTTCCTCCAGTCGCTTCAAATCACCCGGTATTAAGAGACAGGTAGAAAGTTGTGACATACTTGAACAAGGAGTGAAGATATTGGAAACAAGTCATACGGAAAGAAAGGTGGGTCAAACCAAAAGAAAGAGAGAGTTTAACTTTCATAGACACGACGTGATATACTAATTGATGCTTGTTCCGTCTTGTTGGAAGGCAAGGGAGAAACTACACTTTCAACGCAAAGTATTCAGAAAGAGTTGGGTAGATTTGGGGATATTGAACAAATCGTGCTCTCAGAAGATGAAAAGTATGCGTTGGTTAGGTATTCTATTGATGATGCTGCAGTCAATTGTAATGGAATGCTAAACTTACCAGAAGAGGCAAATGCTTGTTCGTTTACTGTTCGTATGGCTCAACCAGAAGATAATAGTTTATTGAACTCGGTTGCAGACAATCACAACCACGCCAGTAGTACAGATATGGGTCATTGTAAGGAAGACAATGTTAGTTCTTTGAGTTGCACAGATTTCCCAATCAACAGTCGACGATTGATTGTATACGAGGAATTTTAAAGTGTTCAACTGGAGATGGAATAAAACTTTGGACTAAATGTTGATTTCATCTCCCAAGAAAGAAAGAAAGAAATGGAGAAAGAAAATGAAGGAAGGAATGTTGTGTTTTGGCGATCGTTTTCTATTGCGTTGGAAAAGTTTGGGGACATCTCATTACGCAAGTTTTCAAAGGTATAGAATGAGTAGTTCAACTCCTACTGTAGACTTTTATTGTGTGAGGTGGTTGGATAAACCAAATGTAGAACAACTTCGTCACAATACACTCAAAGCCCATTTGGAGTATATTGAAAAGATAAACTGTGTTTCTCTTGGTGGTCCTTTATTGGATAAAAACAATACCGAACAAGGTAGAATATTGTTATTACAAGGAGTGGATAGAGCCAAAGTTGAACAGTATATACAGCAAGATCCATTCCAAAATATTCTTTCTTCTGTAAACTTGACTCTATTCAAAAGAGTAAAGGATTTCCCTAGTCGATGGCCTGCATCAGTATATGTAGTATATTGTTTGGATGATCCCACCAAAGAACATATTCGAATCGAATATAGACCTCAACATAGGTCGTGGTGGCAAAACGAGACACGAGTGGTTACTGTAGGGCCCATGGCATCCTTGGATGATTCTTCTTCACTGGTAAGTCAAGCTACACAGTTCTATGGATGGAGCTTACTTGTAGAATAGATTGGCTCATTGTTCTTTGTGACGGGTGAAAGTGTGGATCAAGTACAACATTGGGCAAGTCAAGACCCATATGCTAAAGCTGGACTATTTCAACAAGTTTCAGTTTATCGATGGAAAAGAGTAGTTGAAAATACAAAAGTGGTCGCTGCTATTTAGAGAATAAATGTGGATTGGTTGATTTGTTGTAGATGACTTGTCTTCCGGAGAAAGAAGAGGATGTTGTAGTAAGCATAGAAGCTTATCACTCCCATATTCTATAAAACTAAACACGATACAAAAGGTATCAGAATTCCCAGTCATATTGTGCTCTAGTGAACAAGATTGCTTCTTGTTTCAATTTCCTCTCGAAACCAAGTAAGTAGACAATATATCGACAAAGATGAATTGTCCCTGAACAACAGCATCTTTTTCTGTGACTAGACAATCCAAAGATGTTGTTTCAAGTATAAAGAATATATATGCGAAACCTATTCAGAAAAAGTTTCAAGTACAAGTTGTACCCGACGAAGAAGTGCAAAGTAAAAGCAGCAACGTGAACTATTTGAATTTAGAAAGTAGTATTTGTTCACATAGAGCAAACTATGCTCTTGCTCAATGGACAGGATCCTATCTTGTGTTGAAACCAATCGATGGTATACTTCAGTTGAGGCCAATGCTGTCTGCGGTTGACAACAACGGAGGTGCGCAAGCTGCCGTTTCCAGTTTACAAGATAGTGCTGTAGGAAGATGGATGGAAGATTCCACAACAGAAGACGAACCTGAAGTTGTGGGTGTTCAGTTTCGAAGAAGAGAAACTCCTAAAGCGGCGGCTTGGAAGCGAAGTTCATTTCACTATCAGAAAATGTTACGAGATGAGGAGCCTTGGAAACAGTTACAGTATACTATCCATAGTGAAGTTGATGGGTTGAATGGCAAAGGAATGGAAGAAACGTGGCAACACTCCACCATACTTGAAAGTCGTTGCGTCGAAGAACCAACAAAGAATACTGTCCCGATGTGGATAGACTCGTTAGGTATAACAGACCGTATAGAGCAAGTGAGTTTGGATGTTTCTCAACAAGTTTATGAATATTTATATCAACATCGAGTGATCAATCTTTCATCATTGGTGAAGCATTTTTCTAATGAGACTTTATCCTCTTTGTTGAAGGCTTTGAACGAATATGCCATTCTAGTCAATCATGTTTGGGTTTTGAAAAGCGAAAAGATATCTCAATGGAGTAAATTGGAACAATGTTGTAGAGATATTATTTTGGAAACTTTTTCCTCACAAGACTATGTAAAGACAAGAGTCATTCGTGAAAAGCTTCCTTATGTTGGTCAATATATCTGGAAAAGGATATTAGAGGAAGTTGGAATTCATGATAAAGGACAAGGATGGAGATTGAAAACGCAAGGTATGATAAGAGATGGATAGAGAATGTATAAAAGATGATTGTCACTGGAACTATTTAGGAAGAGATCATTTGGGTGACCTCTTTCATCCATTTGTCATAGAGCAGCAAAAGAATTTGTATCAAAGAGTCGAAAAGGCGACAGAATATTTACAAAGTTTGAGCACGAGTCGGTATCAAGAACAGATGATAGGAGGAGATGTATCCTCACTTACTCGTGCAGAATGGAATTCTTCGACAACTATGGATGATAAGCGAAATGAACACTTGAGAAGATGGCTGTTTATATTTGTCAAGAAGAATGGAACAGTTTCCTATAATATGGTATATTCACAAGCGAAAAAGGATTGCCTTCACTTGTTAGGCTTTCAACAACAAGAAGAAGCCAATTGGAAAACAATTCTCAACCAACTGTTGAATGAAATGTGTGTGCAGATTCGAGGCTGTTTTATTTTGAAGCAATTGAACAATCCTTCTGTGGATAAGTATAGAAGTAAGTTGATATTTTCCCAATGTGGAATATATATGTATGTATGTACTATTCATATGTTCTATTAGATGCTATCTTGAGACTATTCATGAAGAATGCCAAACTCAAAAAATCTGATATCATCAAGGCTTTGGAAGAAAACTTTTCTTCCACTATATCCAATTCTATGTATAGTAAGTAGTTGAGATGGATCTATTTGAAGAATTCAACTTGGCATAGATACCATTTTGCACGAATTTGCCATATTTAAAGACCAAAGTTGGCATTTAAAGGAACCTCCTTATTAAACAGTAGATTATTTCTATCGATGGAAGAAAAGTTCTTTGCCAGTTGTGATAACCGAATAGAAAACTATTTGCAACAGCAAAAGACTCAGTTGGACACTTTTTTGAAAACGGAAGCCATCCTTTCGAGTGAAAACCCCATAGTTGTGGTAACTTCTGGTGGAACGATAGCTCCACTAGAAAAGCGTGTCGTTAGGTACATTGACAACTTTAGTACAGGTAACAGAGGTGCAAGAGCGGCAGAAAGTTTTTTAGAACAACACTGTTACGTTGTATTTTTACATCGAGAGGGTTCTTCTTGTCCATATGGTCGATCCTTTTCAAAGCGCTGTTTGGACATATTACATACTTGGTCCATAGAAGGAGATCACTTGAGTGGTAAGTGTATATTTCAAACCAAAAAAGTACAATTATGGAAGGTTCTTCTGAAAGATAATGGCCAATTGATTGTCCCTTTTCTGAAACTTGCAAAGGTATTGTGGATGATTGGATGAGAAAACTATTTGTGAGTTGTCTTCCTAGGCAATAGAGCAATCTAGAATACTGTTTCTAACTTTCCAAACAGTGACAGAATATTTATGTGCTTTGAGACAAATAGCTTTGTCATTGAATCCTTTTGGAAAGAAGGTCATCATGTTTTTAGCAGCAGCAGTCTCGGACTTTTATGTTCCAGAATCAGAGTTACCAGAGCATAAGATATCCAGTAGTGTCTTACAAGGGGATGAGGAGGATTGGCAAGCATCACAATCCTATTTATTAAGGCTTTATCATGTTCCAAAGTGTTTAGGATTGCTCAAGTCGAAATGGGCACCTGAAGCTTATGTCGTTGCATTTAAAGTAAGAAATGTCTTTTGTTGAAAAGACAAGTGTAACGTATTTTCAAGTTGGAAACGGATGCCAATGTATTGTTGGAAAAAGCAAAGAAGACTATTGATCAATATGGAGTAGATATCGTTGTAGCGAATGAATTGACTAGTCGCTATGAACAAGTTCAACTCGTGACCAAGCAACAGACGATTGTTGATAGAAATACAAATGACAAAACGATAGAACAAGTTATTGTACAAAATGTTTTAGATTTGTATCAACAGGATGGCTGATGGGATACTTTCCACTGCCTATCTAATTCCTCAATGGCCTTTGCTATATCGGGTTTAGGTCGATGGGTTGCTTTCAGTGTCCAATCCAAAGCATCTCCTGATTGTACTCTTTTCATTTGATAATGAATACCTCGTTGGTTACCATAAATATAATTTTGGCAATTATCAAAACCTCTGTCATTCACCCAAAGATGATTAGGTGTAAGTATCAAGTCGTCCTTCACATGAATGATATCTTTTGTTTCTGGAGAGTAGACAGAACATCCACCACCTTTCATAAATCCAATAAAATGTGGTCCTTCACCCACCGATTGATGCGTACTCGTATTGTATTTCCAATATACTTCACAACCAACCAAATACTCATACATATGATCGCTGTTCCAATCCAACTGAAAAATATCAAAGTTTATCTGTTTTAAACGGCTAGCTGCTTCTTCATAGAATCTCAATATTTTCATTTCTAGGACCATTTCCTCGGGATGGTAAGGAGAAACACTTGGAAAGGCTTCATAAACACGAAAACGAAAAACAATATCTGGATTGCCATTAAAATAATATTTGGCGAATAACAACACGTGACCATCAGGCTTACAAAATAACGGCTGAATAGCACAGTGTATGTGTTCGTGTCCACCTCCTTCTCTTGGAAATATCTTTTGGTTTCTCTCTTCAACGACTTGTTCAAAGTTGTCAAAGTCGCCTTGAAACCAACTGAGCCACGTGGAAAATATTTCTAAAGTCTTCTTGGATTCTTGTGTACTCAAGTTCAAACAACATCGAACGCAACGACGTGGGATAACAAGACAGCAACACTTATTGTGACGAAAAGTAAAGCTTGTTCTTATAGAAAAGTGAGTTGTCAGAAAGCCCATCATCACAAAATCCGTTGGACGACGCATGTGATTGTTGAGTTGTCACACAAAACTCATATTTATTTCTTTTCCAATTCTGAAGTGGAAAGTAATCCACCATGTCTTGTATCGACTGTCGCAAGTGCTGCATCACGAAAAACATCACCAGTAGAAAAAGAAGAAGGAGGATTCACTTTTTGTGTATGAGAATATCTATCCTCTGAAGAGTCTTTGCTTCGATATATAAAAAGACTTCCAAACTCTTGCCGACATGCTTCGATAATATCAGGTCTATCATAAATAATCACTTTCTTGCCTTTCTTAGCCTTCCATCCCAATCAGCTGTGAAAAAATATGAAAAGTAACAAACTCACCACTTTCTTTGCAACCAACAACTTTTGACTTTCCTCTATAATAGGCACAGCACATGGCTCCTTAAATGTCACATTCTCGAAAACATATTCTTCTCTATCCTCTTCTAATAACTGTTGGGCCATAATATCTGCATGAAGTTTGTTATATTCATCCGTAGCAAAGGCCAAACAAGGATGAATGCCAACTGATTCGGCATACCCTGCAAGTGCTCGATTGTCTCGAGGAAAACAGGGACCTCCAAAGCCATAACCCTTTTCAAATGAGAAAAACTCAACGAGACATCCATACTTACCCATCCTAAACATTTCATACCCACACGAGAATCACTACCAACTGCAGATAATATGGCATATTTATCTGCATTTTGAGTACGGTCTGCTATATCTCCAATCTGATTGGCAAAGGATATTTTCATCGTTACAAAACAATTGAGCGATAATTTGGCAATTTCAGCACTCTCAGGTGACATTCGACAAATTTGGGGTTGGTTGCACGTAAAGTCAGACCACAAGGTTTCAATAAAATCTCCTGCTTGTTGGGAACCTTCTCCAATCAAGACTATATCAGGTCTTTCCAATCCTCGAATAATATCTCCTTGAGCAATAAACTCTGGATTGTAAGAAAGGGTAGTGTTCCTACAATCTTTCAAAAGCTCTCTTCCAATCGTTGCAATATATCCTGGTAACACAGTACAGCAGATAACTATATGTTTATTCTCTACTCGGTAATTGTTCTATTATGCAAAGGTCAGAAGAAATACTTTTTGCATTCATACTTACCATATCTGTTAATACTCTTGAAACTTGAGTAACATCATAGTGCCTATCGCCACCTGTACTTGGTGTAGCTACCAACACCATAATAACATCTGCAAACTGTAGAGCTTCTTTGACACTAGTAGTGGCTCGAAAATTCTTACTTTTCTTCAAATATTCAGTAACAAAAGGTTCTGAAGAAACCAAAGTTTTGTCATTTATCTTCTCTACATATTGTGGAAGTACATCTACACCCAACACTTGGTAGCCCGCTCTATCTGCAACAAGCGCCAAACATAAACCTAGTCTTCCAACTCCTACATAATATCACTACAATGGTAAAGTGCGTGGTATGAAGTGCAGATGATACCTATTAAAGATATTCTTTTTGGTACAACTTGTTGTTTTGTCTTGGAAAGCGTTCCTTGTCCATTCCAACTCATTTTACACAATTTCACTAAAACATTCTTTTTCATAAAAGTTTCACTCCGTTTTTATTCCAAAACCCATCAGTTCGTCTTCAACTGAGGCAAGTGTTTTTCTATATATTGTTGTATTCCTTTCTTTCCCAAAGCCCCTTCAGAAGATGCCACTAGTTGACCGCTTTGGAAGATAATCAAAGTGGGTAAGCCTCTGACATCATATTGTTTCACTATAACAACACATAAAGGTTTCGTGTCCAACAACTATGAAGAAATCTCTTACATACCATAACGAGGGTTCTTATCTGTGTCTATTTTGACTACTTTGAGTTTTCCACTATACTCTGAAACTAACCAATCCAATCTATTCCATATTGAATAAATATATGAAAATAAACAATAACAACATACAAAGGAGTTACCAATTTACACGGACCACACCAATCAGCATGAAAATCCACTAAAACCGGAACTTGCTAAAAGAAACGTTTAGAGTGACATATGAGACGGTTGAAAGGGAAATCGAAAACAATCAACCAACCGACTGGAGTACTTCTTGTTCAAAATTGGTATCTTCTACTTCAATCACAGTCATTCGTATAACACTTTTGAGTCTTTTGTTTGGATGGATAGAGAGTTGTCTCTTCAAAGGACACAAACCCAGTAAACTTTTCCTTGATACGTGTCTCTGAAATACGCAAGTTCTTACACCTGTCTTTGTGTTGAAGCAGTGGGAAACGGGTAAAAAGGATAAGAAGCTCAATATCGCCATCCGGGAAATCGAATGGATCTTTTCATCTTTGGGTGCAAATGCTTTTAGTTTCCACTTTCAACGAATTGTATTCCTCTTATCACAAATAAATCATAGAATACTCTTATTGTCCATTACATCAAGTTCTATTCACATGATCCGCAAGCCATTCCATTCCATCTTGCAACCCTTCCCCAGTGATTGCACTACAAGGCTGTATAGTCCAAGAATGGGTTTTAATATCGTGCAATGAAAGTGATTCACTTATTTCAGCAGCCTTTCTATTTTATCAACCAAATACAAGGAAGAATCAAAAGGAATACTTGCCGAAGCTGCTTGTTTCATATCCTGCTTGTTAGCAAACACCAATATCACAGCTTTTGAAAGATTCTCAAAACGCAAAACTCTCAACAATTCTTTTCTGGCAACATCAAATCTTTCTCTATCACAACTATCGACCACAAAAATAACAGCTTGAGTATTGACAAAATAGGTTTGCCAAGCTTCACGAAGACTATCTTGTCCCCCCAAGTCCCAAACCTAAGCGACATATACACATCAGTCATATTCTGCAACCTACCAAGAAAACTAATATTACATGGAAAAGAAGATTTCTGCACTTGACTTGCTCTACATTGCTGCCTATCGTAGGTGTCGTTACTACGACATCGCCCAAATGAAGTCGATACAGTATAGTTGTCTTGCCAGCATTATCAAGACCAATCATACATACCTATTCAAAAAAAAGAAACAAAAGAATGCAGATGCCTCAAAGATAATACCAAACCTACTTTAAGTTCCTGTATTCGATAGAGCTTTCGCCAAAGTTTCGCAAACCAAATGCCCATAAGAGAAGAATGGAAATGGATGGATTGATCTTTTCATGTCTTCAAGTCGTGCTTCGACGTGGAACAAGTTGGGAGATGCCGCATACTCCAAGTCCGAAAAAGTCAGTGCTGACTTGGTGGCTTTAACGTAAGTATAAACTACCGACACATTCGAAACTTTTTGAGCTAAAAAGACGTGCCAGTTATGGAAGTTTTGTGCGGGAAATCATAAAGGACTATGAAGAACCTGATCAAGTAAATAAAGAACTGGAGAAGCTTGGATATAATATCGGTATGTCAATTAACATAAATTGAATCCATTGATTCATTTTTTGGATGCCAGGTATCCGTTTGATTGAGGATTTCCTCGCAAAGTCTGGAATTGGTAATTATCTTTATATGGTACCCTTAGAAAGTTTCCTGAACTGAACACCCATTCAGGTAATTGTTCCTCTTTTGAAGAGTCTGCAGAAATAATAAGCCGAGTTGCTTTCAAAATGTTCCTTGGAATTCGTGCCACGGTAAGCAACTGGAATAGTGAGTATAACAGTTGTAGCATTGTCTTTGATGAAAATCCGCTAGCTGAATATGTAGAACTTCCAGTAAGTTGTTCAATGAGTCTTTATGATAACTGATGAAAGGTATTGTTTCTTCAGCCTGAATACACTCATTCCTTGCTCTATTCCAACATATTATGCGGTGTTATTCGTGGCGCCTTGGAAATGGTACTTACTAAGAAGTTCAAAAGAACTCCCATTGACGAAAGCTTTGCTGTTAGGTTCAAATTATTGTAGAATGCCAGTTTGTCAAGGATCAATTGAGAGGCGATGATACCAACGAAATCAAAATAAGATTCAAGGAAATGCTGCAAGAACAAGTACCTTGGAATGATGAAGAGTAGTTTCTTGGTACGACTTCAATAAAATGGAAACAAAGGTTTTGGCTTATTCTTATTTTGATTTTTGTCGTTGTGCTTTCTTGCAAGCTACTCAATGAAACAAAAGCATCCATTATATTACGTGTTGATGATCATTTGACATCATTTCATGAGCGAAACAGTCTCTTGTTGAAAGGAAATTTTGAATAAGAGCATTTTGCACTGTTGACAGACTATATTGTTCACATTCAAATCTGACAACACATACCGTTGCTCCAATTTTTTTTCAAATGGAGCCAATCTTCGATGAGCCAAGAAAAATGCAAAATAGGAAGGAATTGCCACGTCGAACAAAATCTTGATTCTATCAGCATTTTTCTTCGAGGACCATTCAAAAAGAATACCAGTTATCCAAATTTGAATTGCTGCATCATTGTTTCTTGGTTGCACACAAGTTTGTGTTATCATCCTTTTCAAACTCTATTCTTCCTAATGGATCCTAAATGCGAAAATTGTCACAAGGCTGTGTGTAAGTTGTTTCTCATTTCTTCATTCCCTTACTAATGCATAGCCTTATGATAAATAGATATGGCCGAAAAGGTGACCGTTGATGAAAACAAGGCATACCACATTGGTTGCTTCCGTTGCTCCACTTGTAAAGTTAAGCTTAGTCTTGGAAATTATACTTTGTTAGATGGAGTTCTCTTTTGCAAGCCGCATTTTCATGAAGCATTTCTTTCAGCAGGTGCATATCGAGCACCAGAGAATTCTAAAAAGACAAATGAAGATTCTTTGCCCACTGAGGAGAATGAGCAAGGTGTTGTGTCTCAAACCAGTCAAGTTCTATCCTCACAAACTACAGAGAACCTCAAAGCAAATGACGCTGTAGAAGAGTCTTCTCCTGTTGCAGTGTTACAACCAAGTCATAAGAGCAATGAAAAGACCAATACTCATTCAGAAACACAAAAAGAAGCTCCAAAGAAGGAAGAAAAAGAGGAAGATGATGATGAAAATGTTGATCCAAGACATCGACACAATTTGCGTTCTGTGCTTCGTTCCTCAGGACAGAAGAAGAACTCTAAAAGAGATATTGGAGTGGCATCCAAAAGTAAAAGGGCTGGCTCTCTTTTACAAAATTCTTCGAACAGTGGACTTATGAAGGGTGCTAGCAGATTCCTACATTTATCACACATGGACTCTGCTGACAGCTTGGATACATATGACCTAGTGGAAGATATTTCCGTTATTTCTTCAATGTTAAAAGAACACCAAAGAGAAATTTCTGCTATTAGAGCAGCATTGAACAGAATTCAAGAGAATTTGGAAACCATCTAAGTCTGTGAAAAAACATGAATAAAAGCAGTGGTTGGATTGGAATATTTTTATTATAGAACAGAAACAGCATTAGAATACAGTGGTCTGGATGAGTTTGCTACATTACACGGATAGACATCAGTCACAAACAAAGAATTAGCTGTATTCGATACTTTTAGCGTTGATGTTGTATTTTCAGGTGAGAATAAGGTTACAGGTTGACTCTCTTCTTTGTTTGAGTTACACTGATGACTTTCATGAGGAAGAGAAAGATGACTAGTTCGGTTGATTACTCTCTTAGTTTCCTCTTGAACAGATGCAGTCTGTCGTCGCTTTAGTGGAGAGGAATTTTTCAACTTGTCTCGAATGTGAGACTTCCAAGCCAAGATATCAAAGCTACGAGATCGTGAATCAGATTTTGTTTCAGTCGACCTTCGAGGACGTCTGAAAAACGTCAAAATACTGTGCCAATTCACAACTGGCTGACATGCAACTGTAGCCTTTGAGTTGTCTATCTTTTCTTGTTTGGTCTTCTTTCCATATGATTGTTCCTTGTTGTTCTGTATATTGATATTCTCCAAGGGCTTTTCTAAACAAACAGCATTCTCATGTTGCATATATTTTTCACTCAGGTTCCTTATCAGCCTATTCGCTTCGACTCCATGTGGTGCTCCGATGGATTCTAACAAAGCTTCCACTCTATGAAACGCTTCTTCACAGGAGATCCTTTCGCACTCATCTTTTGCAAGTAGTTGAGCAATAAGTTGCTTTGTTCCTAGAGATATGCGGTTCCAACAAGTTGTCCTCATATTGGGTGGTAATGTACATATCTTGGAAAAAACGTTGTTATCATCCCAGTCATCAAATGGAAGTTTCTGCGTAATCAAAGCATATGCAACGACACCAACTTCCCAAGAATCCACTTTTTCAGGAATATACTCCTTTTCTTTTACAATTTCTGGAGGTACGTAATGTAAAGTTCCAACAGCTTCGGCACAACGGATGACATCTTCATTACATTTCTTCGAGTCGACTTCATATGACTTGTTCCAATAACACAAACCAAAGTCTATAATTTTAAGAACAGAGTCATAACCATTCTTGCCAAATGAGTCCACAAAAACAAAGTTTTCCAATTTGACGTCTCTGTGAGAAATTCCCAAACGATGTAAGAAACATAAGCCACTCAACATTTGTCTCAGTAGCCATAATACTTCAGATTCATTCATTAAATAACCTTTCAAAGACTCTAATCGAGAGAATAGGTCTCCTCCTTGCAGGTGTTCGGAAACAAGATAGACATTTTGGTTGATCGGATCTCGTATAACTTCAATAGGGTTCAAAACATGATAGCTACCTATATCTGAAGAAGTTTCTTTTGCTTTTCTCAAGTTTATAAGTTGATAAAATATCGATATTTCTGTTTCCAAGTGTTCGCTGTCTCTCAAAGAGAGAGAACTAGTCTTGATCACCTTCACAACAACAGGAAAGTCATCTTGAATTCTTTTAGCAGTAAGTATTATTGCACAAGAGCCTCTTGATAGTAGAGATTCAACTCGGTACTTTCTGGTCAATAAATTGGACACAGCGTAACTACGACAAGCCCACTCTACCCTTTGTCTCCTCCTGAGTTGCTCCCTCTCTTCTGCTTTTTCCAAGCATTGTTGCTTTCGTACTGGAGCCATAACGGTCTCTTTTTTCACTTGTACTCTTTCAAAGCCTTCAACCTCAAAAGCTTCGTTCTGCACTTTAATTTTTTTAATATTCTTCGTTTCCATTTTTGTCTCCGATCGGATCGCGACGAATCATTTGCGGTTGCTCCACGTAAGCAACGAAATGTTCTTTGGCCAAAGCAAATTTTGCCACTTGGAAACTTTGTGCTTTCAACAGAGTTTTTGTTTTCACACCAAAACAAACAAGAAACCTGTATTTCGTTTTCTACAAAGAGCTCTAGTCACTACTGGAGAGTTGTAGGGCTCGATCAGTGTTTGAGAAGAACCATGTAATGATTCTCTATAGGAAAAAGACATAATCTGAGAAATAAAGGAGACAGAGCTTTTCAAAAGAACCTTAGTTATAAAGAGTTGGACTTTAGTACACCTTTTCGTATGAGAGCAAAGTTCACCTTTTTTGGTTTTTTCGGAACATCACAGTTTATTTACTTTTATTCATTTGCCTTGGCTTGTGACAACTGCAATGTTTGCCGGCGGCCTAGTTTCACTTATATTAGCTGTTTCTAAGGAAGCAAGAACCACTGGTAATAAATAGCCACTCTGTGCTGCCAGAGTGTGCCAGAAGAATGTGGAGAAATGAGGAGTAGGAGTGTAAAACGAGAGGACACTCTTACTGGGTCGTGAGACCCAGTGCTATACAAACAAACTATTACAGTTCCAAACACTCCCACAAGAACTTTACAGAATCGTTTCTAGTCGTAGCCGACTCAGATAATTTGCTCCTAAGTGAGGGTGCGTTTATGCCTTGTGTGGTCTAAAAAGAGCTTTTGACGAATCTCCTCTTATCCCATTTTGGACTGAGCTCCCAGAATTCTTATCAAGTTGTTCCACTACTTTGTTTGGTACTATTGATTGGATATTTTTCTACTGGCTTCAGTTTTGTTTTGAAAGGAGTTCTTTATACTGTGCTTTAAAGTTTTGATTATCTGTTTGAGAAAATAACCACTGCATGTACAGTAGAGGACATATGTCCGGTTCCACATTCCCGCTTTCCAAAAGCCCTTTAACTTTCCAAGATAACAAAGTTTCTTTCAACTGTTGCAGTTCTTATAGAAGTGTATTTTTGACGAGTAGGAGCTTGCTGTTTCTAGCACAAGAGGTGCGCGTGGATAAAAATCACTGGCAGAGGCTGTACTGTTCCAAACATAACAAACAAACAGATGGCAGCTTCCTCTATAGACCCAGTCTTTATGTATTACGAGACAGCGTTCGCAAGTGTTGTCCAAAGAATTTGCGAAGCGCCTTAGCAGTGGCTACTCTGAGTGAGAGGGACACTTTGGCGGTAATTGGTACTAAAAATGAAAACCTTCGCAATCGTGCAAAGTTCTCAAACAGCAACTCAGGATCTACAAGAAGGAAACAACGAGCAGCTGCTGATATGCAAAGTAGAGGTTATATGAACGCACAAATGTTAGAAAATGTTCTCTCGTTAGAGAGCTCTGGAGACACGCTTCAATACTGTTCTAACAAAGGCTTTCCGGATGATCTCTCTAGCTCAAGAGCTCCAGAAAGGTTTAGTTCTATCTCTTCCTCTCGAAAAAATCGGAAGCTTAACAACCTGGAAGACATATCGTTAGAGGATATTCGACATCTTGAAAAGCAAGAAAAGGAGATTCTTTCCATGGCCATTACTAAAGAGGATGCTATGCTTATCGAAAGTATTGTGAATAGACCAACAACTCTTTCTGTGAAGCAGTTCAAAAAGGGTTCTTCTATGGGCGCATTTTTAAAGGAAATTGGCAGCGTTCCTTTATTGAATGAGAATCAAGTCATATCGTTAGCTAGAGAGATTCGAAAACTTGCGCTGTGGAATGCTACTCGGTTACATTTAAGACAGCAATATGGCAGAGAGCCTGACAGGGTGGAGTGGGCAAAGTCATTGAAGATGTCACCAGAAGAACTCACCAGAAATCTTTTGAGAGCACAAAGAGCCAGAGAGTCTCTAGTTGCAGCAAATCTTCGATTGGTAGTTTCTGTAGCAAAACAATTTACAAACAGAGGACTATCCATGCAAGATCTTATTCAAGAAGGCTCTATTGGTCTTATCAAAGGTGCAGAACGTTTTGATTATCGCAGAGGTTTTCGCTTTTCCACATATGCAATGTGGTGGATTCGTCAAGCGATGCAGCGTGCTATTGCAGATACTTCTCGTCCAATTCGTATTCCATCGACTATATCGGATCTTTCCGTTCAGATTTACAGAGCTCGTTTAGAATTATCTAGTTCTTTGGGAAGGGATCCTTCGGATACTGAACTTGCAGACTTTTTAGACATATCTGTGCAGCGTTTACAGGATGTGAAACTTTATACGAACCAATCTGCTACAGTTTCATTAGATGCTCCCCTCGGTCATCAAGCCACGACAAGTTCAATGAAAGCAAAAGGTACCGGAGACACCGACCAGTTTGCTTCCAAGGCTGAAGGCAAAGTCTCCAAAGGTTTATATGGGTCACGTCACAAACTTGGAGACTTTACTCTTGGAGATACCGTACAAACTGATGATTCTGTGTCACCCGAACATATGATGGCCGATTCATTAATGAGAGATGACATTGAATGTGCGCTTTCTCTTTTGAATCCTTACGAAAGAGAAGTTATTCGCATGAGATTTGGTTTAGACGATGGTCGAATGAAGAGTATAGATGAAGTTTGTGCATATTATTGTGTACAAACTAGTCGTATTCGTCGAATAGAAGCTCGAGCCTTGAGAAAGTTACGTCATCCATCAGTATGGCATATGTTGCGTGATTATATAAACAATTAAACTTATTATAAAGCTAATAATTTTCAATATATCTTTAGACATACGTGACAGTCTTGAAATGTCAATGCACGAATTCAAGTTTTTTATGTATTATATATATATATATGTATGTATATATTGCATACTTGTCAGATATTTCTTTCCTCACTTGAGTCGACTGCAGCCTCTGTCAACTCATATTCTCCACGATCAGCACCAACAGTATCTCCTGTATTTGAATCTCCTTTAGAACCACCGAATCTCGACCGATATAAATCAGTAGCCTTTGCTGACAAACTCTTGACTCCACTCAAAAAGCCTTGGACTCCTTCGTTCTCCATTGCCTTTTGTTTCAGTCTAGATGCATGTTCACTTACTTGGAAACGACTATCGATATCTCTTGCTACTTCTCGTCCAGCAGTAGCCACTTTCTTTGCATACTCTGAAATGTGTAGGCGCTCGTTGAGTTCTAAAGCTGCTCCCTTTCCTTTATCTGCTGCATCCGCAAACTAGCTTAAAACGTCAAAATACTGTCACCAAGTTGAGAAGAAAACTTACCTTTTCACGTATATGATACTTAGAGTCCAACTCTTCAAACCGTTCAGATGTCTTGGTTCTAGCAACACTTGCCTGTTGTTTGGCTGCAGTGCTCAATTCTTTCGCTGTTTCAAGTATTTTATGTCTTTCATTAAGGTCTTTCACGTCTTCTGCAAGTGCTCGTAAAGACTCTGAAAATGCCTCTGCCATAGAGGAACGTGAGCGTGGAGTCTGTTCCTGAGTTGCTTCTTCCAAGTTGGCTTGTATGGTAGCACCTGCAGTGTTCCAGTCTTCTGGTGCCTTTGTAACTGTGATATGTCTTTCATTTAGCACAGCATTATTCAACAAAAGAGCAACTTGTTGGGCGGATCTGGATTCAAAGACTACCACAGCTTCCTTTGAAAGGGGCAACTGTTGCCCTTGTTCTTCGTTACTTGCTTGTGGTGAATCACGAACCTTAATGTTTGTAATCTTTCCACAAAACGAGAAAAAGTCTTCCAAACCATCTTCCTTGGTTTCTGGACTCAGGTTTGTTACCAAAACAGCTCTATGTGCTGAACCTTTTGGCGGGAATGGCTCTTCTGTCATTTTCAGTGAATGAAAGAATTTTAAAGATTCTTCAACGTGGCTGCGCACCCCATTTTGTCATCGTCTTGAAAACGTACACAACAAAGTACTTGCAAAGGAAACTCAACTTTAAAAATACTTGTGGGAGACTACATCCAATTTATTTAAGATATAATAACAGTTGCTCCGGTTCTTCAATACAGGATTTCCACATTTTAGAAAATCTTGCAATAGTTGCACCATCTATAATTCTGTGGTCAGCTGACCAAGAAACAGTTATCACATGAGCAGTTTTAACGTGTCCGTTTGAATCCACTATAGGTATCATCCTTATTCTTCCAAATGCTCCTATTGCAACTTGTGGAACGAACACTACAGGGGATGTATATGTCCCACTGATAACTCCTACATTGGAAAGACTAAAGGTACCTTCCTTCAAGTGTTCTTCTCCAAGACGTCCAGCTTCTGCCAAATCCATCAATACCTGCAATTCCTTTGTCACTTCTAGAATAGACTTTTGATCTACGTGCTTTGAAATATTGAGTTCAATGTTTCACACAACTCCAATTGCTAGAAACTTACTTTGATATTCGGGACGGTAAGACCCATAGGAGTATCCATTGCAATGGAAATATTATGATGACGATGATAAATAATATTTTCACAATTTTGATCTACACTTGAATTTAAGATAGAAAAATGACTCAAACAATAAGAAGTTGCTTTGATAAAGAATGGCATATAGGTAAGGCGAACGCCTAATTTCTCTGTACTTGCTTTTAATCCACTATAAAAGCACTGAGAAAAGTATTCCGATTAATCAACAGTTGTTCTCACCTTCGAATATTCATGAGTCGATCCATAACAACTTCTTCGCCAAGTGTCAGTTGAGGCACTGATAATGAGGCTGTCATTGTCTTAGTCATTGCTCTTCGAAGACCTCGAATGGGCTCTATTCGATGCTCTTCATGAGAAGAAGACTTGAAACCAACTTCCTCTCCCAATGGAATTTGCTGTTGCTTTTCTATGTAAGTCAAAATATCCTCCTTCAAGACACGACCATTATTGCCACTAATCTTCAGATAAGAAACAAAAAAGCTATTAAAAGATAACGCCTAACCTTCCTGGAACTTTAGAAAGATCAATCTTGTGTTCTCTTGCAATCCTTCTAACAGCTGGTGTTGCCACAACAAAGTCTCTTGTCTCTTCCTCACTTCTCTTTTGTTCCTTTACATTCGTTGAAAAACTCATTTCGTCTGTCTTCGGAACATGCTTCGTAGTTTCTACACCAATACTTTCAATAAAGCACTATTGCATATAAGACCAATCACGATTCAAATCGACTCATAGAAACCTACCAATGGTTTTCCAACCTTTGCAATATCACCTTCTTTGTACTGAAGGTCTCTCACTACTCCATCATATCTACTTGTAATTTCAACAGTTGCCTGAGATTCGTCGGGTTCACTTTTCAGCGATTCACGAGGTCAAAAGCACCCACCTTGTCGCTTTGTACCTCACAAATTTTATCAAACTGCTTGACTTGTTGTCCATCTTTTACAAACCAACGAAGTATTTCTACTTCTGTTATGCCTATGTTTCAAAATAGATTCAAAGCTATTCTTACGCTATACTTGTAGCAGTTGCCTACCTTCTCCAATGTCAGCTAGCGGAAAAGGAGTCTTGTGAATATTTTCCACTTTAGAAGCCTGACTAGAACAGAAAGACTGTAAGAAATGCAGCTTTTGCCTTCCACGAGGAACCAGGACAAAGTCTTTTGTTGGGTTGATTCGATTGGCAGCAACCAACTGGAAGTTTGACGAATCGTGCTTGCGTAAAGTGGAACTATATCGCGCAATTCTAACGTTCTTCAAGTGAGCATACAAGTTTCGAATAGTTGTTGTGTTTTTGGATATAACTGACATAGCACGGTCGGCGATTCCCTTTTGACTTTTCCCAATAGACAGTCTACTAGTCAACAATGGAGGCGTGACAATTCGGCATTTGCAGTCTTCAAAGCAAGCAAAACATATCATACTCATGACAAGAATAAGGGATCTATGACTACTTTGTGAATCATATGAATTACTATTATCGTCCTGACTTGTTCATTGGACAGACACTATATGATATCCTCCATATACGACTATTACCAAATGGAATACATACAACGGACAGTCTCTCTCTCTCTCTCTCTCTCTCTCTCTCTCTATATATATATATATATATATATATGTGTGTGTGTGTGTGTGTATATCTATGAAACATTGCCACTTTCACCATATCAACCTTTTTCTGGTCCATTGACGAGTTGAAAGCTTTATCGGTTTTCCTCCCAATTCGTGTTTGATTCATTAAACCAACCCCCAACTATGAACGACGCACAAGTTCGACAGCAAGTCCAGCAAATGGTGTCTTTTATTAGACAAGAAGCCGAAGAAAAGGCAAACGAAATACGTGTCAAAGCAGAAGAAGAGTTCAATGCACGAAAACTAAGCGCGGTTGAGGCAGCAAAGACACAAATCCGTTCCGAGTATGAGAAAAAGTTCAAGCAAATCGAGTCCAAACTAAAAGTGTAAGTCTTGTTTGTTCTTGATGTAATATCTCAGTATCTCAATATTTGTTTTCTACGGCTAGTGCTTATTCTACTCAGTTGAATGCCTCTAGACTAGAAATATTGAAACAGAGAGAAAACCTCCTGAGGGAAATATATGAAGCTGTTGGGAGAGAACTCTCCAAAGCTAGAGAGGACAAAGAAAATTACAAAAAACTACTTGAAAAACTTTTAAGACAGTCTTTTGTTACACTGGACGACGCAGAAGTATCCATAACCTGCAAAGAAGAAGATTTGATGTATGTCGAGAGTGTATTCAACAAAGCTCTTGAAGGCCTAAAGACAAGTGGAGGGCAACAAGTGAAAGCAGAGATAGAGAGAGACAGCTTTCTTCCGAGAACCAGTATAGGAGGAGTAGTCGTTTCTAGTCACGGTGGGAAGATAGTTTGTAATAATACTCTCGAGGCACGATTAGAAACAGCTTATCAGCAGAACCTTCCACAGCTTCGTCAATTACTCTTTGGTGAAACCGAGTTGTGGAAGTAATCCATATTTTAGCTTCTTTCCAAGTTTATCTTCCAAATACAAACTTTTCCATCTTCTCCAACAGTTGTCATAGTTTGATTGGCATTGTTCCATATTGAATCTCGCACAACATCTTGATGTCCTTTGTCTAGGGATACAAGAGGTACTAAAGTATTTGCATCTTCATATTGGGTAAGTAGTAATAACTGACCATTATCCATTCCTCCCCCAATAAACAATTTTTCTGCAAGAGAATCGTAAAAGCAAGATACAAAGTAGTCGATATTGCCTAGGCTTCGTACTTTGTTTCCTGTGTGTGAAACATTTTCTCGCTGACTCTTCAATGTGGTATCCAAAGTGTCTAAATCAAAACAATATATCTCTTGGGTGCGTGTGATACTCCATAGATAAGGTTTCATAGAATCATATAAACCAAATCGATAAATTGCCGAGCCAGTATTGATAACATAGTCCAAAGCCTGTTTAAGCCTATTATTATTATTGGTCTTCCAATTTTGCAGACAAAGAATACCTCGTCTTCATCAGGGAGTCTTTGGGTATATAATGAACATATATAACCATCTTCAGCACTGGAGATAAGTTTCCCATCTTCTGTAAATAACACTTGTGTAACTGCTTCAGCGTGACTCTCTTCAAGATTCAAAGGGTTTCCCAGGTTTCTCAAATCCCACCAAAACAGGCCACCACTGTCTTGGAAACCACAAGCCACAAAATTGTCCTTCCAAGCCACACAATTAGCAGGAGGAGGAACCTGCAAACTTTGAACGGGAGTGAACTGGACGGCACGAGAGTCCCAAAAATAAACTGTGCCGTCATAAGAACAACTGATCACAAGGTTAGCTGAAGAATTGGAACCTTGACAAAACGCTACGTCCGACAAGGCATCCTCATGCTTGCCTATTTGAGAAAAGTGCAATTGAACTACGTCGAAGCACCATAAGATTCCTGAATACGAACAAAATATACAGGAATCTCCCTATATATGCAGATGAGTCGTTCTTTGTTCCATTCGGGTAAACTCTAACCCACACTTGAGCTGCTTGATATTTTGGAAAAACTCTCAGAGTTGAGTTTATTTGGAGAAGAACAAAAGTTCAACTGTGCTTCAATATTTTGTGTAAAACGAGAACGTTTCATAACAACATTCTTTTCATTGCGACGACTGAAACGTGAACATCTCTTCCAATTTCTCAATTCCCCATCGAACGTAGTCTTTGTCAACACCCTTCATTTGGCACCAAGTCTGCTTTATATTTTCAGGCAAGTCGGATGCTTGTGCTGGATAATTGTCACAGTCTCCGAATTTTGCTTGCAATCTGCTTGCTTCAAGTACAAGTTCTAGATGAGAGTCTTTTTCGTTGAATAAGTTGTCCCCCTTGAGTGGACTGCCTTTGGTATCTTGCAACTCCTTAACGTCGTCTTGTGGGTTTGGAAGTGATAACTTTGAAATTTGATTTGAATTCGATTCAGTGTCTTCCTGTGCAGCATTCGGTTTCTGATCTCGATTGAATTGTTTCTGCGACTGGTCTTCTCCCCCGTTTGTCTTGTAGAGTTGATTCCAGTATTCTGTCTTTTCAACTTCGAGTGCTATTTTATCATCACTGGAAGAAGTCGTACTTTCCTCTTCACTTGAAGTAGTTTGTTGTTTCTCGGTGGAATGAGTTTGACTCTTCTCATCACTATGTTGTTGTTTCTTCAGGTATAGCTCCGTACTGGAAGACAGTTCCGATGTGCTGCTGTCCTCAAGCAGGGCTTGAACGTTATTTCGTGGAAGTTCATTATTATCTTTTGTATTTTGCAGAGTTATATGGTTGGAGTCTTTATGTTTCCAGTCTTGTAGACCCTTGGCTCGTTTTTGTAAGAATTCCTTCAAGACTTGGGAGTCTGCACCATATTTCTCTAGTAGTGTTGGAAATCTTCCCAACAAATCGCTATTTTTGAGCTGTAGGTTTCCTCCCAACTTGAATATTGTGGAAAAGAGAGTCAAGGTAGCTATCAAAGCAATGACAAAGAACCTCAACGTACTAGAGCTTGTTTAGTCTCATAATAATGTAAGAAAGTAGCACTTTGTTACCGTTTATGATATATACTATGACGAAATTTTCTCATCATTTGAAAAGAATGAGAAGACTATCTATGTCCAGTCAAATTTCTTTTCCTAAAGCAAAAACAAAACGGTCGTTTGGGCGGCAAATGTCCAAAGGAGGCCATTGAACCTTTGAATAAGTTTCTACTCTGTATAAACTGTTATCCAACATTTATAAGGCCTTTCAAACAGTTTTTCCTATTCAAAACTCTTTTGAATTGTGTATGACTTGATACACATTATCTAGTATAGAAACGTTGTTTGTAACAATCATATAGTGGCAATTATCTGTTCTCCACTCCACTGGTATAGAATTTTCAATATACGGCAAAACAATTCATATAAATATCAAAAGCGTTTATTAAATTGGAGCACAAAGGCATCCAATGTTTGCTTGCATTATTTGTTTCTCAAAGTATAGGAAACTGCACTAGATGATATCCTGTAGTTTGAAATTGAGAAAATACAAAGCTATCAAAACAATTTAGAAAAGTTCTATTAGAGTTACTTTCAGGGTTTTGAATAGGCTTAAAAAGTAATTCTTGGAAAGACTTATTCTTTCGAGTTGATTCTTCGGGTTGCCTATTGATAACACATAGAAGAAAAGATCAAACTTGAAAACAACTTGAATTTTGGGTTTCCGAGTATAGAGTATTTCTCTCCAATGAACTTCGGAGTGAGACAAAGCAAATCGAACGCTCATGTCCATTCATCGTCTTTTCCATTTGGGAGATTTTGTGATATCCACCAAAGATTATGTCGTTTGCTATCAATGCAATAGGACCAGTTGGAGTGACTGTTCCTTTTGGAATACTTGCCTCAGCTGTAAAAGCATGGTCGGACTTGGACTACTTATGTCGTCGCAACGATGTAAACTGTCTATGCAGTTTCCCACAAGTTCTTAAAACCTCCACCACGGACAAAGGGAATCTCTTAGCTCGTCAAGGACAGGGATCCATTGAGGCTCCTGGTGTAGCTGAGAGAATATCTAGACAAAGGGCTGGAGGTATTCGTAGTGTTGAAGACCAAGTCGTTCCAGAGGTAATATGCATCTCTGTTCTAAATACAAGTTTGATTTTTCTGTACTAGGAGCCGAAGTTTTTAGCAAAAGTTCCCAGTCGAGAGAGAGGTGGAAGGGATGCTTTTCGACCATCGAAGAAAACAAACCCTTTTTCTCTTGGTGCCACTTTGGGTAGTTGAAAACTGGAAGATAATCGAGTTCATGTCTCACTTGTGCTTGTAGGGGATATATTTCGGAAAATCCCGAATAGAGGCGCAGGTCCACAGTCATGGGCTAGGCCTGAGCCGAGGAGACCAGCTGGGTTTGACAATAAATCGTTTCCAATGTGATTAATAAAATAACTTTGTTTCAATACTTCAGGTATTCCTTGTAAAGGCAGTTCAATGAGATGATGATACAGTTGTAATTCATAAGAGATAGCCGCCATTGTTTCAACAAGCCTTTTTTAAAAAGGTCCAAAGACTTTGGACTATTGATAAAAAATGTACGGCTCTCAAGTAAGACATTCTAAGAGGCACTTCTTAGTTTCAATATATATTCTATGCCACATTATTTGAAGAAAAGCATATTTCCATGGCACGCTGTTTCGTGAAATGTGGCTTGTACGTGAGACTTGGCGAGTACTCAGCACGGGAATATAGTAACTTTGTTCTAAACAGATAAATTGAGTTCAAAGAGGCTGACGAATTATAAAACTGGACAAGTTCAGTAACAGTTTCAGCAAGATATAACTTTCAATAAACCTTTGGTCAACAGTAACTTTGCTCAGATATATGCCACTGTATTTGCTTGACATTCCTGACACAAAATATTGTTTGCAGTGATCGCTTTGAACTTTCTCAATAAACGAAAACCAAAATAGCAACGCAACAAATACATAAAGAAATTCTGGTGTAACTCTTCCTCGTTAGCAGAGTTGACTTCACGAAATTCTCTAGCGCAAGTAATACAGATTATTCTCTCCTTTTAGAGAATAACTAGTTGTTCTATTGTGGATGATTTCCTTTGAGTCACAACAGAAGCCAGCTGCCACCGATGCATCGCGTAACGAATAATACTGAAAAGCCCAAAGGAAATATGAATAGCTACTGTGGCTTTTTCAAGCAGTTTGAAAACTCTTAAAACCTGGGCAATATATTACGTATACAATAGACAAGATGTCTGGGCACATCAACAACGGTGAATAATACTAAAGTCTTTCCTAAACTACCTCATTACATAAGTTTGAATAGTCTAAAATGGCAAAGTCATTTGAAATATATTACTAGATGATGCTCTCACATTTGATTTTTAAAATATGGCCACGTTGGAACCCATCATTGAAGTACTTGATAGAAATGCTTCATCTTCAGACCATTGCAACTTCTGTTCAATATTTGCTTACTTTGCAGTCGCATACAGCCAACTCCAACATTGCTTGATAAGTTTTAGAACATATTCAAGAGCATTTCAACTTTGGACTCTTCAAAACCAGAGAAGAGGGGCTTTCAATGCCACATCTAGACAATCTATGCTGATGTATTGTTACAACTCTTTTCGAAGAACTTTTCGTAAATAAAAAACCAAGAATTAATGCTTCAGTGACAAAACGTCCTTTGTGAAAAAGGGACATTCTTGTTTACTAAAACAACCATAAACTCTAGGTTTCATAGGATTTTGTCAGCATCAATAGTCAACCTTTTGATTTCAAATAGAATCACCTTTAAGACCTCTCTCAAGTAGACCCAACTCTCCACTTTTTATTATAGCAACACAAAAATCGGAACTTTCTTCTAAAGACTTTGCACACTAGAAAAGTAGAACGTTTGCTCAGTATAGATTGCTAACGACTTGCAATTTGTATAGGAACAAAGATACTTCTTCTTCTGTGACCAATATGTAAGAGATCTCTTAAATACTAGAATTCGAAAGTGAATTACATTTTCTTTCAGTGAAAATGAAAACTCTGCAAATGAAAATTTGCAACAACATTATAATGGAAGCATAAGCAATTCTCTCCACTTAAAACTACAGCAGAGCAACTTTCAGCTAATTTTCCAAAGGGAATTATGGATAACAATATCTAAGAAGAAAAAGTCATTGTTTCGCTTTGTATTCTATTTCAAACATAGTTTTAAACTTCATATTTGCTGAATGTCCTTTTTTGGTATATCCAATAACTCTATGCAATTTCTTCAAACCACTCGAGAACCAAATCCACATATAAAATGTCGATGCACAACTTTGGCGTTCCTTCGAGTAAACAAGCAAACTGGCGAAGGGACTCATGAAACATTAGACCAAGATATTGATGGATAGAGGAATATTTAAGATTGCACAAAGCTCTTCTACGAGTTATGGAAACGTGCAAGACAATTTTTGCGCATAACTTATTTTGGTTCTAACATGAGAGGAAGAAACCAGAAGGTGTAAACGGTTCGAGACTATTTTGTTTCGACTCGAAGTTGCTTTCGGTTGAAGTTCATACTGGCTTCTTATCACTAGATAAGCGTGTTCTCCAATATGCATTGCAACAGCTACAAAAAGTCCAGAGGTTCCCAATTTTCAGCTGAGAAACTCTCCTGTTCAAGTGGCTCCAAAGTCAAGAAATCTTGGGAGCAAACGACGTCTGGTAAACCTCTCCAGAGTTTCTTGAGTCTCTTCTTTGGGTCAAACAAGAAGCTACTGCATACGAAATAACTGCTTGGATTCCTATTCAGTTTGTCCCAGTTCTTTCCAGTCGAGGAATGGCGTGTTCTTGATATTTTGTCAACCGTTTCTCTCTCCAAAGTTTTCATATAAAGCACTTCTTTGTCTGTCTCTCTCCTGGAAGATACCAGTTTTCAATGCCTGGTTTATAGCACTCCAAGTTTTTTACAAATAATCTTTTACAAGTATCTTGAACTATCTAGATAAAGAGATCTTATTCAAGCCCACTCGAGGAAACCTTAACAAAGGTCCCAATCGGAATAGTTTCTACTGCAGCTTGATCTCTTTGTCACTTTTTTAAAATTGTTATAGACAATAGAAACTTGTTTTATGCTGTTTCTGTCAATTTCGGTTGATCAAAGTAACGGTTCTTTTCCAGCAGACAATAAAGGGCAGCACAACAGAGACCTAAGCACTTGAGAGATATCTTCACGTGACAAAGTTGTCAGTTGTTCACTTCTTTTATAATACTCAACATCTTGTAGTGTATCATACAGAAGAGTGACTTGGAAGACACAAGTTCATTTGTTTCAACATTTATATCTCTTTCTCTGAAAGCATTTCACATATGGTATTCGCTATTTGAACTATGCAATATTCCCTTTTTTTGACTGAAATGGTTCTTATCCTCCACATACATTCAACTCTATAAAGATCATAAAGCGTGATAGAGAAAATCAAAAGGAAGCGAAACTTGGATATAAAAAACTCAGGTACTTTGCCTATCTTTTATATAAGTTCTCATACCAGCAACAACTTTGAATTGCAACAAAGAATCATCAATACCCATCTGCTCTAATATGGTCGAGTCTATGACTCCCATGTCTCGCTCAGAAAACTTGCATAGACATTCGTAACATTGAGTTGATTCTTCCTCAGTTAAATGACAATATACTTTCAAAAAGTTCATCCAGTCAAAAGAAACTTGCACTGAGCTCGGAACAGAAATAGTTGATTCTCCTCTCGTATCTTCCATTTGCATTATATTCATATCCATCCTTGGACGAAAATTTCTTCTTTCCATCCTTCCACTATTCCTTTCAGATTCTTCAAATGGAATACGTCTTAATAAATCTACAAACGAATTGCTCAACAAATCATAAAGTGGTTTCAGTTGTTCCAACCATCCAGGATTGTCTCCAAATACTCTTTCAAGATCTTCACTAGCCTTGCGACCTAAAAAGGTTTGCAAAGATGTAGTTGAACATACTACAACTTGACAATGAGGAGGTATCCATAACCATTCTTCTCGTGTATTCTGTGGTTGTATCTCAGAGTTGATAGAACTGTAAACAATATTATTATTGTCGTCTTCATAATAAACTCCACTATTCAATATCCAATTCTGATTATTCCTAAATTGTTTGGAAACTTCTTCAGTATACTTGTTGCTTACAATCAACTGAATGGCTCTTAAATTATTCTGCATCAATTCAAGCTGTGACGCCACTGGATGTAAAAATTTAGCAACTTCAGCCTTAATCATTGAGCGACCAACACCAGAACTTGACAACTGAAAACATTTCAATGCAGCACCTATCAAATATACTCTCTTCTTGGTGGTTTCAGTCTCCATAGGTGTTTGCTCTGAAGAAGATTCACCTTGAATAGCAAGGAAAGAATTGTCTTTCATATCTGTGACTCGAATAAGAACATCAAGTCCATTGGAGTCTTGTCGAATAGGAACAAATATTCCATCTTTTGATAAATACTTTTCAAAAAATGCTTTCCAAGTATTGATATGGTAAGTTTCTTCGTTAGCACTATGGATTCTACTCACTGTCGAACTAAATGCTGGAACATACTTGGGAATAGGATCCATTTCTAAGCTGCCAATGGTTTGAGTAGATTCTATTGATATATGTTCTACAAAACTATGTCGAAATATACTCAATTCTCCTAGTTTGGAACAGAAACACCATCGAACATAAAGAATAAGAGTAAATATAATTTCAAATTTGAAACCACGACTGGAAAGTGAATCCAATCGACTGATCGATGAAAATAAACTACAAATAAAACGAAAAGGAGGAATATTCCAATATCGCGATTGAATATGCTTTAGTACAATCTTTGGAAAAACCAACTTGAAAAATGTTTCATTTCTGCCTCTAACAGGTATCCTGCTTGCTTCTTCTAGTTCATTTCTCGAGCAACTCACATAATAAAAACCAAAATGGTTGGCAATATCCAAAACATATTCAGAATGGCTTCCATCAAATAGAGTCTCTCTCATTGGAATACGAAATTCAAATATACTGGCAAGAAGCATAGAAGAAAAAATAATCATTGATTCGGGTGTCATACGAGAAAGAGTTACTACGAGAGAAAAATTCGGAGCAATTCTTTCCATTTTCTCTTTCATTTCATTCTCTGAAAGATCACATAAACTATTCCAACGTTCACATCTCTTTCCCAATTCATTTAAAACATGAACAACATAAAAGGGAACACCACCTGTATAATCATACACTTGTTTGAAGAACCAATCGTGTCCCTCAGGATGACTAGGAAATAGTACTTTTAGAATAGGTTCATTATGACAAGTAACATTCTGTATAAAGTACTTGATAGTTGCTTCTGAAAAAGGATCCAGCCGAAGAAAATTGAACGTTATTCGGGAAGGCATTGCATCTTCTTCTCTACCAATTATACAGTTCGATCTCCCCGCAACAATACAAATGACAAAAGGTTGACTTACAACAATTGACAAAACTCTAAAAAAGGCACGGTACACGTTGTGCACTCGACTTGTTCCTTGTGTAACCATCAAATCCTTAAACAATGTGAAATTGTATTCTTCTAAAAGTCCAATTTCGTCAATAAACAAATATAAATAACGTTTCTTGGTTACTTGCAAGAGTTTCTGTAGCCATTCCTTTGGACTACCGATATAGGAAAGAACTTGAGAAAGTAAATCTGCACCGTTGGGAAACCGGGAAAGTGCCTCTCTGCTTATCCATTCCAAAAGTGTATCTTCAAAACATGTTCCTCTTGGCACATCGAGAAGATTCAACATAACATATAAAGTCTCGTTTAACAGCGCGTGTAGAGCACGTTCTCCTACATTCTCCCCCTTCTCAAAGCCAGGTAAGCAACAAAAATTTTTTAAATATTGCAACAAGTTCTCTTTGTTGACTGAAAGGAACCAATGGAAATGCTGTCCAAATGCGCTTTTGCCACTCCCATACATTTGAGGTGCATAGCACATATGAGGTCGAGGATTTCTCAACGTACCATCTCGTCTCAAAGGGTACGATAATAGGAAACTTTCTATAACTTGAAAGACCGCTGATTCTCTATTGACAAGGGGAAATTCGATACTTTCAATACGAATAGTGTTCATTCTGTAAACTCGCAACAACCACAACAAATCACCGAATCACACAACAATAATCGAACTGAGGGAATTATTTGAGTGCAACAAAAGTTCTTGAAGAAAGTTTAAGCTGTTCTATAAGAGTAGTGTATAGACTACGTATGAGAGCTTATAGTATAGTCCTACTTGCAATTGACTTTGTTGTTTTCCCTGTGACATAGTTATGTGACTTCACAGTGGACAAATAACTAATTGACTCACTTCCAGAACATTGTGTAAATTCAACAAACACAACATATTTGGGAAACTTTGTCGTCTTGAGTAGATAGTTTGCTTGCTTGTTTCTTTTAGTGTGATAATCACTTTGGGTATAAAGTTTGCTTCTAAATTTGTTGTTGGCATTTCAGTTAGGAGGACTTTCTTCAGGTTCTACAAGTCGACTTTTTACCTCTCTTTGAATTCATTTGAGCAGTCAACGTAGTTTAATTGGGTGTTGTTTGAAAGTAGTTTTATTAGGGAATTGTTATGCAGAGTCTTGTGAAATAGGGTTGAAAATCCGCTTTGAAGATATTTTGCAGTGATCCAAGCAGATTCTCAACTATGTCATGTGTTTGTTGAATAGTTTGCAATTTCCATATGTCAACTTTTGTCTATTGAGAGACTCTTGTGAAAGTGAAAAAGACGAACTATAGTTGACTATGCCTGATTTTTGAACAGTCAATGACGCTGCATGTCTTCATGAAGCCTATTGCTGTATTACAAATTTAGTTGAGATCTAGATTCCAACTGCTAGCAAACCTAATTCTTATTGTGACTCGTTTCGAGGCAACTGATGGAATGAAGTTTCTACTCAAAACTTACAGCCCAAGTCTAACTGCGAATGCTGGAGTAATCACAACAGAGATACGAAAATGTAAAATGATGACAAGTTAGCCTGCTTTGATTATAATGACTGATTGATTTTGTGGTACAACTTTCAATGAATCATTTTCAAATGACTATCAAGTTGAATACAATCATTTTGTCCGGATTCATGATCAATCGGTATTCTATGATTCCGTTACAACTTTGTACAATCTTCTCTAGGATGGTGTACGAAGCTTTCTTCTTGAAAAATAAGGTCAATATCCTCTAGGAGCATTCATTCAATACAGTTGCATTCATGGCTGAAATTCTGGTGTTCACCTTACGACTTGATAGAATACTCTACATTCCTTCTTGGAATAAATTATATCTTAACTTCTACATTTTCTTCTTGGGTTTATGAGTAGAATGAAACGAAACTACAAGTTGATAGCTCCAGAGTGTTCAACTAGTCCTGGCTCTATCACAATGTGATTGGATGGAAGAAGAATCTTTGGAGATTGTGTTTGAAGTTGGATTGCCAAGATTTTGACGCTCAACGCAGTTTATTAGAAGTTGTTATAGAAGTTTTATTATCCATTTGCTTTTTTTTGTGTTGTAACATTCAAACCAGCCACGACCAGCCCGCAACGGTGAGTTCTAATAGTTTCTGGTTTCTATTTCGATATATCAATATTGACTATCCCTGTGGCGTGTATTTTAAAAACAACTCTTGCTGCTTGTTCCTGGTCTTCACTGCAAATTATGTGTCCACGTTGTAACTTGAAAGATTACAAGCTTTTTGGCCCACTAAGGTGTTCTTCTGGTTTTATGAAGAGGACCAATTATAAGGCAGAATTCTCACAAGAAACATAAAGCCAGTCCTAAATAGCAACAGTTTAGTGTATCAAGAAAAGAATACCACAATTTGACGAATAAATAAGGTAACTCGAAAATATGGACAACTTTGACTACGATAAGCTTAAAGTCTGAAAATCTAAGTAACATTCTCTATATTTAAAAAAGTAGAACAACGGCGGAATGTACATTTCATCGCAGCAGCTACTCGAGGAGAGACATGAAGAGAAATTTCTTGACAGGTGCTTATCAATCTTTGATAAACATTATCATTTTCTATAGAACTGAAAAAGGATAATTTTGGAATGTCAATTCAACTGAAGGCACTCAAGTAACAAACTATTCATGCAGTTCAAGAAAAAAGCTCGTGAGCAATAGCAAACAAGTAACTTTCTGCCAGCTTTCAGAATTCTCTTTGTGTGAATTCATGCACTGTCGCCAATGAATACCTTTGGAATCCAATAGACGAAAATCTACAATCCTTCCATCATCATCTTCTTCTAACGTAATAGTAAATTCCTGTTTCAAAAAGAAGCAAAATATGCTTAGTAATTGACAATTGCCTGTTGCTTCTCTCTGTATCAACTTATCGCGACTGATCGTCTTACTACTACTTTGCAAACAATTGGAACGCTTTGTTCATTTTTGCTCACTCTTTGTACTACTAGTTCATGAATTAGCCGATTCTGAGAAACTGAATAAAACTTTCTTGAAAGAAGGTGGTAAAAAGGAGTTTTCAATAGTAGCAGAGTCACGATTATGATCGTAAATGAAGATATAGATACTTGAAAAAAGTATATATGCCATTGAGAATTCACAATATCCATAAAAAGTATAGTCAAATCGAGGATGTTGTTCTTCCAGTAATATCCAACAGGAATGAGTAAACTCTTTCATTGGAGGATCAAATTCATCTCCAACCAACCGAACCCAACTATTACAAGATAAACTCAAGTTCCTATAAGGTTTGCTATCGGAACGGATAGTCACTTTTTCCACATACTGACAAACCATAGAAAGAATCATTCTTCAAAAGTTTGACCCTTTATTCTCTATCCATTTCGATAACGTTCAGCAAGTTCAGCCAAGTACTTCTCAGAAGCATATCTTTCACGGAAAGAGGATAACAAGATGTCGCGTGCAACGCTATTATAAAAGCGTAAGTAGATGCGATCCACTACAACTAATAAACCTCGACTAATATATGCTCCGTCTGCAATCGTAATATTGGGTTTAGTTCTATCCATGAATAGCTTATAGAGCATCGAATCAAAATTTCTCTTTTCTCTTTCAGAGCTAAGTCCATCTAGATAGTCATTATGCCTTCTTATCATTTCACAATACACTTTTGCGGTGAATTCAACCCTCAAATCTTCAAAACTAGCATCAGGATGATCGTTGGCCAGAGCAACCATTTTAGCTATCATTATAGGCACCAACCCAGTAAGTTCGACCACTTCATCTGAATGTTGACGAAGAATAGAGGGATAATCAGGTAACTCTTCCCACAAGTCAAACTCTTTGAAACCTAGCGGCTCCAAATAGTGTTTGACATCTCCATAACCACTACGCAAATTATCTTCAAATTGATGATGCTGTGAACCTGCAAGAAGAACTCCACAATAAGGCTATTCAAGTAAATGAAAAAGTCATTATAAAACAAGAGAGAACCATGACTTACTGTATTCATTACTTCAAACTCAGTGTAAAACTGGAAAAAATCCGGCCATCTATTTATTTCATGACCAAACTCGCTCCAAAACGCATTATGTTCATCAACAATTAACATATTGCGTGGTGCAAGCCCCATCATAACACGACGAATAGCAAACGCTAGATTCAGATATTTCTCTTTCATAGCAAAATAAATGACACTTTTAAGAGGAGCACCTCTTAAAGAAGGATATCTAGATAACCTAAAATTGGGCATTTCTTCTAGAATATCTGCATTCATAAAAAGCAACATTTTCAAGTAGAGAGAAACCATTTGAGAGATGTTGCTAATGTTCTTCAACCACGCCGCTGCATTTGCAATATACTGCAGGGGAATCCTGCAATGCCTTGAAAACACAGCAGCCATATAGAGATCTACGCTCTTTCCTAGACCACTAGCTGCAGAAACTATTATCTGCTGGGGTGGAAGAATGCAACCTTTTGCATCAAGACTTTCAATGTGTCTATTCCACCTCTTGATAAACCCTCCTCTCAGAAAGATTCTAGAGATTTTCCCAGCTCTTTTTTCCACCGGGAAATCTTTGGGAAACTTCTTGGGAACAAGAAACTGTGCTATGTCACTAAACGTTTCTTTCCCAACTTCGAAGACTTTTCCTCCAACTTGTACCTTCTCTCCAATTACTGAGGCAACAGATATGAGTTCACATTCTTGCTCAAGATCAGGCAAGTTTGTCAACCATACATTGCTAAACCTTTCGTCAATTTTTAGACCATCTTGAAATATTTCTTCGTATCTAACAGACTCTCCGGACATATCTAAAGAAGTTTCACTAGTCATCCTTTGAGACGGCTAGCCAAACAATCAACAACCCAAAAACAAATTGTGCAGTTCAGTTGTACAAATTTTACAATTTATGGTGCTATATATAGTTCCAAATAATAAGTAACACATTTGAATTCAAACAAGAAATCTAGTATTTCTTTGTTTCCTATGGAACATTGAGATAGAGCTGCCTACAGAAAGAATATTCGAAGTGATTTCAACCTTGCGAAAAATATTTTATGAAAGCATAATTTCTTTCAATGACTTGAAAGATCAACTACAATCAACAGTGCATTCGTTTAGATAAATCTGGATACTGTGACACTTGTTTTCAACTCTTCCTGTTTCAGTTGTTCCACTCTTTGTGTCTCTTATCGACGAAACAGACTATATGGAACTCCATTGGATTAGAAAAGCTCAATTGTCTACAGAATAATCTTCACAGTGGCAGCTATCAAAGATTACTTTTCAATACAGACAAGAGAGAGATTCAATTCAACTCAATTTTTCCTTTCAAGACTGACAATTTGTCTTATCTGATCACATATCTTTGACTATGTGCGAACGATAAGCACAAATTACATCAATTACGCAAAGTGACATCGTGTAAAGACTATGGTTTAATTCAAAATTTTCTATCACTTTATGGAGGTAATGGAACATACCAATTTATCAGAGCTTTCAACTTTCGTTACTTGCTGCAAGAAAGAAGTCTCACTCCAAAGTTATCGCTAGTATGATGTTCATTATTCTGAGAGCTATGAGGATGAGTATTGAAACATTTACTTCTCCTCCTTTGGGAACCCAAGTTTCAAGTTTGAACAAGTAGGTTTGGCTTTATGTTTTGAAATATTTTTGGACACTGTCCGAATTTTAGCTTTGTTGCCACAGTGAAGTTTTAACGAAGATTGTTTTAGATCTTATTTTTTCAGAGTAACTCTGAGATGATGAGAATGAAATAAAAGCCGAGTTGGTAACCCGAAATCTTGTTTTGTGTCTTGCTATAGTACTTTGTATACTTTAAAAGTATCTCATTGAGTTGCTGTTGCTTTCTTCTCTTGTAGCATTCTACAAGACTTTGCCTAGAGCAAACAAGATTTTATCTTTGGAACCAACGACTGTACAACTCATTTTGGCTTATCTATTCTTGGAATCCTTTCAGGATGGTCGGTTTTTGACTGCTGAATTTTGTGCCACTATATACTATCGTTGACTTTGCTAAAGTCGCCGTCTGCTTCAAAGTATACCTTCCAGAAAATCTCGGTCAAAGTTGCTAGTACTAGTTACCGTCCATATGTCTAGGAATTCTTGATCCTTGTTTCACAAAAATAAAACACAGGATAGAATTTTATTCAGCAACATAAGGATTGATTCACATTCCTCACTACAGTCTTCTATGATAGCATTCTAGGGTATGGGACAAACTTCCTTCCTGACATCTGTAATCAGCACTCTTTTGGAGTCCTTATTTAACCCAACCACATATATAGCTGGAATTGTTGAAAACGTTTGATTCACAAAACGTTAACCAAGTGTTTACAATTCAAACAATTTGCACGCTAACCATCTTAAAACTCAACGTTCTGTTTGGGCTTGTGAGGTGAAAGGAAAACTCCTTGTCAACAACAAGTCGAAACCGATGCTACCAAATCTCCAGTTGCTTTCTCGTTACTTGGTTAAGAAATCTGAATTATCGAGTACAACAGTGAGTCTGACTCAACTCAATGGGCTGACTTTTCACTGACAGTCTGTAAACGAATTCCAACGATACAACTCCCTAACACAAAAAGAATAGAGCTTCAACAGTCTTTTAACTCTCCAGTGCAAGGTTCTTTTTGAAATTTCTCTACAAGTGTACAAGAAACGATATAGTTTGTACCTTTTAAAGGCACCCTTTCATACCACCTCCTTTCTAAGCTCTTCCAAACGTTCTTTCATTAGAATTTATTGGTTGAGAACAGGAGCTAAATAGTTGTTTTATGCAACCCGCTTCAAAGTGGATAAGGTCTGTTTATGAAAACTCTTTTGAGTTTCAACGAGAAACACCTTGAGAATAGACTAGAAAGTTTTTCTTTTTTTTTTGGATACTGTTTAAACCTGGGTTGTTTTGGTTAGAACTTTGTAGCCACTAGGTTTGAACCTTGTGGTTGATTTCTCAACGTCAGAGTTCAAAAGAGATTTATCTGCAGAAACATTGTCAAGGGAGAGATTGATTACGATCGATAAAGGGAGATTGTTTGGAAACAACTACCATAGCTTTGCGAATTCTTGGTTCTTTAGATGAGAGTAGTGTAAAAGAGGATAATTTTGTAGGAGTAGTCGTAATCTTATCGGTACCTTTTGACCTGAACGAGTTCTATATACATAGTTACGGAAAAGTTTATTTTCTTAAGATCAGCAAAACTATAAATTGAACCAAATTGATCATTTGGTAATAAGAAAACAAGATTGTACAAGAATATATCAAACTTCGAGAACATATCCATGTTTAAAGCTGCTTTGGCAGCTAGTTTGAATCCGAATTTGAATATATAATTCTTTGAGTTTGGTCAATTACACATGCTCTATCTTTTCATTTCAGTTGTTTTATCGATATTCATGATATGTATAGATTGTTTGCAAAGAAATGAACATGGTAAAAGAAAGATGACTGGTTCAAATAGATACTACTCAAAAATTATTAACTTGAATTATTCGGTTGATTGATAAATTTTGTTCAAAAGATCAAGAATTCTAAAGAAAGTTGTTGGTTTTTAGGACTTTGTATACTCAAAAGACAATTGATCAACCGTTTCTTTTCATTCTACTTCACGTGTCAGTAACACTCTTCTCCTCTTAAAACTCTTTCTGTTAAAAATTTGAAGCTTTGGCAGTATGTAAGAGAGTATGGAACAGAAAGAGAATAGATTCATTTTTATTCCTCGAATAGTGAAAAGTTGCAAAAGGTAACAACAAAAAAAGGGCCAAGAAGTTGCACAATAGAGATCATCATACTATACAAGGAGAAGCCACCTAATTCAATTATTTTTAAAAAGTCAACATTGAACAAGACAGTTATTTCATAAGAGTACATATTGAGAAGCCGACAAAGTGATTCAAAGTTGAACCCTGTTGAGAATAGATAAAAAGAGACTTAAAATGTTTCAACCAAAACACAAAGTTCATTTTTGGGGAATTCAAGAAGACTTCCAGTGTAATAGCCATCATTATCTTCATCATAGCCATTTTAATGTCCATCAACTGGAAATAATTATAGTATACTTGGAGCTTACAGAAATGATTCAACTCGAATGTATTTGGCAATCGATAATTGAAAACGTTTTTCTATGTAAAATGGGTCCGAAACATCCTTATAACCAAGAATTGGGTTTCGACTCCAATTCGTCTGACAGAATTGCCCAAATGGATACAAATATAGTAGAATTGTAGCCATAGACAGATGAGTTTTGAATAACAAGAACAATTCAAGCTTAGAATAGAAACATAAAAGAAGCTGCGTATTTACTCAATTTATTTTGTTGGAGAGTAGCATTGTGGTGTGTAAAGATGCAAGATTCAGTGAACAAAGTAAAATAATTCCGCTTCAATGGAATAATACTGCCGCAAAGCGAAACGATAGATATCGACGATAATGTTTAAAGCGTCAAACAGTGAGTTCGAATGAGAAACTCTTCAAGACGAAACTTTGCCATCCACGACATGCTAGTATTGGTGGTAAACTTTCAGTGACTTGAGTTCCATAAAGCTTGAAAAATACTTATCTTCGGTCCATGTTCATGTTAAACGTATCTCAACTTGGATCCTTGTTGAAAACTGTCGCTCTTTATTTTCTGGTAAGTTTAAAGGCTTTTTTTACTATGTAGAGTAGTGTAAAAAAAAAGTCGGCATAAAAAGCTCCCGATTGTTTTTAAGGTTGAACCCCTGCCCATATACAGTCTTGTAATGTAACTAGGTTTTTCAAGTCCAAGTATACTGCAAAGTGAAGTCTTTTGAATTGCTGCTGTGAATCCTCCTTTGTGGCACAATCATCAAGGTCTGTTCTAGCACTCGAGGTACATTCTGAGTTGATTCTTGTCATCTTCAAACAACCAGTTCCTTTATTTATCAGTTTATGACTATTTAGAGTCTCTTATCCAACTGGAGATGAGAGAGGAGCGGATTGTTTTGATTGGAATAGGTGGAGTGATGATGGCAGCTTTCAACCTTCCGTTGACCTACTTGAAGAAATCATCAAAGTGGCAATATATGAGCTAGGTGACTGGGAATTGGATAAAGCTTTATGAATGTTTGATTGCTTGACCAGTTTATATGTTTCCAAATTGTGCACAACAGATTTTTTTCCAAGTTTGGGTCTTGGCGTTGCGTTTTAGAATATATGTGGAGACCAGCCAACTTTGAGAGTTTTAATGAGAGTGGGGTTTTAACAGAACTGTTGTAGATGCATCTGGGTTGTTTATCAAAGAGAGTCTGAGGGAACTAGAGAGTCAGTCCCGGTGCTAGCTTCATAGCGTGTTCAAGTACCCTAGGTATGGTTGAAAAGTTTCTGATTGAGTTGCTGCTTCCTTCCCTCTTTTGCTTTTCTCTGTTGGTTTACTAGTGCAGGCAATTCTTTGTCTTGGGAAGCCGCCCTTTTGAAATCTTGGTTATGTTTCTCCAACTTTGGAGTGCTTTAGTGTTTGCAGAATTTTCTGTGGTAGATTGTCGACTTTTTTGAAACACAAAGTTTTTGACAGTTTGCGCTGTTTTAAATGCATAAGAGGAAATGTGCCAAAGGTCTGAGCTGGTGACTGTTGTTGTCAAGTGACAAACAAGGCAAGGTTCTTGCAACGATACTTATTATATGAGTCATGGCGCTATGCTATATGAATAGTTTTCATATATAGATTTTATACAAAATAGAAAGAGTCAACAACTGATTCTTTATTTTCGCAATACAATTATACAAAAATAGAATATGCGACACTTGGTCTATGTATTCAAGCGAATTGAGAAACTTGACTAGATTCTTTATCAACATACTTGTAGGCAAAATACAAATTATATACATGTGTCACTTCCAACGTGTACTTAAACGTTTTGTTGATAATTGAAACACTCGACCAGATTGTATAAACTCAAATCTGCAAAAGTCTAAAAAGTCCTTGATAGTGGTAACACAAAATTCACAGTCCTCCAAGTTGCAAACAGTTCAGCTAGACATTGATCAGCACAAGTGTTCACTCTACTTGACGAAATTTCTCTATGACAACTTGGCGACTGCACACCCACTCGTTCCAACTCGTGGGAAACACGCTTTTCTTCGTTTTAAAGTGGCAGACAATACTTTCTTGAAATGATTCCTATCGACTAGAGCTCAATGTTCTCCAAATCAACTTGAAGCAAGTAAATCTCCAAGGTAAATAACAGAGGTGAGTTTATCTCATTATACAATGGCGGGCTTTACTCTCAGCGGTATGTCAACGATCATTCTAACACAACGGTTCTCTTCAAATAATGCAACGTTCGAGAATCAATAGTATTCTAGGTAAACCTTTGAGTGGAAGGTTCCCTTGGAAAGTTTTCACTAGGTACATATGAAACTATATGGCGTGTGCACTTTTTACTCGAAGAGCTCTTCAACGTTCCTTTGCCCAATCTCTCTTTGTGATTGTTTTGCTCAACTGTGGCTGTAGTTGCTTTGTTACTACCTGTTTTGAAGTGGATAAAATTGTTCCTTTTTATGAAAATATAATTAGTTGAATTTAGAGGAGAACTTTTTAGTACGAAAAAAACTTTGAAGTTTTATGATTTCGCACTTTTTGAAATACCAACCAAGGCCCAGTTTGTTTTGGTCGTTTCCTGCCAACGACTTGGCTTGAACCTCAAAGTCGCTTAAGTTCTTGTCGAATGCAACGTAGGTTCTGTTCGAGAGAATTGTTAATCTTAATTCCTTGACTCTTTTAAGACATTGACCCTGCGGATTATTGGGGAACCAGTTGGCACAAAGGCTCCAAATAGTTTTTGAGGTTGAACCCTTGCGGTGATACAGTCTTGTAATGTAACCTGGTTTTTGAAGTTGAATTGAACTGTTGTCCTGTGAACAATAGATGAGGACTCTCTCTTGTGGAACAATCACCAGGATCTTTTGTAACAGTCGGAGTATATTCTGAGTTGATTCTCTTTGGTTCTTCACAAAAACGATTCTTGTCATTGTCAGTTTTTGTCTATTGAGAATCTATTGTCCAAGTGGAGAGGGGAGGTTGTCTCGTGGCAAGTGAACTGCGCAGTTCAACTGTGAGTTGCTGTTTCGAAAACGGACGTGAACAGAGTTTGTACACCCTTTCTGAAGCATCTTTACGTCGTTGTTTGCTAATCTTACTTGACGAGGTCACTTGAAGGATGCAAATTCGAAACAAAACTTGGAAGAAAAAGAGTGTCTGATGGGAAAAACTTTCACAAAAGAGAGGCTTCGCAACTCGTCGACATAGTGTATGTTTGGAATAGCTACCGTAGTCTTTTGTGCTCAAGTCTATAAATACTCAGCAGTTGACAGTTTGTGAGACACAGTTTTGGAAAGGATATTGTTTGAATAGTATTACTGTGTGCACTTAAATAGGCCCGTCTTTCTATTGGGAAATCACAATCAACTATACAACGTATAATTCTATAAAAAGCCTGACAAATACAAAGTATACAAACTGACAACTATCCACGAATTTATAAATACATTGCTCATTTTAGACAACGATTCTTTCAGCATATTAAATTACTCTACTGAGCAACATTCCTAGATATGTGCAAGATATTCCAGGATCTTCCTACGTTACAAAGCAAAATTGAGCAAGACATGAATATTTTATTCTTGATGCCTTGTTTACTGGAACAATCGATCTTCATACTGGTGGGTACGGTTGCCAAAATTTTATTTTCGTAGAAGTCTAGCGTCCGTGAATGAATACACGCTTAATTTCGTGACTAGTTAATTATACAAGAAGAACTCTAGCCAACATTTGGATCGTCATAATGATAAAAATGTCTGAAAGGCAAGGAATTTTTTCTATTCAATTGATAATAAAAAATGTACACGACACGTAATTTCTTTTATAGACAAACTACCTTGTCATTTATATACAAACGAGAAAGACTTTTAGCCAAGAAAGAAAGACAAACACCAACTGCAATACACAGTACCAAAAAGAACCATTATAGAAGGAAAATACAATTGATAACATCGAAGAAATCGAATCTTGGCAATTTGCATATGCTTTAACCCAATTCAGGAGAGGCGAGAAACTCAACGTTTAGCCACTTTGATTCACAAAGGTGTAAGCAGAGAGACTTCAAAGAATCGACACAAATTCTTAAAACAAGATAAAGACTAGAATTGACCATTCAAGTTTTACCAATCAACCAATCAGAATTATTCATAATTGGGCCAATGCAGTAGAGCTATCACCCAACGCCAAAAAAAGAAAATTCTCGTATCGCTTCATAAGAAAAACTTTATTATGAAGAACAACTATACAAAAATGCTTCTAAGACCAGAGTTTAAAAGAAAAGTTTCAAACAACCCAATATCGATCAAAACAATAAATAGAGAAGCAAGACAATTGACATGAGAAGCTAAATTTATCACAGAAACTTATTGAAGACAACATGTACTTGTGAGAGTTTCACATAGAATATTCAATTGAAAAGAGAAAAAGAAAACCAAAAATTTCTGGCAACAACAATATTAGCTCAAAACAAACTACTTAGCCAAAACAAGGACAAACACAATCAAATTTCTAAATTACAGAAAGTCTAGGTGAAGAAAAAGTTTACGAATTTTATATAACCCAGTGGCGAATTAAAACAATTAGGAAGACATATAAAAGCGAACCATATAAAAAGTTCAGAATAAAATACATTAAAACTATAAAGTTGTCTATAATGCACAATGCTGAAATCATTTCCAATTACACTGTGATGTGAAAGAGGAAAAGGATTAACATAAAAAACACGTAAAGCAGTATCTGGAAAAAACTACACATTCAAAAACCATACACACTCAACAAGAAGAAATGCAATTTTACAAAGAAACCTCTATTCTTTACAAGAGACTGAATTAGAAAGTGATATCTGTGAAAACTATATTAGCAAATAATATATAGAACCTTAGTAGATTGTGTTGCAAATGAAAAACTCGTTGCATTGTAGATTTTACTAGGCTGAATTAGAATCCAAGCTGGGTCGTTGGGAAAGCCAGTAAGAAGTTATTTGAGTTCACATGAGGGTTCATTGATTCATTTTCCCTCACATTCCTCTATTGCCTTTTGGCTTTCATGGGCTGTGTTTTGTTCTACGGAGCCAATTCTCGACAAAATTGAAAAATTTTTTGGAAATTTTTTTAAAGCAGATATTTGTGGAAAAAAGTTGTAGAAAATGATTTGTATATACTAATTTGTGTTTTCTTGTTTCATATGAACTTTTTCACGATTGGCCAAAAGTAAGCTCCAACTGTCTAAAAAATGGCTAGAGTGCCATTTATTTGTAAATATAAAAATAAGTAGTGGTCGAAATCAACAGAAATGAGGGAGTAAAAGAATCGAACTTACCAAGCTCTTCTTTCATACTCCATTATCCTCTGGAAAAGTTGAGGAAAGACCGACGATTGATTCAAAATTTCTATGGTGCATTTTTGCATACATGACATAGTTGGAAATTCTTGAGCCAGTTTGCAAGTACACTAGAATATTTACAAGTAGAGCTTCTCCTGCAGTGTCTCAAATACCACAGTATTTCAAGTTGAGCCGTTAACAAAGACTGCTAGTCTCAATCTTGTTCTTGCTCCCTATTAAAACGTAGAAATGAATATTTACCTCAGTAGAAGGCATTCATTTAATTTCTGTCCTCCAAGTACCGATTTAAACTCTAGATAAGTATGAAAAGCAAAACGTATTGAAATTTCTTATGGTAATAATGGAAGAACTAGAATTTCGATTGGAGGACTTTCCAAACAACGAGTTTCAAATAGAAAATTCTAGAGAAAAGAGCTAGGAAGAAACCAAAATATTATGCAATGCATACTAAAAGACTAAAAATGTATTTAAAGCTAAGAAAACAAAGAAGAACAAATTGATTGTAGGGACAAAGAGTGAAATTACAATATGACCAATAAGGAAAAATGCCACGCAGTGATAGAATCTTCTAATAGTTATCGCGCAAAGTATTGACCAGGTAGACATAAAGCAAGAATAAAGAGGAAGAGCAGCAGACATTATGGAATATTAATGTTGTCATTGTTAACTGCTTCTTTCAATTGAAAGCCATTTTTATGGCATATGTATGGTATGGCTTACTTTTGTTTCAATATGTATACCATCAGCAAAGTAGCATTATAGTATACAAAGATACTCACAGAATGAAATGAGTATACAATGATCATAAGAAAATGAAACCCTGTTTTGCCAAATTGCTAAGTGATAGATAGGACAACATGAGGAAAAAACAGGGCGAAACAAGGTTGTACTTTTTTAAACCACTGTCAGTGAATCGAGAAAGACTCTGACACAGTAGATCGTAAATAATACTGTTGCAAAAAACAGAAAGCGGAGCCAATTTAGTTTTGTAAGATTTCAAGTAAATAATGAATTATGTTAGCTCCAAATCAATGAAAAAGTTTCCCCAAAACAAGTACTAGAGAAAATTCATGGTCAGTCAAAAGCGGTACAAGTGCACGAGTATATTAGGGGATGAAGAATTCATAGGCGAAATTGAATTGACACGAATGGATCAACAAACAAAACAAAATTTCAAAACTACAAAATATGAAAGTAACAAGGTTAAGTCAAAATATGTGAAACACTAAATAATTCTTTGCTTCAAAACATTGGTTTCACAAGAACATAATTCAGTGAAGGAAAGCACATGACGTATGTCAGAGGACTCTAGACAATTCCTTTTTATTAGAAATTTGTTACGTTTCTTTCTTTCGCACACCTTTAGACTAATCAATGAACGATAAAGATACCGACTTTAAAATTACCCATAGAGAAAAGAAAGACAGCAAGAGAAATAGAATCTCTAGAAAGTTGAAGAATTCTCATATACTACTTGTCTTTATTGAATAAGTATATCTCTAATTGTTTTCTTCAACGGACATTGATCGATAATGCAAAGGATAGTAAGAAGAAGTGTCCAGAATGCATGTTCAACGAAAAACCAACTATATTCTCAGTCGGAAACGATCCAATACTTTTGTCAAATTGAAATACTTAAAAGACATTTTATATATTTAACGAGAGAAACAAAAACAGCAGGACGATTTAAAAGAACAAGAATAAAAATACAACAAACCCATGGAGGAAAAGTGCTTTTGGGAGACAGGTTTCAACACAAGTTGTCAATCAAAGCATAGTCAAACTGACATAAAGCATATAATATCCAAATTGCTACAGACCGACATTGAACTTTTGTGGCGAGATTGCTAACTGTTTAATTCATTTGAGGCTCTTTTATGTCAAAAGCGTGGCTTGCTTTATCTTCCTCACATGTATCAACAGTACAATTCTTGTATAATATTGTGCCGATTAACATAAAATCGAACGCAATGGATGCAGTTACCATAAGAAAGCAAAAAATTTTTTTTTACAAAAAAGGTGTCGAATAAAAGATACCACATAGTAAAAACCAACATTTGCAAGATTCTACTTTTCGAAAAACTGTCGCTTTTCAATATCGAAAACGACTATAGTGAAACAACCCATGCAATACGTTTGCTATAAAAATTACCAGATTTAGATTTCGCAATATATCAAATTCATAACCAAATTGCACAGCTCCCAAAAATTAAAAATTTCAATAGAAATGAAAGAAATGGAACAATTGGATATCGTTTTCATGCAATACAAATCCAGCTGTTGGAGTTATTCAAAAAAATTTCAAAGAAAGAATTACTTTGTCACTCGAAGTAAATTAGCAAATTCACAAAAATCTTCCAGAATGTTGTCACAATTTCACAAGTACTAAACCGAATCTAAACAACTTACTTTTATACTTCATTACATTGTTTTACAACGACCTGGTGAATTGAGAAAAACACATGTGTTTTAAAAAAAAAGGAATGAAAAGTCGTGTATTTTTCAATAAAAAGAATTTAACTGTTTTTCTAAAATGATCTACGGCTCATTAGAAGAGCGATAAAAATGGCGTCTTGAATAGAGTCTATAGAAGAAGAAAGAATTTAGGGAGGTCGTCCAAGTGAAAAAATTGAGGAATTTCAATACATTATTTGTCCTTTATGGCATCAGTATTTCTAATTGTTCTCAGAGGTAGGCAGTAGGTGACAATGCGAAATTTAGTAAAAGGAAAAGTGGAACAAATCTGCATATAAGAAAATCAATGTATTCTCACCTCGAACAGTTTAGTACATAGGCTAGAATTGAACCTAGGAAAGCTTCATTACACATTGAACGGTTATAAGACAGAAAACACAAAAGTAAAACAGACAGTAGTACTAGAAGAAAAAGGAGCAAAAAGCTGAATTTTTTCAATTGTGAACTAAGAGTCTATACGACGATTGAATCTCCTAATTCAATCATTCTTAGAAAACGACAATTGAGCAAGAATCTAGGGCATAGTAATTCACACTGAAAAACCAACAAATTGATTCTCAGTTTGGCATTGTTGAGAATAGATAAAAGGAAACTCTAAAAGTTTCTACCCAAACACAAAGTTCTTCTTTTTTTTGAGAATCCAAGAAGAGCATAAACACTGTTCACTTTTTGCTCAATATGTATACCCACACTATATTTCAAATTGTAGAATGGTCTACTTACAGAATGAAACAAGCAGTACCTTTAGGCCGTCAGAAAGTAAAAACTACCTACAAAAGTTTACATTTTCAATAACACTGTAACGTAGAATACAATAAAGTGACCAAAGAACACTACTTAAAATTTTCCTATCCAAGACAGATTTTTCAAGACGATCTTCATAGGCTAAGGTTCAACCATAAAGGTCTTGGTGAAACGATCGAAACATAAGTTTCGAAACTATCCAAATTGAACTCTTATTATTATGTATGCACTGAAGATAGCAACGATCTTAATAAGAAACATCAATAAAGAAATGTCAATATCGTTAATAAGTAATACCCATACAAACCTATATGAAAAGAGAAATTTACGAGAAACATTACTGTGTCATTAATGCATAAAAAAGATCAAGAATTTATAAAATTTATGACAATATTAAAAGAAAAAAAGAAAAAGATTTCTGCAGTTCAGTTTCAGTTCTATCATATCGGCATTATGAAAAGGTATTGAAGAGGAACTTACGCAATACATCAAAGGGGAATAGGCAATCTTTGCATTATAAGGGCTACACTTGTTTCTAAAGTTTATCAAAGGAACAATACAAATACCAATTTTATAAGGAATCCATAGAATAATAAGCATTTAGAGAATACATTGAAGAATTTCCATATACCACATGTTTCTTACATCATCAGTACCATGAATCTGTCCTCGTCAGGCAGATATTTCTCAACCGTGTGAAACGAAGTAAAAAAGTTACAGAAATCTGCTCAGAGAGAAAAAAATACAATACTTTTGATGAAACTGAATTTAGTAACTAAACGACATTGAAATACAGAAGAAAAAATGTTTTTTTCTCATTGGAGGAAAAGTAGAAAAAAGGAGGGACAATTCTTGAAAACAACAATAAACACAGCAAAAAACAAAGAAATGAAAATGTTCATAGTGTCAGATTGCTCTAATGTTGCAACGACTTGTTCACGTACATTGCTGACGCCTTACACTTATGACACTTGAAGGGTACCATTCAAACGAACCACCTAAAATCTCAAAACATTACAAAAGAAGCACAAAAATGTGAACTCCAAAAAAATTTGAACAAAAGAAGCAATCTAAAAACTTACTCCAGTTTCAATTCCAAAAAAAACTGAAACAAAATGTAGCTGACAGGAAACCAAACTTGGTTAGTGGCACAACAAGCAAAAAAAATAAAATAAAATAATACGTAACTATTCTTGGCAAAGAACACAACTAAGAAAACAGACATAAGCAATTTACTCTGAACACTCCTATTTTGAGACTACTAGAGTGCAATGAATTGAAAAACTATGAATGTCGTGGCTGAAAGCAATAAGCATTTTTTTCTTATTTCAGTTTTATTAGGTTTCCTTAGGATATAATTTCAATTTAAACATGCATATTTACCTAAAATTTCAAATACTATTGGAAGATATTAACAGGGTGATTCAAGGTAAATTCATCCAATATAAGAAACCAAAAGGATCATACACCAAATAGATTCGGCAAAAATACTAGACAAAGCAAAATATCATGATATAAAAAAACTCTATCACTTTAATGTGCCACTCAGTCCATCAAGAACGACGGTAATAATGTTAATAACAACAAAAAAGGAACGAATCAAGAAAAATACTCACAATTTCTAAAAACCTCACGATATCGAATTATTAAAAAGCAACAGAAATGCTTCAATTCAATAAAAGGTTCAAAAAATAGCATCTTAAAATTTTCAATAAATTCCCAGGTTTTCCAGTAACAAACACAAAATACAAACGTACGCAAAGATAGTTCACAAGACAAGTCACTTTATCACTGGCAAAACAAGCAGCACAGTTTGAGAATCATTGTTTTCAATGACTAAAAGCAAAAGTAAAGGTTTTGGTAGAACCAATTCACTTTCCTTCTCTAATGCATTGTGATGACCGAGGACATAATCAATTTTCAAATGCGGATGTTTTGGTACAGGGCAAGGGGAGCTTTTTTATCTGGGTTTATTAAGTTTTATTAAGTTTTATTGCTGTTTTTATCCAAAGTCACAAACTACAGAAAAATATTAACAAGATAAATAAAGGAACTTTCATCCATTATAAGAAGCTCGAGTATCCTTTACACAACAAATAAGGCTTCAACGAAGAACAAAGAAGACTGATATGTAATAAAAGCGTTAATAATTTGATTTATAACTTGGCCAATGAAAGACGACAAAGTCAAAAAAACAGTTTCTACAAAAAAGTTTCCATTTGAGCAAACCGCTTAAAATTTTCAATCAACACAAAACAACAGAAAAATGCCTAACCAAAAAAGGGCGACCATTGATTTCGAGTAAAATGTAAACATTCTCTTTACGTTTTAAGCATTCTCGCAATAACACTCAAATACAAACATAACCGAAAAGAGCCCATAAAAGAAGTCACATCGCCATCTTTAGAATACTCATAAAAAATTTGCTACATAATTGATTCTCCTAGAAGCAAGGGTAAAAAGCTTGATAGAATTAAGCGGCTTCTCCAATGCATTTATGAAAAAGAATGAGTGGCTTGCAAAATACGTGCAGCCTGGCAGAGGGGAGCATGCATTTTAGAAAAGTAGTAAAAAGAAGGTACAATCCTTGAAAACAACGATAAAACCAGCAAAAAACAAAGAAATGAAATTGTTAATAGTGACAGATTGCTCAATTGTTGTGATGAGTTGTTCGCGTACAATGCTCGAGCCTTAGACTAACGTCACCAGAAGGGTACCATTTAAACGAACCACCTAAAATCTCAAAACAATACAAAAAAAAGCAGAAGAGTGTGAACTCCAAAAAAATTTGAACTAAAAGAGGAATCTAAAAAATAACTCCAGTTTCAAATCCAAAAAAAATAGACAAATGTAACTGACAGGAAACCAAACTTGGTCAGTAGATCCACAAGCATAAAAATAAAATAAAAAAGTGACCATTTTTTGGCAAAGAACATCAATAAGAAAACAGACATAAACAATTTACTCTGCCCACTCCTACTTTGAGACTACTAGAGCGCAATAAATCGAAAAACTAGGCATGCCCTGGCTAAAAACTATAAGCATTTTTTTTTCTCGTTTTGGTTTTATTAGGCTTGATTAGAGTATAATTTCAAGTTGGATATGCATATTTACCAAAACGTTCAAATACTGTTAAAAGATATTAACAGGGTGATTCAAGGTAAATTATCCAATATTGGAAACCAAAAGGATCTTACGCCAAATAGATTTGGCACAAATACCAGACAAAGCAAAATATTATAATGTGAAAAAAAATTAATTTACTGTGCCACTCGGTCAATCAAGAACGAACGGTAATGATGCTAATAACAACAAAAAGAAACCATTGAAAAAAATGCTCACAAGTCTAAAAAGCTCACTATTTCGAGCTATTGCGAAGCAACAGAGAAACTCCTTAACTTGAAACGGCTTTGAATTAAAAATAGCATCCTAAAATTAAAACTAAATACACATAATAAACAACAGATACAAACATACGCAGAACCACAAGGCAAGTCATTTGATCGCTGGCAAAACAAGTAGCACAGTTTGAATATTCATTACCTTTACGAAACTAAAAGCAAAAGTAAAGGTCTTGATAAAACAAATTCGCTTTCTTACCCAAATGCATTGAGACGACCAAGACCTTGATAAATGTACAAATGCGAATGGTCTAGTACAGGGCAATGGGAATTTTTCTTATCAGGCTTACTAAGTTATATTACTTTTTCTTATGAAAAAACACGAACCCTAGAAAGATATTGACAGGATGAATAAAAGAACATTCAACCAATATAGAAAATCGAAAAGGTTCTACATTGGATGAATACGGCTTCAATAAAAACAAAGAAAAAAGGTCGGTAATAAAAGATTTAATAATTTGCTGTAAATTTTGTCAATAATAGAGGAAGGCAATAAGGCTAAAATCAACCAAAGAAAATTTTCATTGAAGAAAACCGCTTAAATTTTAAAATCAACCCGACACAACAGAGAAATGTCTGAACAAAAGAAGAACGATCACTAATTAAAGATAAAATCGAAACGTTTTCTTTAGGGAATCAAATGTACACGCAGTAACACTCCAATGAATAAACAAAACGAAGCTCACAACAAAAGTCATATAGCCATAAAAAAATTTTCATAAAATTTTGTTACATAAATTAATTATACTAGAAGTAAATATAAAACGATCGATAGAATTTAAGGACTTTCTTCTCTGATGCATTCAATAACAAAATGAATCGTAAAATATGTGTAGCCTGGCAAAGAAGAGTACGCATTTTTCTTTCTTATTCAGGTTTTACTGAGGTATTACTATGCGGTCTAGTTATGGTTTACTATTAGGTCTTGGTAGGGAATACCTAAACTCACAAAGGCCTCGAAAAAATAGCATCTCAAAATTTTCCCTAAATTCCCAGGTTTTCCCGTAATCAACAACAAATACAAAAATACGCAAAAATAGCTCAAGGCAAGTCATTTGATCGCTGGCAAAAAAAGAAACACAGTTTTGAGAATTAATTACTTTCACCAGACTAAAAGCAAAAGTAAAAGTCTCGGTAGAGAACCAATTCACTTTCTTTCTTTAATGCATTGTGATGACAGAAAACCTAATAAATCTTCAAATGCGAATGTTTTGGTACAGGGCAATGGGAACTTTCTTATCAGGGTTTATTAAGCTTTAATAAGATTTATTACTATTTTTATCCAAAGTCACATACTATAGAAAAATATTACCTGGATGAATAAAGGAACATTCATCGATAATAAGAAAGCTCGAGGATCCTTTACACAAGATATAGGGTTATAACTAAGAACGAAGAAAAACGATGTGTAATAAACGCTTTAATAATTTGATTTACAACTTGGTCAATAAAAGGCGACAATGACAAAGTAACAGTTACTAGAAAGAAAATGCATTTAAGCGAATCAGTTAAAATTCTTAATCAACACAAACCAACAGAAAAATGCCTAAACGAAAAAGAACAACCACTGATTAAAAGTAAAATGTAAACATTTTCTTTACATTTCCAGTACTCTCGCAAGAAGACTCAAAATAAAAACATAACCAAAGAGATCCAAAAAAAGAAGTCACAACGCCATCTTCAAAATACTCATAGGAGATTTGCGACAAAGCTGATTACATTAGAAGCAAGGAGAAAAAGCTTGATAAAATTAAGAGGATCCTCGAATGCATATATGAAAAAAAAGCTAAATGAATTGCAAAATATGTGTAGTCTGGCCGAAGGGAGTATGTATTTTTTCTTCTTATTCAGATTTTACTGAGGGTTTACGGTCTACTTATGGGATACTATTATGTTTTATTAGGGGTTATTAAGGAATATTCGGGTCTATTTAGGGTTTATTAGGGTTTATTTAGGGTTTATTAGGGTTTATTAGGGTTTATTAGGGTTATTTAGGGTTTATTAGGGTTTATTAGGGTTTATTAGGGTTTATTAGGGTTTATTGGTTTATTTAGGGTTTATTAGGGTTTATTTAGGGTTTATTTAGGGTTTATTAGGGTTTATTAGGGTTTATTAGGGTTTATTAGGGTTTATTAGGTTTTATTAGGGTTTATTAGGGTTTATTAGGGTTTATTAGGGTTTATTTAGGGTTTATTTAGGGTTTATTAGGGTTTATTTAGGGTTTATTTAGGGTTTATTTGGGTTTATTAGGGTTTATTTAGGGTTTATTTAGGGTTTATTTAGGGTTTATTTAGGGTTTATTAGGGTTTATTAGGGTTTATTAGGGTTTATTAGGGTTTATTAGGGTTTATTAGGGTTTATTAGGGTTTATTAGGGTTTATTAGGGTTTATTTAGGGTTTATT
>BQMJ01000042.1:0-212616 GCA_025991245.1 Galdieria partita
CCTAATAAACCCTAATAAACCCTAATAAACCCTAATAAACCCTAAATAAACCCTAAATAAACCCTAATAAACCCTAAATAAACCCTAATAAACCCTAAATAAACCCTAATAAACCCTAATAAACCCTAATAAACCCTAATAAACCCTAATAAACCCTAAATAAACCCTAATAAACCCTAAATAAACCCTAATAAACCCTAAATAAACCCTAAATAAACCCTAAATAAACCCTAAATAAACCCTAATAAACCCTAAATAAACCCTAAATAAACCCTAAATAAACCCTAATAAACCCTAATAAACCCTAATAAACCCTAATAAACCCTAATAAAACCTAATAAACCCTAATAAACCCTAAATAAACCCTAATAAACCCTAATAAACCCTAAATAAACCCTAATAAACCCTAATAAACCCTAAATAAACCCTAAATAAACCCTAATAAACCCTAATAAACCCTAAATAAACCCTAATAAACCCTAAATAAACCCTAATAAACCCTAATAAACCCTAATAAACCCTAATAAACCCTAATAAACCCTAAATAAACCCTAATAAACCTTAATAAACCTTAATAAACCTTAATAGAACCTAGTACAACCTCAGTAAACCCTAATAAACCCAGAATAAGAAAGAAAAATGCATATTCTTTTCTGTCAGGCTACGTGTATTTTAAAGTTCACTGCTTCTGTTTTCTTGAATGCATCAGAGAAGAAAGTCCTTCAATTCTATCAAGGGTTTTACTCGTGCTTCTTTTCTAATTAGTTAAGCCGCAAGTTTTTATAAAGGTTTTCTAATCTCCATATGACTTTTGGTTTGTTCTTCTTTTTGTTTGTAGATTTGAGTTTGATTGCGGGAACACTTAGAATCCCAAAAAAAATTTTACATGTCATCTTTAATTGATTATTGTTTTTTTTTGCTTAGCTGTTCTTTTGGTGTGTTTTGTCGATTTAAAATTTTAAGCGGTTTGTTTTAATGAAAAACTTTTTTTGTTGATTTTAGCCTTATTTCCTTTCTCTTTTATTGTCCAAGTTGTAAAGCAAATTATTAAAGCTTTTATTTCATTTTTTTAGTTCTTAGTTAAGGCCCTTTATAATGTGTAGAGAATTCTCGAGTTTTCTTACAATGGATGAATGTTCCTTTATTTATCCTGTTTATATTTTTCTATAGCATATGACTTTTGGTTAAAACAGTACTAAACCTAAATAAAACTTAATTGACCCGGATAAAAAGAGCTCCTATTGCCCTGTATCAGACCATCCGCATTTGAACAATTATCACTGTCTATGTCATATTGATTTGTTAAAGAAAAAAGCGATGTTTTTCTATGAAGACCTTTACTTTTGCTATTAGTCTCGTAAAATTTGTCAATCTTAAATGGTGCTTCTTGTTTTGCTAGTGATAAAAAGACTCGCCTTGTGAGCCAGTTTTTTGTATGTTTGTATTTGTTGTTCATTAAGGGAAGACCTGGAAATTTAAGGAAAATTTTAAGATGGTATTTTTAATTCAAAGCTCTTTTGAGTTGAAGCATTTCTCTGCTGCTTTGCAATAATTCGAATTTGTGAGGCATTTAGAAATTGTGAACATTTTTGTCAAGTCGCTTCTATTTGTTGTCATCAGCATTATTACCGACGTACTTGATTGACCTAGTGGAACAGTAAATTTATATGTTTTTCACATTATTTTTTTGCTTTGTCTGATATTTGTGCCAAATCTATTTGGTGAAACATCCTTTTGGTTTCTGATATTGGATGAATTTACCTTGAAGCACCCTGTTAATATCTTCCAATTGTATTTGAAAGTTTAGTTAAATATGCTTATTTAACTAGAAATTATACCCTAATGAAGCCTAGAAAACCAAAATAAAGAAAAACTCTTATTGCTTTTAGCCTGGGCATACCTAATATTTCAATCCATTGCGCTCTAGTTGTCTCAAAGTAGGAGTTCGCAAAGTGGATTGGTTGCGTCTGGTTTCTTATTTATGCTTTTTGTCAAAGAATAGCTACGTATTTTTTATTTTTTATGCTCGTTGTGCTACTGACCAGGTTTGGTTTCCTGTCAGCTACATTTTGTTTAAGATTCTTTTGGATTGGAAACTAGAGTTGGTTGTTACATTCCTCGTTTAATTCAGATTTTTTGAAGTTCACAATTTTCTGCTTCTTTTGCATTGTTTTGAGATTTCAAGTCTTTCGTTTAAATGGTACTCTTCTGGCTACGTTAGTCTAAAAAACGAGCAATGTAAGCGAAGAAGTCGTCGCAACAGTTGAGCAATCTGTCACAATTAACATTTTCCTCTCTTTATTCTTTGTTGTTTTCGTTATTGCATTCAAGGGTTGTCCCTTCTTTTTACTACTTTTCTATAAATGAAAAAAGCATTTTTCTTCTGTGTTTCATTGTCATATAGCAAATGAACTCCCTTTCATTAAAAGCATTGTATTTTTTTTTCGAGCCGATTCCTGTAACGTGTTAACTTCGTTTCACACGGTCGACAACTATCTACCCCACGAGAACAGGTTCAATGTATTGATGATGTAAACAACATGTGGTATATGAAAATTCTTCAATATATCCTCTTCTTTCTATTTCTCTGATTTCTCATTCTATGGTTTGCTCGTAAAATTGGTATTTGTATTGTTTCTTTAATAAACTTTGGATACAAGTGTAGCCCTTATAATGCAAAGATTGCCTATTCCCCTTTGATACATTGCATAAGTGCCTCTTTAATACCTTTTCATAATGCCATTATGATAGAACTGAAACTAAAATGCTGAAATCTTTTTTTTTTTTTAGTGTTGCCATTAATTTTAAAAATTATTGAATTTTTTATGCAGTAATGCTACAGTAATGTTTCTCGCAAATTTGTCTTTTCATATAGGTTTGTATGGGTATTACTTGGTAACGATAATGATATTTCTTTATTTCCTTTTCTTGTTAAATTCGTTGATATCTCCAGTGCATATATAATGAAAAACTTTTCGATTTGGATAGTTTCGAAAATTTTGTTTCGATCGTTTTACCAAGACTTTCATAGTTGAACCTTATGAGAATCGTCTTTATTAACCCTAATAGTAAACCATAAGTAGACCGTATAGTAAACATCAGTAAAATCTCAATAAGAAAGAAAAATGCATGCTTCCTTCGGCCATTTTACACATATTTTGCAATTCAATTGTTTCTTTTTTCATGTATGCATTCCAGGATCCGCTTTATTCTATAATGCTTTTTACCGTTGCTTCTAATGTAATCAGCTTTGTCGCAAATTTTAATGAGTATTTTAAAGATGGCGTTGTGACTTCTTTTATTTTTTTTTTCGGTTATGTTTGTATGTCAATCGTATTGCGTGAATACTGGAAATGTAAAGAGAATGTTTACATTTTACTCGTAATCAATGGTCGCCCTTTTTTGTTTAGCCATTTTTCTGTTGGTTTGTGTTGATTGAAAAGTTTAAGCGGTTTGCTCAAATGGAAACTTTTTTGTAGTAATTGTTATTTTTGACATTGTCGTCTTTCATTGACCAAGTTGTAAAGCAATTTTTAAAGCTTTTATTACATATCAGTTTTCTTTGTTCTTCGTTGAAGCCTTATATGTTGTGCAAAGGATATTCGTGCTTTCTTATAATAAATGAATGTTCCTTTTTTTATCCTGTTAATATTTTTCTATAGTGTGTGACTTTAGATAAAAACAGCAATGAACCTTAATAAAACTTGATAAACCCTGATAAAAAAGCTCCCATTGCCCTGTACCAAAACATCCGCATTTGAATATTTATTGTGTTCTCGGTCATCACAATGCATTAGTGAATGAAAGTGAATTATTTCTACCCAGACCTTTACTTTTGCTTTTAGTCTGGTGAAAGTAATTAATTCTCAAAACTGTGCTTCTTGTTTTGCCAGCGATCAAATGATTTGCCTTGAGATACTTTTGCGCATTTTTGTATTTGTTGTTGATTACGGGAAAACCTGGAAGTTTAGGGAACACTTTAAGATGCTATTTTTTTAAGGCCTTTTTGTGTTTAGGAAATTTTCTATATCGCTTCGCAGTAATTCGAAGTTGTGAGCTGTTTAGAAATTGTGAGCATTTTTCTTAAATGGTTACTTTCTTGTTATTAGCGTCATGGCCTTCGTTTTTGATTTACCGAGTGGCACAGTAAATTAATGGACTTTTTGCATTATGATATTTTGCTTTGTGTAGCATTTGTGCCGAATCTATTTGGTGTAAGATCCTTTTGGTTTCTGATATTGGATGAATTTACCTTGATTGACCCTGTTAATACCTTCCTATAGTATTTAAACTTTTAGGTAAATATGCATAATTAAGTTGAAATTATACCCTAATGAAACCTAATAAAATTGAAATAAGAAAAAAACGTTTATTGCTATCAACCAGGACATACATAGTTTTCCAATTCATTGCGCTCTAGTAGTCTCAAAGTTGGTGTGTACAGAGTAAATTGTTTATGTCTGTTCTCTTATTTTTCTTTTTTGCAAAAGAATAGTGACGTATTGTTTTATTTTTTATGCTTGTTGTGCTACTGACCAAGTTTGGTTTCCTGTCAGCTACATTTTGTTTGAGTTTTTTTTTGGATTGAAAACTGGAGTTAGTTTTTAGATTCCTTCTTTAGTTCAAATTTTTTTGGAGTTGCCAATTTTCTGCGTCCTTTGTTTTATTTGAGGTTTTTGGTGGTTCGTTTAAATGATACCCTTCTTGTGACGTTAGTCTAAGGAGCGAGCAATAAACGCGGACAAGTCGTCACAACAGTAGAGCAATCTGTCACTATTAATATTTTCCTCTCTTTTTTCCTGTTTTCATTGTGGTCTTCTAGGATTATCCCTTCTTTTCGTTTTTCTATAAATGAGAAGAAAAAGATTTTTTCTTCTGTATTTCTATGTGATATATTTTATGAATTCTTTAGCACCAAAGGTATAGTACCTTTTTCTCTGTGAGCAGTTTGCTGTACCTTTTTTAATTTTTTGTTTTACTTGGTCGACAAATATCTGTCGAACAATAGCAGGTTCAAGGTACTGATGATGTAAGGAAAAAGTGATACATGAAAATTCTTCAATAGATTCTCAAGTTTCTATTTCTGTAAATGCTTATTCTTTGGTTTCCTTGTAAAATTGGCAATTGTATTGTTCCTTTAATTAACCCTAGAAACAAGTGTAGGCCTAATAATGAAAAAGTTGCCTATTCCCCTTTGATGTATAGCATAAATTCCTCTTCAATACCCTTTCATAATGCCAATATAGTAGAAATGAAACTGAAATGCTGAAATCTTTTTGTTTTTTTTACTGTTGTCACAAGTTTTCAAAATTTTTTAAATTTTTATGCATTCATGACACAGTAATGTTTTTTGCAAATTTCTCTTTTCGTATAGGTTTGTATGGGTATTACTTGGTAACGATAATGATATTTCTTTATTGATGCTTCTTATTAAGATCGTTGCTATCTTCAGTGCATACATAATGATAAGGTTTCAATTTGGATAGTTTCGAAACTTTTATTTTGCCAGAACCTCTATGGTTGAACCTTACCTTATGAGAATCGTCTTTAGAAATCTGTCTTATATAGCAAAATTTGAAGTATTGTTATTTGGTCACTTTATTGTATTCTACGTTACAGTGTTGTTGAAAATTTAACCATTTGGTAACTTAGCTTTTGCTTTCTGAGAATCGAGTGATACTGCTTGTTTCATTCTGTGAATAGACCATTCTACAACGTAAAATATAGGAAAGGTATATACATCAATCCAAACGGAAGAAAGCAATGCTTATGCTCTTCTTGGTTCTAAGAATAGAACTTTGTCTTGTGTAGAAACTTTTTGAGTTTTCTTTTATTTATTCTTGACAATGTCAAACTCGGAATCAATTGGTTGTCTTTTCATTGTGAATTACTATGCCCTAGATTTTTGCTCAATTGTCGTTTTCTAAGAATGATTGAATTAGGAGATCCAATCGTCGTATAGACTCTTAGTTCACAATTTAAAAAATTCAGCTTTCTGCTCCTTTCTCTTCTAGTACTACTGTCTGTTTTCCTTTTGTGTTTTATGTCTTATAGCCCTTGAGTGTGTAATGAAGCTTTCCTAGGCTCTATTTCACCTATGTACTAAAATGTTCGAGGTGAGAATACGTTGATTTTTTGTATATGCAGATTTTTTCTACTATTTTTTTAACTAAATTTTGCATTATGACCTATTGTTTACCTTTGAGAACAACTAGAAATACTGATGCCCATAGAGGACAAATAATGTATTGAAATCCTTCAATTTTTTTCACTTGCGCCAACCTCCCTAAATTCTTTCTTTTTCTATAGACTCTATTCGAGACGACATTTTTCTAGCTCTTCTAATGAAACGTAGATAATTTTACAAAAAACAGTTAATTTTTTTTTTTTGAAAAGACACGACTTTTCATTCCTTTTTCTAAAAGGCATGTGTTTTTCGCAATTCACTAGATCGTCGTAAAAGAATCTAGTAGAATATAAAGTTAAGTGGTTTAGATTGGGCTACATATATGTGAAATTGTGTCAACATTCTCGAAGATTTTTGTGAATTTGCTAATTTACCTCGAGTGACAAAGTAATTCTTACTTTAAAATCTTTTGGGAATCACCCCCACAGTTGTATTTGTATTGTATGTAAGCGATATCCAAATTGTTCCATGTGTTTCACTTTCATTGAAGTTTTTGGTTTTTTGGGGGGAACTGAGCAATTTGGTTATGAATTTGATATATTGCGAAAACTAAATCTGGTAATTTTTACAGCTAACGTATTGCATGGCTTGTTTCACTATGGTCGTTTTCGATATTGAGAAGCGACAGTTTTTCGAAAAGTAGAATCTTGCAACTGTTGGCTGTTACTATGTGGTGTCTTTTATCAGACACCTTTTTTGTAAAAACTTTTTTTGCTTTCTTATGGTAACTGGATTCATTTTGTTCTATTTTATGTTGATCGACATTATATTATACACGAATTGTACTGTTGATACATAAAAGGAAGATAAAGCAAGCTACATTTTTGCCATAAAGAAGTCTCAAATGAATGAAATAGTTAGCAATCTAGCCACAAAAATTCAATGTTGGTCTATAGCAACTTGGATTATGTCAGTTTGACTATGCTTTGAATGACAGCTTGTAGAGAAACATATCTCTCAAAAGCACTTTTCCTCCATGAGTTTGTTGTATTTTCTTTCTTGGTCTTTGAAATCACCCTGTTGTTTTTGTTTCTCTCCTTCTTAAATATATAAAATTTCTTTAAGTATTTTAATTTGACAAAAGTACTGAATTGGTTCCGACTGAGGATATGGTAGGTTTTTCTTTGAACATGCATTTTGGAAACTTCTTCTTACTATCTTTTGCATTGTCGACTATGTCCGCTCAAGAGAACAATTAGAGATGCTTATTCAATAAAGACAAGTAGTATATGAGAATTCTTCAACTTTCTAGAGATTCTACTTATCTTGTTGTCTTTCTTTTCTCTATAGGTTATTTTCAAAATCGGTGTCTTTATTGCTCATTTATTAGTCAATAAGTGTAAGAAAGAAAGAAACGTTACAAAGTTCTAATAAAAATAGAATTGTCTAGTGTTCTCTGACATACGTCATCCGCTTTCCTTCAATAAATTATGTTCTCGTGAAACCAATGTTATACAGCAAAGAATTATTTAATGATTCAAGTATTTTGACTTACCTTGTTGCTTTCATATTTAGTAGTTTCGAAGTTTTGTTTTGTTTATTGATCCATTCGTATCAACTCAATTTCGCCTATGAAATCTTCATCCCATAATATACTCGTGCACTTGTAACGCTTTTGACTGATCATGAATTTTCTCTAGTACTTGTTTTCGGGAAACGTTCTCATTTGTTTGGAGCTAACATAATTCATTATTTACTTGAAATCTTGCAAAACTAAATTGGCTCCGTATCTTGCAACCATATTACTCGGGATCTACTGTATCAGAGTCTTTCCCGATTCGCTGACAGTGGTTTGAAAAGTACAACCTTGTTTCGCCCTATGTTTTCCTTATGTTGTCCTATCTATCACTTAGCAATTTGGCAAAACAGGGTTTTATTTTCTTATGATCATTGTTTACTCCTTGTTTCATTCTGTGAGTATCTTTGTATACTATAATGCTACTTTGCTGATGATATACATATTGAACCAAAAGTAAGCCATACCATAGATATGCCATAAAAGTGGCTTTCAATTGAAAGAAGCAGTTAACAATGACAACATTAATATTCCATAATGTCTGCTGTTCTTCCTCTTTCTTGTTGGTTTATGTCTGGATGATCTATACTTTGAGTGGTAACTATTAGAAGATTATATCACTGCGTAGCATTTTTCCTTATTGGTCATATTGTACTTTCACTCTTTTTCTCTACAATCAATTTGTTCTTCCTTGTCTTCTTAGCTTTAAATACTTTTTTAGTCTTTTACTATGCATTGCATAATATTTTGGTTTCTTCCTAGCTCTTTTCTCTAGAATTTTCTATTTGGAACTCTTTTTTTTTTGGAACACCTCCAATCGAAATTCAATTTCTTCCATTATTACCATAAGAAATTTCAATGCGTTTTGCTTTTCATACTTTTCTAGCGTCTAAATCGGTACATGGAGAATAGAAATTAAATGAATGCCTTCTACTGAGGCACATATTCATTTCTATGTTCTAATAGGGAGCAAAAGCAAGATTGAGACTAGCAGTCTGTTTTAGTGACACAACTTGAAATACTGTGGTATTTGAGACACTGCAGGAGAAGCTCTACTTGTAAATATTCTAGTGTACTTGCAAACTGGCTCAAGAATTTCCAACTATGTCATGTATGCAAAAATGCACCATAGAGATTTTGAATCAATCGTTGGTCTTTCCTCAACTTTTCCAGAGGACAATGGAATATGAAAGAAGAGTTTTGTAGTTCCGATTCTTTTACTCCTCCATTTCTGTTGATTTCGACCACTACTTATTTTTATATTTACAAATAAATATCACTCTAGCCATTTTTTAGACAGTTGGAGCTTACTCTTGGCTAATCGTGAAAAAGTTCATATGAAACAAGAAAACACAAATTAGTATATACAAACCAATTTCTACAACTTTTTTTCCACAAGTATCTGCTTTAAAAAAATTTCGAAAATTTTTTCAATTTTGTCGAGAATTGGCTACGTAGAACAAAACACAGCCCATGACAATCAAAATGCAATAGAGGAAAGTGAGGGGAAATGAATCAATGAACCCTCATGTGAACTAAAGTAATTTCTTACTGGCTTTCCCAACGACCCAGCTTGGATTCTAATTCAGCCTAGTAAAATCTACAATCCAACAAGTTTTTCATTTACAACACAATCTACTAAGATTCTATATATTATTGGCTAATATTGTTTTCACAGATATCACTTTCTAATTTAGTCTTGTAAAGAATAGAGGTTTCTTTGTAAAATTGCATTTCTTCTTGTGGAGTGTGTATGGTTTTTGAATGTGTAGTTTTTTCCTAGGTACTACTTTAGGTGTTTTTTATGTTAATCTTTTTCCTCCTTCACATCATAGTGTAATTGGAAATGATTTCGGCATTGTGCATTATAGACAACTTTATAGTTTTAATGTATTTTATTCCCAATTTTTTGGTATGGCCCTTTTTCATATGTTTTCCTTGTTGTTTTAATTCGCCACTGGATTACATAAAAATTCGAAAATTTTTTCTTCTCATAGACTTCCTGTAATTTAGCAATTTCACTGTGTCTGTCCTTGTTACTACTGAGCAGCTTGTTTTTGAACTGATTTTGTTGTTACCAGAAATTTTTGGTTTTCCATTCTCGTTTCAATTGAATATTCTATGTAAAACTCTCACAAGTACATGTTGTCTTCCATAAGTTTCTGTGATACATGTTTTCAACACAATGAAAGCTTCTCATGTCACTTGTCTTGCACCTCTACTTATTGTTTTGATTGATACTGGGTTGTTTGAAACTTTTAAAACCTGGACTTACAAGTAGTTTTTTATAGTCGTTCTCCATAATAAAGCTTTTCTTATGAAGCGATACAAATTTTCATTTTTTCATCGTTTGGTGTTAGCTACAATACATTGGACCCTGCTCTGTCCACCATGAATAATTCCGATTGATTGATTAGCAAAACTTGAATTGTCAATTCTAGCCTTCAACTTGCTTTAGGAATTTGTGTCTATTCTTTAAAGTCTCTCTGATTACAACTTTGCGAATCAAAGTGGCTAAACGTTGAGTTTCTCGCCTCTCCTGGATTGGGTTAAAACATTACTAAGTTCCAAGATTCGTTGTCTGAGCTGTTATCAATTGTATTTTCCTTTTACAATGAGTTGTTTGTTGTATTGTATATGGCAGTTGGCGTTTGTCTTTCTTTGTTTTTGTAAAAGACTTTTTTTCTTGGATATAAATGATAAGGAAATTTGTCTATAAAGGAAATTACATGTCTTGTACAGTTTTGATAGAGCAATTCATTGCCTTTCAGTCATTTTCTTTATAACAAACCAATTCTGGTTAGAGTTCTTCTTGTGTACGTAACCAATCACGAAATTCAGCGTATATTCACTCACGGACGCTACATTTCTACGTGAGTAAAATTTTAGCAATGGCTTCCACCAGTATGAAGATCGATCGTTCAAGTAAAAGAGGGTATCAAAAATAAAATATTCATTTCTCGCTCCATTTTGCTTGATAGCCTAGGAAGATCCTGGAATATCTTGTGCATACATAGGAATGTTGCTTAGTCGAAAAAATTCAATCTGCCAAAAGAATCGCTATTTAAAATGCAGACCGCTGAACAATGACATTATGAATTCGTCTCGAGTTGTCAGTTTGTATACTTTGTGCTTCTCAGCCTTACTGATTACAAGTGATAGTAGTTGTGTCTTATATAGCTGAATGCGCTTTCCCACAAAAAAGACAGGGTTATTGAACTGCCAACAAGGATACTATTCAAACAGTATCTTTTCTAAAACAGTGTCGTTTTTTCCCAAGTCTTGAGTTTGAGCATATGTAACGTGTGGTCTTGGCCACTTCTGCATCCTTCAAGTGACCACGTCAAGTAGCCTAGCAAACAACGACGTAAAGAGGCAAAGTCGGTGGACAAACTCTGTTCACGTCCTTTATCGAAACAGGGACTCACAGTTGAACTGTGCAGTTCAGTTGCCACGAGCCAATCTCCCCTCTCCATTTGGACAATAGATTCTCAATATACAAAGACTGACAATGACAAGAATCTTCTTTGTGAAGAACCAAAGATAATCCAATCAGAATATACTCCGACTGTTCCAAACGAACTTGGTAATTGTTCCACAAGAGAGAGTCCTCCTCTGTTGTTCACAGGACAACAACTAGTAGTTCAATTCAACTTCAAAAACCAGCTTACATTACAAGACTGTATCGCCTCAAGGGTTCAGCCTCAAAGACTATTGGGAGCCTTTGTGCCCACTGGTTCCCCAATAATCCGCAAGGTCACTGTCTTAAAAGAGTCAAGGAATTAAGATTCACAATTCTCGAACAGTACCTACGTTGCATTCGACAGGAACTTGGAAGCGACTTTGAGGTTCAAGCCAAGTCGTTGACAGGAAACGAACAAACCAAACTGGGCCTTGGTTGGTATTTCAAAAAGTGCAAAGTCATAAAACTTCAAAGTTCTTTTCGTACTAAAAAGTTCTCCTCTAAATTCAACTACTTATATTTTCATAAAAAGGAACAATTTTATCCACTTCAAAAACAGGTGGTAACAAAGCAACTACAGCCACAGTTGAGCAAAACAATCACAAAAAGAGATTGGGCAAAGTGACGTTGAAGAGCTCTTTGAGTACCGTCAAAAGTGCCATATATAGTTTCATGTGTACCTAGTGAAAACTTTCCAAGGGAACCTTCCACTCAAAGGTTTACCTAGAATACTATTGATTCTCTAACGTTGCATTATTTGAAGAGAACCGTTGTGTTAGAATGATCGTTGACATACCCCTGAGAGTAAAGCCCGCCATTGATAGTGAGATAAACTCATCTTTGTTATTTACCTTGAAGATTTACTGGTTTCAAATTGATTTGGAGAACATTCAGCTCTAGTCGATAGTAATCATTTCAAGAAAGTATAATCCACCACTTTCAAGAAGAAGGGCGTGTTTCCCACAACTTGGAACGATTGGGTGTGGAGTCGCCAAGTTGTCATAGAGAAATTTCGTCAAGTAGGGTGAACACTTGTGCTGATAAATGTCTATCTGACCTGTTTGCAGCTTGAAAGATCGTGAATTCTGTGCTACAAGTATCAACTACCTTTTAGACTTGTGCAGATCAGAGTTTATACACTATGGTCGAGTATTTCAATTATCAACAAAACGTTTAAGTACACATTGGAAGTGACACAGGTATATAATTTGTATTTTGCCTACAAGTATGTTGATAAAGAATCCAGTCGAGTTTCTCAATTCGCTTGAATACATGGACCAAGTGTCGCATATTCTATTTTTGTATAGTTGTATTGCGAAAATAAAGAATCAGTCGTTGACTCTTTCTATTTTGTATAAAAGCTATATATGAAAACTGTCCATAATGGCAGAGCGTCACGACTCACATAGTAAGTGTCGTTGCAAAAACCTTGCCTTGTTTTGTCCCTTGACACTAACAGTCACCAGCCCAGACCCGTAGTCAGTCATTCTCTTAGAACAGAGCAAAGTTTCAAACAGTCTAAGTTTCACAAAAGTCAACAATCTACCACAGAAATTCTGGAAACACTAGAACACTCTAAAGTTGGAGAAACATAACCAAATTGTCAAGGTAGCTTCCCAAGACAAAGAATTGCCTACACTAGTAAACCCAACAGAGAAAAGCAAAAGAGGCAAGAAAGAAGCAACTCAGTCATAAACTCTTCAACTATACCCAGAATACTTCAACACGTTATGAAGCTAGTACCTGGACTCAATCTCGAATTCGGTTCCCTCAGAGTTTCTCTGATAAAAACCACAGACGCATCTACAATACTTATATCAAAAACCCTACTCTCATGAAAACTTTCAAAGTTGGCTAGTCTCCACATATATTCTAAAACGCAACGCCAAAAACTCAAACTTAGAAAAATGTCTGTTGTACAATTTGGAAACATAGCAACTGGTCAAGCACTCAAACAGTTCTAAAGCTTTATCTAACTCTCTGTCAACTAGCTTATATATCGCAACTTTCGTGATTTCTTCAAGTCGCTCAACGGAAGGTTGAAAGCTGCCATCATCACTTCGCCTGTTCCAATCAAAGCAATCCGCTCATGTCTCCTCTTTAGTTGGATAAGAGACTTTAAATGGTCATAAACTCACAAATAAAGGAACTGGTTGTTTCAAGAATACAAGAATCAACTCAGAATGTACTTCGAGAGCTACTTGATGAGTGTGACACAAAAGAGGATTCTTAACAGCAATTCACAAGGCTTTACTTTGTAGTATAATTGGACTTGAAAAACCAAGTTACACGACAAGACTGTATATGGGCAGGGGTTCAAACTTAAAAAAAGAATGGGGAACTTTTTATGCCGACTTTCTTTTACAGTACTCTATACAGTAAAAAACGCCTATAAACTTACCACAAAATAAAGAGCAACAGTTTTCAACAAGGATCCAAGTTGAGGTTCGGCATGAACTTGGACTAAAGGAAACTATTTTTCAAGCTTTATGGAACTCAAGTTTCAAGTCATTGAAAGTTTACGACCAATACTAATAGGTCTTGAATGGGCAAAGTTTGGTCTTGAAGAGTTTCTCGTTCGAACCCACTGTTTGACGCTTTAGAAATTATTGTCGAAATTTATCGTTTTGCTTTGAGACAGTATCATTGCATTGAAGTGGAATTATTTTACTTTGTTCACTGAATCTTGAACCTTCTTTACACATCACAATGCTACTCTCCAACAAAGTGAATTGAGGAAATTCTTAACTTCTTTCGTGCTTCGATTCTATGCTTGGATTGTTCTTGTGATTCAAAACTCATCTGTCTATGGTTACAATTCTACTATATTTGCATCGACTTAGGCAATTGTATCGGAAGAATTGGAGTCGAAACCCAATTCTTTTTTATAAGGGTGTTTCGAATCCATTTTAAATAGAAAAACCTTTACAATTGTCGATTGTCAATTTCATTCGAGTTGAATCATTTCTGTAAGCTCCAAGTATACAATAATTATTTCCCGTTGGTGACACTAAAATGGCCATGATGAAGATAATGATGGCTATTACACTGGTAGTCTTGTTGAATTCCCTAAAAGATGAACTTTGTGTTTTGGATGAAACATTTTAAGTCTCTTTTTTATCTATTCTCAGCAGGGTTAAACTTAGAATCACTTTGTAGTCTTCTCAATATGTACCCTTATAAATTTTCTTGTTCAATTTTTATTTAAGAGTAATTGAATTAAGAGATTCATTCATCAGCTAGGCTACTTTGTTATATATTGAAAAACAGTTGATTCTTTGTTCCTGTTTTTTGTAGTACAACTGTCTTCCTTCCTTCTGTGTTTAGAAATAAAGTTGGACTATAGTTTGAATTCCATTCTTTCTCAGTGGCTTCTCCTTGTATAGTATGATGATCTCCATTGTGCAATCTTTTGGCCCTTTTTTGTTGTTACTTTTGCAACTTTTCACTATTCGAAAAAACCAATAATTTCCCTATAATACTTGATCTTTTGAATAAAATTTATCAATCAACAGAATAATTCAAGTAAACTCTTTTTGAATAATAACTCATTGAACGGGTCATGTCCTCCTTTCCTTTACCACATTCATTTTTCTGCATACATTCTTTACATATCGCGGATATCGATAAAGGGAACCAAATGAAAAAATAGAACTTGTGTGATTGACAAAACTCAATGAATTGTGTTGGCAGATTTGGTTTCAAACTATTTCCCAAAACAGCTTTAGAATGTGAAATGTTCATCAAATTTGATACATCTTTGAAAGAATCCTTTTTATTTCATCTCATGCACTCAAGCCTTTTCTAGACAACTTGTTTCGAATACAATATCTTTCAAGATCTCTGCACTTTGTCAGTTCAACATACACTAGTCTACCTGATCATATTGTTCAAGGTTTGGTTTCGTAGATAATACTTGGTCCCCTGCTTTGGTTTTGAAAATACTTTGGATATTTACCAAAGGTTCAATTTAGTCTTTGCTTTTATGTTTTGGCTAATCTTAGTGAAATAAACTTTTCCATAAGTATGTATATACAACTCGTTCAGGTAAAAAGGTGCCGATAATCACTGCTACAAATTATCCTCTTTTACACTATTCTCATCTAAAGAACCAAGAATTCTCAAAGCAATGGTAGTTGTTTCCAAAGAATCTCCCTTTATCGATCGTAATCAACCTCTCCCTTCACAATGTTTCTGCAGATAAATCACTTTTGAACTCTGTTGTTAACCAACCACAAGGTTCAAACCTAGTGGCTACAAAGTTACGACCAAAACAACCCAGGTTTAAATAGTATCCAAAAAAAGAAAAACTTTCTAGTCTATTCTCAAGATGTTTCTCGTTCAAATTCAAAAAAGTTTTCATAGACATACTTTATCCGCTTTGAAGCGGGTTGCATAACACAACTATTAGCTCCTGTTCTCAACCAATAAGTTCTAACGAAAGAACGTTTCGAAGAGCTTAGAAAGGAGGTGGTATGAAAGGGTGCCTTTAAAAGGTACAAACTATATCGTATCTTGTATACTTGTAGAGAAATTTCCAAAAGAACCTTGCACTCGAGAGTTCAAAAGACTGTTGATGCTCTATTCTTTCTATTGAGGCAATTGTATCGTTGGAATTCAGTCACAGACTTTCCACTGTTGTACCTGATAATTCAGAATTCGTGAAAGTAACGAGAAAAAAACTGGAGAGTTAATAGAATTGGATTTGACTTGTTGTTGACAAGGAGTTTTTCTTTGATCTCACAAGCCCAAACAGAACACGTTGAGTTTTAAGATGGTTAGATTCCAAATTGTTTGAATTGTAAACACTTGGTTAACGTTTTGTGAATCAAACGTTTTCAACAATTCCAGCTATACCTGTGGTTGGGTTAAAAAGAGTGCTGATTACAATTGTCAAGGAGTTTGTCCAATACCCTAGAACGCTATCATAGAAGACTGTAGTGAGGAATGTGAATCAGTCCTTATGTTGCTGAATAAAAATTCTACCCTGCGTTTTATTTTTGTGAAACAAGGATCAAGAATTCCTAGATATATGGACGGTAACTAGTACAAGCAACTTTTACTGAGATTTTCTGGAACGTGTACTTTAAAGCAGACGGTGACTTTAGCAAAGTCAACGGTAGCGTATAGTGTCACAAAATTCAGCAGTCAACAACCGACTATCCTGAAAGGATTCCAAGAATAGATAAGCCCAAATGAGTTGTACAGTCGTTGCTTCCAAAGATAAAATCTAGTTTGCTCTAACGAAACTTGTAGAATGCTACAAGAGAAGAAAGCAACAGCAACTCAATGAGATACTTTCAAAGTATACAAAGTATTTTAGCAAGACAAGAAGTAAGATTTCAAGTTACCAAGTCGACCTGAATTTCCATTCTCATCATCTCACAGTTATTCTGAAAACATAAGATCTAAAACAATTTTGTTAGAAACTTCACTGTCACGACAAAACGAAAATTCTGACAATGTCCAGAAATATTTCAAAACATAAAGCCAAACCTACTTGTTCAACCTTTGAAATTGGGTTCCCAAAGGAGGAGAAGTAAATGTTTCAATACTCATCCTCTTAGCTCAGAATGATGAACATCATACTAGCGATAACTTTCGAATGAGACATTTCTCTTGCAGCAAGTAACGAAAGTTGCAAGCTCTGATAAATTGGTATGTTCCATTGCTTCTTTCATAAAGTGATAGAAAATTTCGAACTAAACCATAGTCTTTACACGATGTCACTTTGCGTAATTGATGTAATTTGTGTTTATCGTTCCCACATAGTCAAAAATATGCGATTAGATAAGACAAATAGTCAGTCTTGAAAGGAAAAATTGAGTTGAACTGGATCTCTCTCTTGTCTATATTGAAAAGTAATCTTTGATAGCGGCCACTGTGAAGATTATTCTGTAGACAATTGAGCTTTTCTAATCCAGTGGAGTTCCACATAGTCTGTTTCGTAGATAAGAGACACAAAGAGTGGAACAACTGAAACAGGAAGAATTGAAAACAACTGTCACAGTATCCAGATTTATCTAAACGAATGCACTGTTGATTTTAGTTGATCTTTCAAGTCATTGAAAGAAATTATGCTTTCATAAAATATTTTTCTCAAGGTTGAAATCACTTCAAATATTCTTTCTGTAGGCAGCTCTATCTCAATGTTCCGTAGGAAACAAAGAAATACTAGATTTCTTGTTTGAATTCCAAAGTGTACTTATTATTTGGAACTATATACAGCACCATATATTGTAAAATTTGTACAGCTGCACAAGTTGTTTTTGGGTTGTTGATTGTTTGGCTAGCCGTCTCAAAGGATAACTAGTGAAACTTCTTTAGATATGTCCGGAGAGTGTTAGATACGAAGAAATATTTCACGATGGTCTAAAAATTGACGAAAAGTTTAGCAATATGTGGTTGACAAACCTACCTGATCTTCAACAAGAGTGTTTGCTCAAAACTGTCGCGTCAGTTATTGGAGAGAAGGTACAAGTAGGAGGTAGAGTTTTCAAAGTTGGGAAAGAAACTTTCAAAGAGATAGCACCTTTGCTTGTTCCCAAGCAGTTTCCCAAAGATTTCCCGGTGGAAAAAGGTGTTGGGAACATCTCAAGAATCTTTTTGAGAGGAGAGTTTATCAAGAGGTGGAATAGACACATTGAAAGTCTTGATGCAGAAGGTTGCAGTCCTCCACCCCAGCAGATCATAGTTTCTGCAGCAAGTGGTCTAGGAAAGAGTGTAGATCTCTACTTGGCTGCTGTTTTCTCGCGGTATTACAGTATTCCACTGCAATTTATTGGAAACGCAGCGGCCTGGTTAGGGGACAATAGGGTGATAACTGAAGTGGTAGCTCTTTACTTGAAAATGCTGCTATTCATGAATTTCTCCATTCTGGACGAGTTGCCGAGTTTTCAGTCATGGGACTACGAGGTGTTAAACGGCGCTCCTATTAAGCATGTGATATATTTTTGTATCAAAAGCAAAGATTTGAATCTAGCTTTCGCTATTCGTCGCTTTATGATAGAGCTTGCACCACGCAATATGTTAATTGTAGATGAACATAATGCGTTTTGGGACAAGTTTGGTCGTGACATAAATAGATGGCCGGATTTCTTCCAGTTTTACACTGAGTTTGAAGTAATGAATACAGTAAGTCATGGCTCTCCCTTTTTTTATAATGACTTTTTCATTTACTTGAATAGCCTTTTTGTGGAGTTCTTCTTGCAGGTTCACAGCATCATCAATTTGAAGATAATTTGCGTAGTGGTTATGGAGATGTCAAACACTATTTGGAGCCTCTAAGTTTCAAAGAGTTTGACTTGTGGCAAGATTTACCTGATTATCCCTCCATTCTTCGTGAAAATTCAGATGAAGTCGTCGAACTTACTGGGTTGGTACCTAGAATGATAGCCAAAATGGTATTTCTTGTCAATAATCTTCCGGACGCTAGTTTCGAAACTCTAAAAACACGCTTCACCTTGAATTTATATTCTGAAATGATAAGAAAGCACAATGGTTATCTTGATGGTCTTAGGTCTGAAAGAGAAAAGAGCGAATTTGATTCTATGCTTTATAAGCTATTCATGGATAGGAATAAACCAAATATTACGGTTGCAGACGGGGCATATATAAGTCGAGGTTTATTAGTTGTAGTTGACGAAGTCTACTTACGCTTTTATAACAGCGTTGCACGTGATATATTGTTAACCTCTTTCCTTGAAAGATATACTTCTGAGAATTACTTGGCTGAATTGTTCGAACGTTATCGAAGTGATCCAAACACAAGAGGACAGACTTTTGAAAAATTATTCTTTTTTTGGTCCATCAATAGAACAGAAGAAGTGACGATCCGTTCCGATAGCAAACCTTATAGGATTTTGAGTTTATCTTGTCATAGTTGGGTTCGGTTGATTAGAGATGAATTTGATCCTCCAATGAAAAAGTTTACTCATTCCTGTTGGATATTACTGGAAGAACGACATTCTCGATTTGACTATATTTTTGTGGATATTGTGAATTCTCAATGGCATATATACTTCTTTCAAGTATCTGTATCTTCATTTTATAACCATAATCGTGACTCTGCTGCTATCGAAAACTCCTTTTTGCCACCTTCTTTCAAGGAAGATGCATGGAATACTTCAGAATCGGCCAACTTATCCACTAGTAGATCAAAGAGCAAACAAAAATCAATGGCAAGTTCCCAAAGTGGCCAAAAACGTAATAAGAAGAGGAGACAAGTGAGAGTATCAGATAAGCGTCAGTTACTACACTTAATTGGTTTGATTTTGAATGAAGAGTTTACCATCACGTTAGAAGAAGATGATTCTGGAAGGATTGTAGATTTTCTTTTATTGGATTCCAAAGGTATTGATTGGCGAGACTACATAAGTATTGTTTATGTTACTCCATTACCATTTAAGGAGGCCAAAGGTAGTTTATCAGTGCCAGACTATATTGAATTTCTTTGTAGTGAAGGCTTTTCTGAAAGATTTCGAGTTTTGTTGGAAAAGGAAAAGTGATTTTTCATAATCCTTTGATGAAAGCAGAGTTGTTTTGAGCTTTATGGTTTGCAAAGTCTATGATAAATGATATGTTTTGAATATTTTATTTTCTTGGTTGGCAATCTAATGCTGAATCATTGTGAAAGCAGTAACTCTGATATGGATGATTGGCTTGCAATAACAGAAGATGTATATATTCTAAGGAAAGTCATTGTTACCACTTTGGATGGAGATCAACCCAACCTAAATTTCAAGTAAGCAGCTTTCGAGAGTGTCTTTATTGGGTATCGCCAGTTGTATAGAATCACATTGTTTCAAACATAGAGATATGCTTTTCTGCCAAACATTCATTCAGAAACTATCTAGGAAACTCTTGAAATCTGTCAGATAAACGAATCTTTGTTAATGAAACTGTTGGAGCAGAAATCGTCAATCACAAAGAGAACCAAGCACCTATGAACAACGACACATAAGTTGTCACTTTGAAGGCAAGTATATTGATAAAAGACAACTAGTCAGTTTTCACTTAGCTTATGTACAGACCAAGTGTTTCATAATCCATAGAGTACAATTGAATTTTAAAGAAATGGAGGATCAATTATTGACTCTATCTACTTTGTCAGTTCTGTATAGGAAAACTCTCAATGACATCATATTATTGGGATTCACATAACAAGTACCAATATGCAGACAACGTTTCGTGAATTGACCTTGACAAATACAGCAATCCAACAACAGTCAACAACATAATACTCTAATTTCCATTGCTCTCTATACTCATTGAAAAAGTCTGGAAAACTTCAAAATGGTACACTCCAAATATCAACAATCAACCACCGACAATTCTGGAAAAACTAAGAGCACTTCAAGAGTAGAGAAACCCAATTGAATTGTCATGCGTTACTTCCAATCTTGTCTGCCCTAGTAAAACAGTCATATATTGCAAGAATAGAGGAAAAGCAACAATTGAATGAGATATCTTCAAAATATACTTCCAAATTACTTGCACAAGAAGTGAACCAAGCTAAAGTTGAAATTTAGCTATGTTCCACTTGTCGCACTATCTTGTTCCCTTGACACCCTAAAGAAAAGTTTCCTAATGTTTACGAGAACAATCAAACTGTTTACATTCACTACAAATGTATGACGACACCACATCGAACAAAACAACAGAAATCGAGTAGTGAATGACATTTACAGTGTGAAGTATTGTTGCATTGTGAATAAGGAGTATTTTTGGGAGAATGAATTGCAATCCAATTTTCTAAGAAATAGATTTAGAAGAACTTTTCCTTTCTTCCTGTTTTTATAGTATATATACTCTTTCCATTCAAGAGCTTACGAAGAAAAGGAACCTTCAAACTGAAGCTACCATTTTGATGAATGGGGTAGAAGTTAAAATGCTCAGTATATAACAAAAAACTAGGCAACGCTTTTTCTTAAAATTTACATTTCAATATGAAATATGTTCCATCATTGTTTGAGAATATAAATAAGAAAGAAGTTCGTTCTATAGAAATAGTTTGAAGAAGAAAAGCTATTTTCATTTTCTCTCGGAAAATTCGCGTTGCATTTTTCTGACTCGATTTCAACACCTCGTCCACTATGTCGAGTGTTTTCCAACGACAAGATATGTATGACAGTGTTGTAGTAGATAGAGAGCAAGACGTGGTTTTAACAACTGGACAGTTGTACGTGTTGCAGGTTCGCCGGGAAGTCGATCGTTCTTTTAAACCAGTCATTCCTTTCGCCCCACATCTCTTTGGAAGTGGAAAGACACGTTTCGTAAAAAGTTATTTAGAACTCCTGAAGAGCATGGGTGAAAGAGCACTAATAGGACCTGAGAACATAAGTGATTGTGAAAAAGACCGCAGGAGATCCTTTTTGGACAAGTTACATGAAGCCGTTTTACTTTATGTGGATATGAGACACCTAGAACCCACTGACCCGAAAGAAAAAAGTCTGAAGTGGGCTGTTCATTATTTGTTGTTCAAGTCTGCCTGTCTGAAATCGGGTCAAGGACAACCAGATCCTGACGAGTTTTTCAAAGTTTTTAAACTTAGGACTGATGTGCTAATCAAAAAAATACGTGAAGTGTTAAACATGCGTACTGATCAGTTTCTTCTTGTTGTCTTTGATGAAGTTGGTGTGTTGGATACAAGAGGACAATATTTTGATCTAGAAGTGAATGACGGTAGAGTTTTTCCATACAACGACTTTGTTGGTATTATTCGGGGACTCTGTAAACAACACAATGTATTTTTTATTGTTGTTGGAAAAAGTGAAGGCTTATATATACGTAATTACGCAATTTCAGTATCCAGGGTGAGTTGACGTTTATTCCCCTCTCACCACTTGAAAAGCATAGCATCATCGAACATTTGGAGAAAAGTTCTTCTTTTATGTTTACTGGCAGTCCTAAAGTTTCACAAATCCTTTGTCATCAACACTTTGCAACCAATGAACTTGCAGAATTGTTACTAGAACTTACTGGTGGTGTTCCTGGTTTACTTGTGAAAGCAATCAACTACCTTTTGCATTGTAAATTATCACAAGACTACTTGTTATTATCTAAAGAAAGCTTTTGGATGATAATGAATGATCCCATAGTAACAAATTATTGTGTTGATCCGTTGTTGCCTCGTTTGAGTAGTCTTAGCAAGACGCGTCAACGTTTGTTAAAAATGCTTACTTTGTTGGCATTATATCGTATTCGGTTTGAGTTGGATGAGCTTGTACACCTTAGCTCTACTTTTGATGTATTTCTGTTTGATCTAGTAACAGATATGTGCTTTTATCGTCGGTTGATTGTAGATGAAAGCCATCAAGAACGTTATGAAGTGTTGATTCCCAAGTTACTGATTGGATATATTGAGCAAAGTGTAAACAATGATAGATTGGAATGGTTACTATTACAAACCCTCAAGTCACAGCCTGTGGAATTCTTTTATGAATCAAAATGTCGAGTTTTCGAAGGTCTCGTTGCCACAATGTTTTATTTACATTTTTGTTATCACCCGACAGACAGTTTGATGTTTTCTATTCTTGGTCAGTTGTCTTCTATTTGGGATGAGATGAATGTAAAGTTTTCCTCTGAATCTACTGCTTACTATATGAAATCTATACATTATACTAGATCTACATCAGACATAGAGAGAACGACATTCCGTATCGATGACTGGAAAGAAATTGTTAAAGAAATGTTAGAATTCGAAAAGATATATATTCCATTTGAGCCAACATCTCGTAGTCCAGACATATTATTCAAGTTGCATGGAAGAACGAGCGAACAGAATTTGATTGTGGGTATTGCTTGTAAAGGACGATGGAGTTCAAATGGTATTAGATGGAATGAAATAGTTGATGAAGCTTGCAAGTTTTTGCAACCAGTTCATGATCAAGTCTTGACTATTCATCCTACATTACATTGCATGTTGATCATCATGAGTACTAAGCTATCGACTAGTGTTGCAACTGACTTGAATCATTCTAGTCATTGTTATTCCTGTGGCGATAGCGTAGCAGGAGTTTTCACGATTCCTCTTAATTGTGAATTGATCATTCTTTCTGAATCAGATGTAGAAAACTTTATTGGTAAAGATATTTTGTCGAGTTTAAGGAGTGCTTTCAAGTCTACGGATAATCCACATTCGAGAAGTATTGGAATTTCAACAGTGCAAGAAATGGTTTTATCTCTTTCCAAAAATATTTAGAAATAGCATCTTATTGCTGTTTGGATCCATATTGATTTGTTCATCAGAGAAATGTTCGAAAAGTTCAATTCGTTTGTAAAGAAAGCCAATTTTCCTAATTTTCAATTATTTTTGGACTATTCTATCGTACTTTGTCGAATAATTCTTAAACGAGTTTAGTAGTGCAACTTTTCAAATTCATTGTTGTTTACTTATGAACTCGTTATGTACTGTTACAAATTCAATGTCTTTGTGGTTAATGAGAAAGACCGAAACTCTCTTTGTTTTTCTGTTTACCATTTCATAGAATGTCTTCAAGATTGATTCAACTATATCTCACTTCCAACATGTTCTTCGTGGTTTTATGGGTCCAATAAAGGAAAACTCGGAAAGTGACAACAAGTTAATTCTTGAGCTGTCAACTAGACTTTCTTGTTCGTTACATGAGCTGGACACCAGTAAAACTGAGTTTCAAAAGTCAATACAATATGGTCGCTGGCATTATATTTACTGGTAACATCGAGTCAACACTATTCCAACAAGACTACGGTATTCCTCTAGTAATACTGGAGTAGACAATCAGTTCATTTTAAAAACATGTGCTTGAAGACTCAGTAAAAAACCAAAAATAGGTGCAAACAATTATACAACTTGTAAACTTTTGACAATCTTCAACGGTAATCATCCATATTATGGAATATAACTAGTATGTTTTATAAAATGTTTTCAAACATATTCCATTCACATCTTGCAGAGCCAATTATCGAACGAACACTTGAATTGTAAGAATTCCAACTTTCTTGCAAACTCAAGAAACTGCCACGGGCCCTTCGAAGTAAGTTGAATCCTAAATCCCCGAAAGAAGGATTATCACTAGTAGAGAATGCTCTTTCAAGTCCATTCAATACTTCTCTGTCAATGAGCATTTCCACATCTCTTTCACATAGAATAACAAGTTCACAATTAGGAGGAATTGTAAAAGAATTCCCTCCAATACGCATTCCACTCGTATAACATCGACTCTGATTACCCAACTCGCTTGCAACATTGAGTGCTAACTTTGTACTGACTATAATAAGCATACAATGATAACATTCCAATGCTTGGGATAAAAATTCATTAAAAACAGGATAAAGAAACTTTTTAGCTTCTTCAATAATATCTGACCAGCCAATTCCTTCCGATTTCCTAAGACCTTTAAAAGCAACTCCCACCATAAGAAATTTGAGTTTAACGGGAGATTGTAATTTGAACATAATATCAGGACTATAAGAATTCGCTTCCACTGGAATAGAAACTCTGTCAAAATAAAGTGCTGCGTGAAAAATCCTCTCCCATTCATTATTTCCATAAGTTTTCCGTTTCTTGTTTGATTCACTCCTTGCTTCACCACGACTAACCGACATCATGTAATCAAGAGGTGAAGGTCCATGGATAGGAAGTTTCATATCTTTCCATTACCCAACAACTCCCTAAACTCATTTCGTACTTTTGAAGAAAGTATCAAAACAAGTCGGGTCGCAACAATTCCTTCAAATACACGACATTTGGATGAGAAGAAACAATCAACTGGCTCCATATTAAGTGATCCCAAAAGTATCTTCTCTAATAAAGAGAAAGATGATGCGTTGTTGAGATTTATAATAAACATCTTTGGAAACAGAACTTGGAAAGTATTATCGTCAATAGGATATCGATAGAATCCCATTTCAGTAACAGCATCAAATAAATAAGACCCCGAGTTGAGTTCATCGTCCGCTTTAAAGGGTATACGATACAGTGCCATCATTAGTAGCATATCAAGTACACTTCTTCTACTCTCATCCAAAGTTGATATACGTGTTACAAACGGCTTCGAGCAAACTGTCCTAAAAACATCCTCCTTCATACACGATAAACATTCTTCTTTCAACACAAAGACTGTCCTCTTGTTTGTACATAATTCAAAAGCATATTCACTGCACGAGTAAGCAAACCAGGAACTCCACCGGTATACTCCAATAAAGCCTCTGCCAATTCATTTACTGAAAAAGAAGGACTACATAGAATATCACAAACTCGACATTGAGTCCGTACTTTGAGGTGACTTTTTTCAAGGAATTCAACGATACTGAACGAGTCTAAAGGTGATAACGAAATAAAATGTAACAAAACCTTTGATACAGAAGCTGTATAATTCTTAATACTTAAACCCTTGCTTTTCCCAACAACAATAAAGAATACATTGTCCTCTAGACAAAGTTCCCAAAGAATACCAAAAAAGTCGTTGTACGGACGAACTCTACCGTCATTCACTTCTAGATCAAAATATTGTCCTCTTGAATCCAACACACCAACTTCATCAAAGGCAACAAGAAGAAACTGATCAGTACGCATGTTTAAAATTGTGCGGATCTTTTTAACTAGCTTATAGGAACGTGTACGAGACTTCTTGTACACATATTCTTCATCCTTCGGTTCTTCTCTAACAGACAAATAAGCAGTTTCTACCATTAGATAGTAGACAGCCCACTTCAGGTTTCGCCTTTCTTCAATGGGATTGGTGGGTTCGAGCTCTGTCAAATCCACATAAAGCAAAACTGCTTCACGTAACTTGTCGAAAAACTCTTTCCTGGAAGGGTCTGAAGCAAAAGACGACAGGGAAGTTTCACGAAACCTCTGCACCAACTCCAAATAGCTTAGGCAAAAAGTCGTTTTGCCAGAGCCAAATAAGTGGGGCGCAAATGGGACCGTTGCGCGATAAAACGGACTGCTTGTTTCAGCCCTAAGTTCATGTCGGTTATTTTCAAGATCATACAGTTGTTCTGCCACACGATACACATCTTCTTCGCGGTCAACTACAGCAAACTGAACCAAGCTGTCAGCTCTCCACTTTTCACCTAAACTCATCGTCGCCCAACATAAAATTAGTAGTGAATTGTGCTCGTAGGGTTGCTTTCGTTTGTTAGCACAAAAAGTATTCAGAGTAGACTCAAATAGAACGTTATATTGTCTTTTATGGAGGATAATCGTTACAAAACAATTTCTGTGTTTCGGCATGGATAGCAATATTGAAAGATTGAACGGCATTCATACTAGAAGGATCAAATATTCCCTTGTCAACTGAAAGTCCGCAAGTTGTAAGATTCGAATGCTTTTTACGCATCTTGTGTTTGCGACATCAAAGGTTTCTCCAGTGTGGAATGACCAAATGTGTCTTACGCATCCCAAATGCGTGGAGTGGAATGCACGATTGGCCAACACCTCCAAACGTTTGCAACTTTTGAAATTTGGTTGGTCTACCTGGGTTGGCAATAGTGGAGAATATGGGAAACTTCCTCTAGACGCTCTACTAGACGAGTCTTTATATGTAGTGTTGAATCTTCTCCAAGTTTGTGGTGGGAATTGCTTTCCGACTACACTGTTCGACTGGATGGGCAATGAAGCACTTGATAGATTTCCAATTGGCTCTGATTTCCTCAAGTTTTTACTTTGATTGTCCAGAAGAATGGCTTCAAATATATTAAAAGTCCTAAAGATACGTTATTTGTATTTGTTTATTGACGAAATTTGGAACATCAAAACAGAAAGTTTTCGATGTTTCGAGTTTTGATAAAGCCTGACAAAGGCACTCGAATGTCTACTGTTTGTCGTTCCTTTTTAGGAGTTTTATTGAGCTTTTTAGCTGTGCCTTTTGTACTTTTTATTTCCGCAGGTAGATCGGACGCGACAACTAGTAGACAAGAAGATGCTATGCCTTTCTCGAATAATATTCAATGTTCTTCATTTGGCATCCTTCTTCTGAAGAAACTGTAAAGTATTTGATACCAAATATGGAGTACAATAACTAGTCAGTTGTAAGAGTACTTTTCCTAATCATTGTGAAGGACACCATTGGTTCTTCAAACAGTTATACGATTTTGCAGTTGTATTCGTTAGTATATTATTCATTGATAGATGTGAAAGTTGGAATAGTTTTTGTTATCTTTCAGAAAATGGAGAAAATGATTCCAAGTCGTTATCTGGCAGTAACTCTCTCTCTCGTATGATAACAGAATCAAGGATTTCTGTTTCTTCTATGCTTTTTGTCATTATTTTAGAATTTTGTATTCCAATGAGAGATACTCCGTTTGATACTTTTGAGTCATTCTAAATAATGTTTTGGACATTGCGAAACATTTTGGCTTTTGTTATCTGAGCTATTCGAGCAATGAACAAGACAAAGACGTACAAACAATTCTTAGCCAAGCTGAAGAAACTTTGTTCAAGTTTGTCTGTAGAAAGACTGTTTTGAAGGACATCAAAAGTTACTATCGAAAACTCAATCCTATTCGTTTTATTTGAATTTCGTTTTCGTCGATAGGTGGTAGTGTCAAATTTGCGACTATATTTACTCTTTATGTTCGATGGTGTTTCTGTTCCAAACTAGGAGAATTGAGTATATTTCGACATAGTCTTATAGAACATATATCAATAGATCTAGTAAACCGTTAGCAGCTTCAAGGTGGATCCTATTCTCACCTATGTTTCAGCATTTGGTTCAACAGTGATTGGAATCAATACTTGTAGCGAAGAAACTTTTCACACTTGGAAACTATTTTTTGAAAAGTATTTATCAAAAGATGGAATGTTTGTTCCCATTCGACAGAGCTGATGTTCTTATCCGAGTAACAGATATGAAAGACAATTCTTTCCTTGCTGTTCAAGATGAATCTTCTTCAGAGCAAACGCCTATGGAGACTGAAACCACCAAGAAGAGAGTATATTTGATAGGTATTGCATTGAAATGTTTTCAGTTGTCAAGTTCTGGTGTTGGACGTTCAATGATTAAGGCAGAAGTTGCTAAATTTTTACATCCAGTGGCGTCACAGCTTGAATTGGAGCAGAGTAATTTAACAGCATTCAGTTGATTGTAAGCAACAAGTATACTGAAGAAGTTTCCAGGCAATTTAGTGATAATCAGAACTGGATATTGAATAGTGGAGTTTATTATGAAGACAATAATAAAAATATTGTTTACAGTTCTATCAACTCTGAGAGACAACCACAGAATATACGAGAAGAATGGCTTTGGATACCTCCTCATTGTCAAGTTGTAGTTTGTTCAACTACATCTTTGCAAACCTTTTTGAGTTGCAAGGCTAGTAAAGATCTTGAAAGAGTGTTTGGAAACAATCCTGGACTATTGGACCAACTGAAACCACTTTCTGATTTGTTGAGCTTTTGTAGATTTATTGAGACGTATTCCATTTGAAGAATCTGAAAGGAATAGTGGAATGATGGAAAGAAGAAATACTTGTCCAAGTATGGATATGATGCAAATGGAAGATACGAGAGGAGAAGAAAATGTTGCTGCATCAAGTTCTATGAGTTCCTCATTTGATTGGAATATCGTCGTATTGTAACCATCAAGAGCTTTGGAATGAAAACAAATCAACAAACTATGTATAATTAACGGAATATTTGATATTTCTCTTACGAATAAATCTTCAAACTGTCGTAAAAGCAGCATTTTTGTAAATATGTTTGAAACTTTGCTCCTAGACACAGAATTGCTATTATTGTTACTCCATCTTTGCAGTTAGCCTTGCAGTGTTTATAACGCCTGACTAATTCAAAGCGAGAACTTGCCTATTGTGTTGAGTATGATAAAGTTTTATTCACAAAATGTGGACGCACATTATACGGTCAGGTTGTCCTGATTCAGAATTCTTCAAAATTCAATCAGGTTTATCCAACGACTCAATAAACACTAGTATTCCAACACTTTGGTAAGCAGTTGTCTACACTTGAAACTGCACTTAGACCTGCTCTAGGAAAACTTGCACAATTTCCTTCTTGAAAATTGAGACAAGCACTACTTTGACCCACTTCTTGAATTCATTTGTGTGCATAGCTTGACTTTAGATTGTTTACAACTTCATACATTGTCTTCAGTTTAAAACTGGAATCGACAATATCTCATTTTTAAGATGTTCTTCGTGGCTTTGTGAATTTAAGAAAGGAAAACTTAGAAAGTGATAGCAAGCCAATTCAAGAGTTATCAACAAGAACTTCTTGTTTTTACACCAGCCGGACACCAGTAAAACTGAGATTTAGGTTACTAAAGCTAAGTATGACAAGCTCAATATGGTCACTGGCACTACATTTACTGGTAAAAGGTAACAATATTCCAATACGACTACATTACTCTTCTAGTAATACTGGAGGGAGATTCAATTTTTTCTGTAAACATTTACTTGATTGGAAGACTCCGTGGAAGAAAAACAAGAAGAAGTAACTTTGAAATTTTGACACTACTCCAAGACAATCATCTGTATTTTAGAACACAACTGCTACTACATTTTATAAAAAAAAAAAAGTTTTCAAACGTATCTAACTCACACCTTACAGAGCTAACTACCGTATGAAGATTCATGTAAGAATTTAAACTTTATTGCCAACTCAAGAAATTTTGTCGGCCAGACCCTTCTAAGTAGATCGCGTCCAAAGTTTTTCAAAAAAGAAAAGAAAGGACCGTCAGTAGAAGAAGATGTTTCAAGTCCACTCAAGATTTCTTTGTCAATGCGCATTTCAACATCTCTTTCACAAAGAATAACAAGTTTACAAGTAGACGCGATTGTGAAAGATTCCTTTCCAATACACATTTTACTACTGTAATAACGACTTTTGATCATCCAACTCACGTGCAACATTGAATGCTAATTCTGTACCAATTATAATAAGCATAAAATGATAAAACCAATGCGTTGGATAAAATTTGATGATAAATAGGAACAAAAAATTTTTCTGCTTCCTTAATAACATCTCACCAGTCAATTCTTTCCAATTTCCAACCGCCTTTACACGCAACTTCAACGATAAGAACTTTAGGTTCAGCGGGAGATTGTAATTTGCTGGACTATGAACCCTGTCAAAATAAAGCGATTCTTGAAAAATTTTCTTCCATTCATTACTTCCATAAGCTTTCCAAATCTTATTCGAATCACTCCTTACTCCAGAAACACTAACAGATCTCATCTAATTTAGAGGTGAAGATTCATTGATAGAAAGTTTCATTTCTCTCCATATGGCAAGTTACTGACCCGACAACTAGAGTTTCCGTCACCACTATTGCAATACTGTTTATCTCAGTGACAGATAATGAGACATAGTGATAGAATTCAACGAAGAACAATTGAGTTCTCAGCCAATTCAAAGAATGAGCTGAACGGAACATACTCTTTCAACTGTGGCTTTCTATGAATTCATAGCCTTGGATACCTAAACACTCTTGAGTATTCAACAAAAACTTCTTTATCTAACAGCAAGACACTGATATCTACACTACTTACTAGCTCCTGCAGGGAACTGTTCTGCAGAAACTAGAATGTGAAGCAAGATCATTGGTTAAACTCGTTGCTTCATATAGGAACTGAAATGCATTAGGAAATTCTGCGTTGCTTCTACAACTATATTCCAAGTGACTTGAATTTTGATCCTTCTATTTGTACAAGAATCTTCAACGATATATGAGTTTCTATAATTCATTGAACTTTTGGAAGAAGGCTAAGTAATTGATTGCATCTTGTCTGTTTCAGTTAGAACAACTTCGTGTGTAGCCAACTGAATCACTCTGTAACATGATATGATAGAAAATGTTGGAGACCTAGCTATAACTTATCCTAGATATAGCATTGACTTTTGAAAGAAGCTACAATATTGCTTAAAACGGTAATCAATCTGTGCAATGCAATTGGCTGATTACTTTTTGCCTGGATACTTGCTACAATAGTGAATCACTGTTCCATATAACTCTCTTCCAGCTTTACAACGACGCAAAACACATTTGGACACAAAAACAAGTACGAACAACTATTCCAACTTGTTCATGTCATCCTCTTGCTGTCCAACCTAGAGGAATAAAGACAGGCTGTGCAAAGTGACGATCACTGGCCAAATATGCCGCTAATCTCGGTCTGTTCTTCATTGTTTCGTAAAACTGGTTCAAATGTGGAAATTCTACAAACAGCGATTTCTATGGAAACATAAAAATCCATAAGACTCAAATACAACAAATTGTCCAAGACATACCTCCAGACGGTGTAAGTGGTCCAAAACATCAAATAAATTGTAATCCGCAAAGCAAATATTTTCAGAAGCAACATACTTGGTCCTCTTCCTTTGGAAATGCTTTTCAAAACAAGCTAAGCTAACCTTTGCTTTGAGAAGAAAGGCTTCCTTCTGGTCTTCCCAGTTGTCTTGAAAGATGTATCGAAAATACTCATATCGAAGGTCTCTAGCAGCCTCATACAACATATCTGCTATGGCTTGTTCCTCCATGTTTTCACCATAGAGCGCATGTTTTCTAGCCAAATATCTGATAATGGCTCCTCCCTGTGCAAGATTCAAGTTACCATCTTTCAGTACGGGAAGTTGACCAAAAGGAATCTGGCCTGATTCAACTCCGTGTTTCTTTGCTTGTGACCACTCATCCTTTTGGACAAATTTATTTTCATAAGGAATATTGTTATCTTCTAATAAAAATCGAATTACTTCTCCTAGTCCACGAATAGGAAAATATTCCAGCTGATACATCCAGTGTCCCCCAAATAAAGAACGGAAAATCTCTTAATTGCCATAACATGACTCGCATCTAGTTTAAACTTATCATGAAGAAACCAAAGGATATTCTTCATACAAGGAGTCGTATAGTATTTTGATTGACTTATTCTGCATCCTGTTGATTCTCTATAATCCACACAGCAACATTTATGGTATGAGCGCTTTGCTTTCGGAACGACCATGTCAGTGACATTGGAGAATGAAATTGACTCAAGAAACTGAAAATGTTTGGAATTGGTTGACTAACACGTGGTGAAGACTCCAGTGTGCTGTGATAGGGACTTTGGTCAACTTGAGTCGTTGACCTTTAGAAACTTCATAGAGAACGAGCTTCCCAGCAAGTTTTACAGGAAGCACACACTTTCTGTTTTGGACACTGATCTACAATTGTTGATACAACTGGTGAACTTTCAGTAACCTGTCACTATGACAGAAAAATGAGACTGCACAAAATGAAAATACTCACAGCCACTGCTTTATGCTTCAAGACGAGAAATAAGGTAGCTTATCTTCTTCAAATGAACTTTGGCAAAGATTATTACAACCTTAGCTTCGTCAGTGTCACCTTTCAATGGTTGTGTATCACTTTACTGAAGCCAAATCGATTTAGGGATTGAACCATTCTAGAATATTCTGTTGACATTAGTACTAAAGTCAATGGAAGTAGATAGTAAGTTTATCACCAGCTGAAAACATGGAAGAACCTCTTGAAATAACAATAATTGACCTAAATCTTTTCGTGGGAGTGATAGAAGAAGAAAGGAAACGAATGTAGGCAACATTGGACACCTAATATTAATCTATGTTTAAACTAAGTCTATAAGTTTCTGAAATGAAACAAGCAAGTTAAGAAGAAATAAAACTGAAGAGTATAAAACTTTTTAGAACAATATTTTGCTTTTAGCTTATTTGGGAAACCACAGTTACAAAAGCATCGATTCAGCTATCATTCCATGCTACCAATCAAAATAGAATGAGCTAATAACTTGAATGACTTTCAAGTTGTGACATTCAAGATCAAGATGGAAGTGATTGTGGTGTTATTCGAATTAACCTATTACAGCGAAAGTAGAACGGTTGCTGAAATGCAAATCTAGTCAAATCTTGTTTGCAAATAGTAATTCTCTTCATCTTAGTTTGATTGTTAAGAAATATCTTTTCTTAGTAAGGAAGAAATCCTCATTCGTTGGATATTGTTTAGCGAACGATTTCCCTTGTTTGCTATGGTCATATGCACACTTTCTAATTGACGATTTATCTTCAAGTCCTTTGTCTATTGAGACATCTCCCACTGATGATCTACAAACTTCAGTACTGTTTGGATCCAAAGAGATAATCATATATCCATTATTTTAAATGTCTCCTTGGTCATAGGAGGTCACATGTTATCTAAGTAAAATGTATCTTTAAAGTGCTTACTTTGCACCACAACCTAGTTTTCACTCTTGCAGCGAAAAGTTGCTCTGATATATTCTGCTCGCATATTTTAGTAAATCCCGTAAAATATCAAAAAGGTGTTGTGTATTGATCCAAGCATAGGACGGAAGTAGCCAAATTGCAAGCTAGTTGATTTACTCTTCGAAGTCAGTGGAATGAGAGAAACAGAAAATTGGAACTTCCTTTGAGCCATTGAAATAATTGCCAAAAATGGGTATTAGGAGATTTCTGAACAGCCCAACTGTACTTTAAAAGATACTGAGACAAATTCGACTGTCGAGTTTGCCAAAAGAAAACGAGAAACCTAGTTGCCGCTTGAAAAGGGTCGCCTTGACTTGGACTTTTGTGAGGTTCTCTTTACTGAGGTCGTTAAGGTACAAATTTGAAGATGGCAGTGCATGACTACTCTCGACTCAAATATGCTAGAAATTTCAGTCTTGACGTCGATGGAAAGGAAAACTCAGTGAAAATAGACAGAAAAGTACTTTTGAGAGTATTGACGTATTTTGATAACAAAACTATGTTTCCAAAATCCAAGATTTGTATAGTTTGCAACGAACAGTGCAGCTGTAGAAGAACAGAACCACGGTTCTAATACAGTTTCTACAAACAGAAACTAAGCAAACAAGTTTTTAGCTAGTTTTTACGGCTTTGATGAGGCCGAAACGTAAAGGATGACTTGAGAAATTTGGACATGCTGACGGTAACACCACAATAGTTCAGTCTAAATCTATGAAGAACTTCATTCATATCACCACCTATCGAACGTCTCTAGTTTATTCAATCCTTCTACTAGAGTCATTTGTCAATAGAGCTCAAGTATCCTTTCTTGTGTCTTGATATATAGCAAATATTTTATAGATGTTGCTGAACATGCAGGAAGCATGAAATTAGGCCTTGAAAGATACAGCTTTCTTATGTAGATATACAAAAATTTATAACTTGTCGTTGTCATAATTTCCCAGTGAGATTCCAAGAATCAGAGCAGTAATGTCTTCGAAAACACATTTTTCTGGAATTTTTGTTTTCCAAAGTTCTCGAAAAGGCGTATTTGTTGAACAATTCAATATCCTTGTAATCTCTTTGGAGAGTGCACTCAGAAAGGATTTGAATTGGTTTTCATGACTTGAAGATAATTGAAGAATAGGAGAAACAAACACTCACTAAAGAATGGGACCAATTCTACGCAGGATAAAGGGAACAAGGAAATGCCATTGTCGCTTTATCAAGGTATCGAATCTATTCTTTATGTTGAAATAATTTTGAAAGAGACTATTGTTTTTCCGAATAAGTTGCTTATTCACTAAGCAAATTGCTCTTCATACAAGAAAGAAATTATGTTCCAATACAAGAGATTTCTGTTTATTCGCAATATGGAGAATACGGGAATTTGTAGAAGGATTGTTTTCATCCGTTACTTGCATTATTTTCATGATTTGTCAGGATAGGAAGCGCATGAAGAGAAGGAAACTAAGCCACTTGAATGACTGCGTCTTAGGAAAACATGAACTGCCTGTTTGTATCCTATGGTCAATAGATTCTTTATTTTGTATTATTGGAAGAACAGATTGTGGCTCGAGACAATGCAGAGATTCATCAAATATCCTGCTTTCGAAAAGGCAGTCACACAAATACAAATTTTAGAAATCAATTATTCTTTCTTGAAGTGCAATCAAAATGGTTTTGCATTCCGTGATGAATATAGAGCTTTACTCAGCTGCGGTAATAAAGATCACTGTTTGAATGGCACGTTGGTTTTTCCATTTGTGAGAGACAGCTTGATAAATTCCTTTTAGAGTCTACAAAAAATGCTCTGACCAATGTTTATTGATTATAGACAATGTCACTAGTCTTTTCGGTTTCCCTACTTGAGCAACAACTTCAACCGTATAGCATATGTCTCTCTCTCTTTATTCATTCACTGCGGTTCCATATATACCCACATATCTAAGCGATAAATAGAAAGGAGTAAAACTGAGACAATCATACTTGGACTGGGACTGATTGAGAATGTTCATCGACATATGAGAATCAGCTGAGACTATAGAGCGATCCATTAAAAGAGGGAAAATTCGAATACCAGTAACTTAATAGGCTAGTTTGCTTAGAAAGATGTTGCTTTCTTTACTTTTCGCTGCTCCTAGATTCTCTACTCACTTGGCACGAAAAATTTATAATGTTCGCTGTTGTACTGTTCCAAGGATACTTTCTCTTTAAGAAATATGCAAAATTTAATATGAAACTGCTGAGATAACAAAGTACTCAGGCACTTAGCTATGACGGCATTTGGAAGTTGTGATTAACAGGTTATCCAATTTCAAAGATTCTGTTGAAAACGACTGTCTAGGAGAATCCGCCTCGATTCTTTGAGGACCTGATAAGTATTATTGAGAAACCCGAACACAGGTGAGTTTATGCTATATTAATGAAAGCAAGAATTTTTTTGTGAAACTTGTTTTCATTGGTTATTTTAGTATGGCAGCTCTGGTTCACTCGGGACACTGTTCAACAGTTAGAAGCATTATTGCCTTGGATGTAGACTATTTTTACTGTCAAGTAGAGTTGCGAAAACGACCTAATATAGATAGAAACCATCCCGTAGCAGCTTTTCAAAGGAACTTGGTTGTAACTTGTAACTATCCTGCTCGAGCTGCTGGAGTGAAGAAGTTGATGCTGGTGAAGGATGCTCGTGATGTTTGTCCAGGTTTGATTCTTTTGGATGCTTCTGACTTGCAGGACTATAGAGTAGCTTGCTCTGAAATAATATGTCTACTGAAGGATATGTTAGGAGGTGCTGCTGTAGAGAATTTGGGACTTGATGAGTTTTTCATAGATGTTACTGAGATAGTTTGCCGTAGAAAGGAATACTACTCTTGCACAACTTCATTCAAGGGTTATTGTTGGCCATCTAAGGATTGTGACTCATATAACCTTTTAGAAAACGAAGAATTGAGAAATTTTGTGGTTGCCTCGCATCTCTGTCTTGAAATTCGCGAAGCCATAAAAAGCAAACTGCAGCTGACTTGTTCTGGAGGTATAAGTAATAGCAAACTATTATCCAAGCTCGCTGCCGGTCTACACAAGCCTGATGAACAAACTATTATTTTACCACACCTTGTCGAGAGCTATTTGAACAACTTGGACCTCAGAAAGCTGCCAGGAATCGGCTCTGTCACGTATCAAAGTCTTGTGGACCATTTTTGTGTTTCTACTTGTGAACAGCTTCGGTTCGTACCAGTCGAGAGACTTGTGGAAGCTTTTGGAAAACGAACAGGTATTCGACTATATCATATTTGTAGAGGAATCGATGAAGAGTCCGTGCGTGATACCTCGTTGGTCAAAAGTATATCTTGTGAAGAGCGATTTGCAAAAACGGAATGTTGGTCGGAAATACTGAGATACTTAAGGATTGTTGTTGAAAGATTGCTTGATAGATTGGTGGAACATGCAAGAGTTTCCTCAGGAAGATACGGACGTTTATTAGTTGTCACATACCTTAAGACTTTAAGCACAAAGCGAGAGTCTATCTCATGCAATGTTCCTTTCGACGTGATTCGACTATGTTCATTGTGCAACTCGTTAAAGTCATCATCAAGTGAGTGCTTTGAGAAATTTTCGAATCTCTACAGATCGACTCTGAAGCAGTTGGAAAATCGGTGTATCCAGTTACTTCGAATTCGTCTCGGAAGTGATTTTTCTTTGTGTCTTGTCAGTGTGGGAGTCAAAAACTTTGTTACCTTGAAAGAAGTAGACCAAACTTCTCATCCTAACTCCATTATTTCTTTGATTCAAAGAAGCGAAGCGAAGTCGACTTTCTCGTCTGTGGTTGGACAGACTTCGTCACGAGAACCTATGAAGTGCTGTATTTGTAATGCTTTCTTAAATATGGAAATGTCGAACGAAGATATCAATAGACATATTGACAAATGTCTTTGTATGGAAAGTCATGACAAATCCATGAACAAAAATGTTTTGGATGGCTTTATCAAGAGTAAGAAACCAAAAGTTTCTTTGACATCTTCGCAATGTTCGATTGGAACCTAATTCTCTCGAATGATATTTGAGTACGAAATGTGCCCTTGATCCTTTCAGATTGCCGAATTCAGGTCAGTTGCTTCCCCTATTTACTTATGCTTTATATGTTCTACGTCAATCTTATAGCTATGTCTAATTTTCGTAAGTCTTTCTTCTACACTGAATTTTTTGTGAATGGAGAGTTACAAATCTTCAAAAGCGTACAAATTTATTTTAATGTGAAGGAAGCAACATTCGCGTATCTCAAAGAAATCTTGTAAATTTCTACAACAGTCAAAGAAGAAAGAAAAGCAATGACGTGAATGTTTGTAATGAGCTAATAAGATTAAGTTGCGAATCCTTGTTGCATCCCGAACAAATTCAAAAACTTTGTAAGGATGAAATGATTCAACAGTCGCAAAAATTCTTCTGGAATCAAGTTCCATTAAGAATGAAAGAACACTCTTTTGACAACTTTTATTGTTTTAGGAGTAGTCTAGAATGGGATGACCTCTAAACCTCCTACATTTTCAGTTGCAGGTTCCAACAAGATGTATGTTCGACATTACTCCATTTGTACTTTTAGTGCCATTATGAATAAAATAGTTCTGCGCCGAAAATATGCATGAAGAGAAGCAAGAAAATTCTTGCTAAATTCATTGAACAGTGAAGCATTCATCAGTTGCCTATACTGAATTTCATTGGTTATCTATAAATTCGTTGTCTGTTTATTATCAGCGAACGGTTTTTGGCAAACTAAATAATATTACGTGTTCTTCAGGAAATTCTATTCCACTTGCTCTTGCTTCAAATGTTTACGTGCATTCTTAGCTTGCGTAGTTTCACTAAAAAAGGTTCACAATATTAGTATCAACAAATCACACCGTCAGATTCCTCGACCCTATCGTGTTCTTGGACTTTGAAAGCAGAGAATTTCTTTCAAGCCAACGAGGTTCAAATGGTTCGTTCACTTTGAAGTTACTGTTCATAAAAAAAGAAGAGGTTAACATTAATATCACTTGCGAAAAGGGATTATTACGTGTTAAAAACTAATATTGTTCCTTTCAGATACATCTGTAAAATATGTTGAGTTACAAAGTCTACTATTGAACTTTAAGAAACCGCTGTTTCGAAACACCGATTCCGCGAAGGTACATAACTTATAGTAGAGAGCACACTGTCGGAGAATATGTACATTGAACATACCTAAAGTGGGTATTCAAACCCTCTTCTTTCTTTCTACAAGCAGATAATAGCTTCATATCGCAAAGAAAGCATAGTAACTCATCACTTCCACGCAAATTCGACCAACTTGACACTGCCTTGTGTTTTTTAAGATCCTCTTGTGCCGATCTCAAATATATCTTCCACCTTGTCTTCTCGAGTAGTTTGTAGTGGCATGTATTTAACCGTGTTGCTACCAGAAGTTTCCTTGTCAAAATATCTCTTTCTAGTTTTCGATGGTGCATCTGTGGTATGGTTGCCAATTTCCAAATAAATGATTTTTCGAGACGAACGATTGCAGCTACTTTGTGATTAGCATCAATACGCTATTAAGGCTCTGCTTACAAGTTTTTGTCAAACCACACGACAAGTTTTCGTCCGATACAAAGTCAAAACTGTATGAGAGGCTGATAAAGAGGGCTTAGAATGAAAATATCACTATAAGGAGGTCAACCAATGAAAAGACGTGACGTCCTGTATAGTGAACAATATAAAAGTAATTCTACTTTCAAATATATTTGCTTTGCTTAGTTGCAACATTTTACATTGTTGCCCGTCAATCGTTGAGTGTCTTTCATTTTCCACGGTTTGCTAAAATATCTGACGTCCCAGAGTCGAAGATTCCTCAAGTTTAGAAATGGAATTATTTATGAACCTCAAAAGTCCATCTGCTACTCGACGAGACCCATGGCTCACAGGTCCTCAACCTTTCTATGGAGATATAAAGCACTGATATATCTCAGGTAGCTTTGCTGTTGATTTTGAAGACACAAGAGAATCTCTATCTAGCGATGTCATCAACGACTGAGACCAGTTACTTTAGCTATTTGAAATTCTTTTCACTTGCATTTGGTCCAACTAACAAGAAGAAACTCTTTTGTCACAACTACTTTCCTTCAATAGCTTTCAAAATCAAGTTGCCTTGAAACGAAATCTTAAGTTTTCAATCTAGTTTGAGTCTTGTGTGCAGAGGAGTGTTGATAGTTCCGTAGCAGGATTAACTGTTTTGAAGGAAGACAACCCATTTTGTCTTGAAGTATAATAGGGATTGAAGTTATAGTCCTTTGCTTTTCTTTCGTTTTACAGTTCGTTTCCCTGCAGTGTGCTTGGCTCCTCAGTATATGGCTTATAATCCCAAAGCTACGTTGCATATCGAAACTTCATTCTCATAACAAAGTTTTAGAGCAACTTCAAATGCTTCTTTGTTTTTGTAACGAAATTCACACAAAATACTCCAGTGTACACTTTCGAGCGTTTAGTTCATTTGATCGTGAAGTCCGAACACCCATTTGGACAAAAAAATATGTATCCAAAAGATTTGAAATGGCTTTATAAAGCTGACTTTGCAGTGCGAAACGAATTGCGCTGAATCAGTTCAATCCAATACCTACCATAACTTCTATTTAGCAGTATTCTTGTAGTAGTTCAACTGTAGTTACCCGTCAGGGTCTGATAGGAAAGAGATTTCGCCCACATCCTATCGTTACAACTTTTTAGTTTCTAACTGTGAAACATTTCAGTCTTACCTGAAAGGGACCTGGTTTGCGAATGATTTTGTAACCTGCTTTCTGTATTCGACAACAGGCACTATAGATATCTATGTTGGAATGAGTTTAAGAATACAAGTGGATGCTTTACAAATACCATCGACTGTCAACCCAATATGTCCAAATCCTGTAGGCTCCGTGTTGCCATTATGATACGATAGGAAGAGATCAGTTTCCGATTCCCATAAATGTTGAAGGACTATTCTAGGAATCGGCCATCGTTCGGTTCTATTCTCACATGAGTTGATATTTTGCCGGTCAATAGAAGAGTTTGTATATGCGTAGTAATATAATGTTAAGCGTGATGATGGGATTTCCAAATATCGAACACATGTCATTCCAAGGCCCTTTTCATAGAAATGTCTACTTGCTTGAGGATCTTTGATACGAAGCCTAGTCTGTCTACTGTCGATAAGATAAATTTGAATGATAAGCCTTATTTACCTCGGCTAAGATAGTTCTGTTTTGAAAATTACCGACACCTGGTATCTTTGAGTAGAATTCTCTTGATCCTGGTTCTGCTGATATCAATTGGATCCAATAGCCATCTGGATCCGAAATGTATGCAAATTTCCCAATCTGCACAAGCTCTTGAGAATGATTCAATACATATAGGAAGCCTACCTGGCTCCAAATTGGACGTTGTATTATTGGAACGCCTTGACTCTCCAGCTCTTCAACTGCTTTATTTACATCATCCACAATAAATGCCAAATGCACAAAACCTTTAGGGTCCTCGTTACCGTTATGATACTGAAAATCTGGATCTTTTTCAGTTCCCCAGTTATGGGTCAATTCTAATGTTGGAAATTGAACGTTCCATAGCCATTTGGCAGTTTCTGCTTGTGACAAGTGACCTTTTGGGATATTCTGCTCTGCGCATGCATAAAAGTAAAGTGAAAATGAAAGATTAGGAAAGTCAAAACGAGTTAAAAACTGCATTCCCAGTTGTTTCTCATAAAATATCCTGCTCCTTTCAGGATCTTTGACACGAAGCATGCTTTGTGCAAAAACTGGATGTCTTCCAATTAGAGGAAACTTATCGGTGAATTTCATTGCAAAACTTAAGCAGAGGATAAGACATGAACTCCTCTTCAATCAATAGGATATGTAGAATTCTAGGTGAAATGTCTAGAGGACATTTCTGCGCAGAAAGCAGATCGATCCCCAAGTTGGCTCCCTTGTTGATGGATACTTTGTGCGATTTCAAACTGGCATGGAAAGACTAGTTTCAGTTCCTGAAACTTGTTGTATTTGCCTTGAAGAAACACTGAAACTCTTACAACTAATACCTTGCCAACACATTCATGTTTGTACAAGTTGCGTTTATCGTTTGGATGACATGAAGTGTCCCACGTGCAGACAACAAGTTGATTTCGTGGACTTGAATTTTTATTTAAAAGATAGTTTGACAAACACCAATTTTGAAGAAATGAAAACAATATCAACAAGCTCTATTCGTATTCCATTGCAGTTATTATTACAGTACAGGAGGAAAGAACTTGGAAGATTGATTTCTTCAACTTTTCAGGTGTATTTTGTAGGATCCTCTGGAATTCCACTTAGTGGAAACGTTAATCAGGTTCTTGAGAAATTTGCTTATAAAATGGATTGCTTGGGCGAACTGGAGGACAGAAAGAAGCACAAAAGTGAATCAGATAGTCGGGTGCAAAGAATAGAAGCTCTAAAACAGTACTTAAAGAATAACTTCGACAACAAAAAGATGGAAAGTTTATTCGACTTGCTATTTGATATGAATCAATGGAAAAGATATTACTCTGCAAATGCTTTTATTGACGGAAAGTTGATTCGTTTTGGCTGTTTTGCATTCTGGGAGTTTTTGAGCATTCTAAGGAGCGCAGGATCACCTGATGGAATTCTGCCTGATGTTATTATCACCTGTGTAAATTTATGCAATGAAACAAATATTAAAGAGACTTTAGAGATGCAGAATATTATGACCAAGACTTACAGACGACGTGGAAGAATTCTTCATAACATATGGTTGGATACATCAGAAAGTCAATTTGAAGAAAGAAGATCACCAGAAGATCAACTTGGAAAAATATTTGATTCTATGACAGAGACAGTCTGGCCACGTAAAGTAGTTGTTCTCCCCAAGTTGTTAAATTCGAAAGAAATTTCCAAGTTGGGAAATATTATTGTGAATGAATGTATCAAGAGTAGAAAAGGCATTTCGTTTAAGAAACAAAGTTCAGCAGGTCAATAATAAAGTTATAGATGAATTTCATTTAGATTTTCTTGAAATGCTTATACCGTATTATAGTGGACAAGTGACACCAACAACTATAAAGAATGGTTTGAAACTTCAAGTCTTCGACCTGTTTGCTTTAGTTCACGAAAGCTACTTTATTCCAAGAAACACAAAAGACTATCATCTAAACACTAAATTTTTGCAGAAACATGAGAACAGGAGGAAGACTTGGGTGGTACATCCATTGCAGGATTCATGTCGAAAAAGTTACAAGGATGCAACATGAAACCCGCCTAAAGTTGGTTAGTAATGTTTTGCAAGCTAATAACAATATCACCAAGTTTACCTCAACCACAGGCATGACTGGCCAGTCTTCGGTTTGAGGGACTAGAGAAAACAACAACTCAGTCGTAAAGAAAACCACAGATATATTAGAAACTTACCATGTGTGATGCCAAATGTGTACCACACAACAATATCTCTATCCAGTACTGACCTATTTTGTTGGGTCCACCTTCCCAATCCTTGATCTATTTCACACTGGTTAGGAAACTGTCCTGCTGCATAGCGTTCGTCTTCATCGAAAGACGTAACCCATAAAGCGTGTTTAAGAAAGTTTGCTCTTTTAACAACGGCAGAATCTTCGTTTAACAGAAACTTGTCAACTGTGACTGGTACTATTTTGTAACCTGTTGGTTGACCAAGGTAATTTCGCCTGCGAGAGCTGCTCACCAACCAAGTGCGAGCTGCAGCAGCGTCAATGTCTCGAGTCGCTTTCAATTCGTCACATAGAACTGTTTCTCGAATAGTTATTGCATTCTTTTGTGTTGTCTTTACTCCCAACTCTTCATCTGTTGGATGAACTACATCAATTTCAGTAACTCGATTCTCCGTTCCGTCTATATCAAAATCTAGTCGAGCACTATAAAAGTGTTGATGATATTGTGCATTAAGACCTGGAGCAACAAGACTTCCATTTCTCATTCCATTATGATAAATGTTCCGACCACATATATTCAGCTGCCCCGTGTGTTTCACTTTCATTTCGATCTTTCCATCTTGATAGAGGTACCTAGTAAGTTACATCACTGAGCTTCCAACACTCTTGATATAGAGAACATTGTCTTACCAGAAAAATCCATAGTCATAGTTTACCAAAGTCTATTGTTGTTAATAATGTACTTAAGCATGTTACAAGACTTCAACTTACTGCAATCATAGAAATAACTAACCTTCTACTTCTCCTAGACTCAGGATGCCTTGTACGTAACTCAAGATGTTTCCAAAGCAAGCCAATGTCTTCTTCGTGCATACATACAGCATTTCTTACAATTTGAGGCTCTCCTTTGGTATTTGTTAGACAAGCATCGAAATAATGAATGTGACCTAAACAATCGCATCCTAAACGGAGAGAATTCGCACAATTCCCTAAACCATATTCTCCTTCATCGAAAGCTCTTTCTTGTACTTTAAGCATTTCAAACATTTCAGTTACAACTAAACCAACCTCTTTGTATTATGAGGAGGGTCGGGATCACCATAAGGAACCACCATTTCCGAAACAGACGCTCTGTAAAGAATGCTTCTTTCTTCTGTTCCTTCAGTGTAACGAATATCATGAAGAACGAGACCTTCTCTAGAATTGAAACCTACATAAAAGCTCCAGTTTTGCCACTTTACATGATTGCCATGTACTTGGAAGCTGGGTCCACTGGACTGAATAACATCAAAAGGCTTAAGATCTTGTCTCAGAGTCCACTTGTCGGCCCTAAAAGGATAGAGTTTCTTAGGAACAGGAGCACTTGCATAGCTTTGGAGCTGTACAATAGTCATGGTATTTAGATCCACGATAGGAAGAAATCCTTCAACAGGATGAGAATATTGATTCTCGTCATCTTTGTTCATGCGACACCAGGTGAACATCTGAATGAGTCTTCGATTATTTGGATCCTTTCTTCCTACAGTCCAAGGATCACAAGTAATCAAGTCAGTATCTGTAATGTTATATTCTTCTCTCAGTATTTTTTGACACTTTGGATCCCTTTTTATTAAATTTTCCGCTTCTACCGCTTCGTCTAAAGTAATACTTGGTTGCACGTTATGAAACTATTTGTGTTAGAGAAAAACATTTCATTTGATTGTGTCTTACCTCGCTTTTAGACAATACCTTCTTGCTCTTCAAAGACACAACATAGACAGATGTAAACGTTGACGACGTATTGTATACCACGACTTCTGCCTTTCTATCGAGAGGACTGTTAGAATTTCTCCATTTGAAATATTCTTCCTTGGAGGGCTCTTTCAAATCGATTCCAATAATTCGGCAAACCTTTCCATTGTACTCATTTTGTGCCTTACAAAGGGAAGCTGCCAGCTGAACTTCCTTATCTTGAAGGGGTAAGAAAGGTATGTCCTATATGAAACCGTTTATGAGAACTTTGATAAAATGATACATAGTAGACTATATACCTTTTCTAGAAACCCGTTCATGTCAAGAATACAAATTATTTAGTAACTCTGTGCTCTTTATAACATAATACCGGTAGAAATATCCGTTGGACATTTCTATCATTTTCCCTCTTTCCCGAAGAAATCTGTTCAAACGAATCGTTGGTTTGAGGCAGGACGAGATCGACTCTGTGAAGCAGCCAAGCTTGACGTGCACTCTTTTCATTGCATTCTGGTTTACTCATTTTCTTTTTTACGTTGAAAACATACAAATGTGTATCGGAGAGCTTGTTGGAATAGGGAAAAGGCGCTCCCAGGTAAATTTAAATAGTATAGCCAACCTTGATGAGTATAGTTGGACAAACTCAACTGAAAGAGACGCAGATATTTGGAATAGCATTCTACAAAGCACAGATATGGACTCTTTGGATGCTCCTAGAGATATTGAGAGTATTCGTCAGTTGATAAGACAAGTATGTCGCAGAAGACGCCCAGGGAGACCACCGCTCTACGTAATAAGTGAAACAGGAGCGGAATTGAAGAATGAAGAAGAAAGAAAATTTATGGAAAAGATACTAAAACGAAGGATAAGACAGAATAAAGCCTATAGACGCAGAAAAGAACGAAGTGCTAAACTGAAAGCAACAAGAGAAATCAACCAAGAAGCTGTTGTGGAATGTACAGTCTCTGAAACTGTCTCAAAAACTTCAGAAGCAAGCATGTATTATTTTGGAGAACAATTCTTGGAACAGGGAAATATGATTAGTTTCGTCTCGGAAAAAAATGAAAATTGTGAGAATGGAGAAACACAAGATACTTCGATAAGTGAAAGAGTGGAAAAACAGGAGACCGACACAAGAGTTTCTCTCGCGGAAGATGAATGCCATCAGTTGCGGTATTTATGGGAAGTGGAAGATCAATGGAAAGGAGTTGCAGTATCAAGTGGATCGTTGATGGCAATACGACTAATATTTGATAAAGTAAGAAAGACTTACTTAGGACTAAGTATGTTCCTCAGAGATGCATATAAAAGCCTTTCGATATTACCTGGCCACTTTGATTGGCGAGCGGCTTGTTTCATTATAGGGATTTCTTCTACTAGCGAACAGCCAGGTCACAGCATCCTTCAGTCTCTGTTGCATGATCAAATACTTTTATCTGAGAAAGGCTACTTTCTCATGGGACCTTTGGAGAAATCTTTTGCTTTGAATAGCTCAGTGGTACGCAACGAACCTCAATATCTGGCTGTTATGAACAAAGCCAAAGAACGTTTTGTAGAGTATTTCCTGAGCAAATACTTTGACATAAACGATTATTTCTTCTTGCAGAGAGCAACAGTCAAAGATATTATTCTATCCATATATACAAATGAAAAAGTAAACATGGACTACTGCCTGAAGCTGATAGTGGAAAATGATATCGCTAAAATATTGGATATCAATCTATTGAATCGCTGTGTTCACTTCTTCCGATATTGTGCTGCACCCGAGACCTTGATTGCAATCTTCAGGAAGGCTCTGCATAAGAGTGCATGTTCCCAGTCGCTGCTATTGGAGACTTGCACTGAAAGTAAACAGCTTTCCATGAAGACATGTGATTGTGCGGATATGATGTGTCCTGATTCTTGGGAAATTGAAGCAATAGCAAGATTAAAGTCAGCCATTGGAGAAGCCTATTGCAACATTGGTGATGAAGAAAAAGGAGAATATCTACTGCGTCAAGCGGTGGACATGTGTGGGTTTCATAATATTATCGACTCTCCAGTGGTTGTGATGCCATTGCTATATTTGGCAAATTTGGAAAAGAAACGCACATTTTATTCAACTGCTGTGGAGAAATTAAACACTGCTATAAATGTCCTCTATCGTTTAGGTCTACGAAATAGTCCTTTTGTTACCATTGCTCTTGTGAGTGGAGTACTTCTCGATGTGCAACTGGGGAATATGAACTTTATAAAGGACTCCATCGCAGTGATTGAAGACTTACCAATGACCAAGAAAATTCCGGAAGTCAATGCCTTTCTAGGTTTCTTATATCAATGGCAGGGTAAAGGAGATGTAGCTCAACAATACTTTCGAACAGCTCTTGAAGTTATCCGGCAGAACGAATCTTCGAGGAACATCTCTGAATTGTACATAAAGCACTGTGGAGTTTCAAACTTGGAGAGCGTTTTGCTGGAGGAAATTGGAGAAGGCTGTGTTGAAGAAAAGGAGGACCCTGAAACAAATGTCTCGATAAGCAACTGCTCACAGAAAGAGGAGCAACTACGTGACGATGATTTTCAGGACATTCCTAACTGCAATGACGGCATTCGAAGTTTTTGCTTTGATTTGGGTAAGATTGGAAAGTCATTAAAGAAAATGCTTTCTTTCGTTTTTTCTGATGAGGATAGTTGTGGTTATGATAACGCTTGCATTGATGATTTGTTGAAAGATGAGGAAGAAAAGGAAATACTCTTTAATCATCCTTTTTTCTTTGCTTGAATTTTCCTTTAGTTTCTTTGGTGATTGGTATAAAATTTAGTTTAAAGGTTTGACAATATTCTGAAAGTGTCCTTTAGTAATATTATAAGCAAAGCATTGATACCGGTTTCCATAGAATTTAGCACATCTCACTAACGTACCATTCAAAATGAGAATCTCCAATGTCATAAGTATTTATAAAATTCAAAGTTTTATCAAACAGAAGACAATCGAATCAATCTCAATCACAACTCAAGCAACTATTACTGTGAACAACTAAAGGGTTTTGGTATAGCTCCAGAATTTGAAAGGATTTTGATATTATCAATGTTTGCATAGACGCCGACACCTAAACTTACCCAAGAAAGAAGGAAAATGATTACGTTCACTGTAGTCAAAAGTACAAACGGCCAGCGGAATAATTTGGAACGATGTTGATAACACCAGAATAGGCATGGAAGACCGTATGTAAATTGGCTAGCAAATAGAGCACCTCCAATGCCAATAAGATCGTCAAAAACAGGAATCAACTCCTCCAGTAACCAGGGAACCCACCAGAACGTTGCGACAAGAAACAACCACAGTGCCCAGCTCTTCAAGTCATTTTTATAAGCTGCTGTACGCTTCGATGGGAACCTTCTTAAAACATTCTTTGTTGCCAAATACGCATAGTTTACTCCTGCTATTAGTAAATTTGGAATTTGCAAGAAAAACGTTGCCTTTTGAAGCTTTGGATTCACCAAGTTGAAGAAATATGGGCTTTGTGCATAGATACCAGTGTATGCATAAATGAATACTCCATAAAAGGTATATATGAAAGTAGTTATTGCAAATGCAATAATCACAGCTTTTCGAAACTCCATAGGGTGACGCATTTCTAGAATCAGGTTGAAAAAGACCATGTGACCTGAATAGGCATAGACAATATCCTGTAAACAAAGTGTCATTTTCTTGTTCACTTGCACGACACTCTCAACTTACATTGACTGCACCTACAATGTCATAAAAGCTAGCTGAACTTGCAACCGCTAGATGAATATTAGTTCCTGGTTTGACTCCCGGCATAGGAGCATCTTGTGTCGCCACTCCAACCATAGTTGGAATGACAGCAACCAACCAACTGATGATTGCAGCAATAGATAAATAACTAACTCCTCGAAGAGTTCTTGGAATAGAAATCAGAATTCCAAAGACAGTAACTACGACACTAAAAATTACATAACAAGTTTTCTGGTTACCCAGAACATATAATGCATCAGCTGCAGGTTGGATAACTGATGCGTTGAAGAATATTAACAGGGCAATTTGACACCAAAGTAGAACTTCCTTTCCAGCTCTTCCAAATATAATTTCTCCAGCTTCATCATAATTTCTGATATGCTGGTGTTCCTTCCAGTATTCGTGAAGTAACACAGCCGTATAAGTTGCAATAACTCCTAATGCTACGAACAGGATGGTACCGGGAACAAAGCCGACCACTGCAACAGCCGATGGATTAGAAAGTGGACCAGAGGAAGCCGTTTCTGCGATAACAAGAATAGTAGTCATAAGCCAGCTGGTCCTATGGCTATCATATCGTTTACCATCTGGATCATATTCTGCTTCAGTACTATCAGTAATTTCTTCACTATGGAAAGGAACCACTTCGTCAGTTTGTTGTTTCTGCATTTCTTGCTCTATAATTGTTTTAGTGTTGTCTCCTATTTCTTTGTCAAATGAAAATGATTGAGTTTTCTCAGTCATGCCTGCCAAACCAATATTATAGAAAGCTTGTGTATCTACAAACTCCGCGAGCTTTAAATCATCTTGAATTCATCATTTTCAGTTGATTTCATCGTGTTTTCTTCTTCAAGAGTAGAAATGTCTCGTGGACATTTCTATGGGTTGCCAGCTGCTGTCTATTCTGACAAGGCTTTCATACAGATTCTTGGGATTGTTTATCCTGTTTCTTCCTATTTAGCCCTTGTTTTGAGTGTAAACATTTCAGTCAATGGTGGACTTTCTCTAAGATAAAATAACACTATAAAATGATATAATGAATTGGATGATTTGTTCATTTTTATATACTGACTGTTTGAACTTCTTGAGAACGGCAGTCATCAATATTCTATCATAAAATAATCAATAAAGCCTTAAAGGCACCTCTTCATTGAATTGTTACCATATTTTGTCGTTGATTTCCAGAGGAGAAAGCTTCTTTATCTTCCAACCAGAGGCAAGTTTTCACAATTCTTTCGGAAATTTCAAACTGTTAAATGACCTAGAAAACAAAAGTTTCATTTGAAGTTGCTTGCGAAAGAGTGGATATGACATAATTTCTGGACAAACTACGTTTCCAATGAAGGCTGTATTTTACTGGTTTTGGCAACGCGTATCATATCGTATCATTCTTATCAGCCAACTATTGTACAAGTCCATTTCTTAAAACAAAAAGATCCTTGCCCTTTTTCTTCCAGAGCCACTGTTGAAATCTGTTGAGATAAAATTGTAGAAATGCAACATTTCTCTTCTTACGAGAGAATTCTTTACCTTGTGATGACGATTTGTCGACAGTTGAGAAATGAATCAAGATGCTGTTCCTAATATTGAGCAACCAGTCTGTGTCAACATACCCCAGCTCTCAAACCGTTACTCTGTTTTTGGAGATACTTCTCGGAATCTTGAACCAACTAGAGTGTGCCAAGACACAAGGTCTTGGACACATAGCAATTCACTTCAACGGAAAACTTATTCTGAAGTCTTCTGTTCAACACAAAAACCACAAGTCATAAATTTTTGTATTCAAAACTGTTTTGCATGCACTTAAAGGTGTTCAGTCCTTAGGGGTCTAAAACTTTAAAGGATTTTATGCAAGTTATGAAGGAGTCTCGATAAAGATTCAGATAATTTTTATCATGGTTATAAATATATACTCTGCCTGAATAGTGGTAGTCGAAAAACCTGACAATGTTAAACTGTAACAGTGCCTTTGTGATTTCTTCTAAGAACACAATCTACGATTCAAAATACAAAGAACCAGTTCATTGTGTGCCACTTTTCTCAAAGCTAGGAAAGAGAGTAACAATGGTAGAATATGTTTGGATATTTCGTCACTGGACTCTCCTTAATCAGTGGTACTTCCAACATCGAGCAATAAACATGTAGCAGCTTCGCTTTGTCTTGTTTTCAATTCTAGTTAAAGGAAAGCAGTTTGTATTTGAAACAATATAGAGCAACTTTTGAAAACATTGAGAAATAGTTTGGAACAATAGTACAAGGTCTACAAGAAACCACAACTAGCTTCGAAACTTAATTCAAAAATGCAAAGCAACAATTGTATTCACAGTACTTTAGGTGAAATATACACGAAGTAAACACAACGTTTAACACACACATTCAAGAGTCAAACCCCATTTGAAGCGAAAGTCGCTTAGTAGTCTACAAATGAAAGGTCTAACCCAGTTGAAACAAACAATTGGGATCACATGCATTTCTAAAGGAATGAAAGTATGAATCGTCGCCGATTGATAGCCATCCTTTTGGATTGGCCGAGCAATTTCATGCTTCAACGTGGCCTCCGCTGGTGACTGGAAAGTTCCGTTTCGCATTATGCGTTCTTTACAATAATATGATTCAGCGTTCAGGAAAGGCCATATTCCTTGTATTCGTTTTACTTAACTTACAATTATACTTTGTACAGTCTTCGTCAGAAGAAGCTAAGCCAAATTCCCAAGAGAGTATTGCCGACGTGCTACAAACTTTTGAACTCACGAACTTCAAGTCGTTACTATGTAAAAGCCAACTGTTAGGATTATTTCAGGGGATTGTGAGTTTATCTATATCTCCTTGTCCTATGCTTCCAACATATTCACGAAATCATAGGGTGATCAGTTCACAGTCTTTGCACCAACGAACGATGCGTTGCCTTTAGGATGTCGCCAGCTACTGGAATCAAACACCACCAGTCTGGAGAACTTGTTATTATATCAGATCATTCCTATAGGTGGCTTCACAACAGGAAACCTTATAAGCAATATTCAACCTGCAAAAGCTGCCAACTTTACAACTTTAGAGGGCTCTCGATTACCGATCCACTTACTACAGAATGGTAGGGAAAAATTTGTGACATGTATTTGAGTTGACCTCTGAAATCAGGTTCTCTTCGGATTGGATATAATAATGTCTCCATTGTACGTGCAGATATCGTTGCATTCTCTTCTGTTGTACAAATTACAAGCGGACTCGCCTTACCATCTTATCTTGTAAACAATACAGCAGTTTTGCACACATGTCCACAGTAGCTGCTCACTGAGAACACTTTGAGAATACGTGTAAGATTACAAGGCCGTTGATTGAGTACCTTCCACAGACTCGTACATATCCAACATTTTGGAGATAAAGACAGGAACCTTGCTCAGAGTCTTAATATCATCTGCTGAGCAAGTGTTTGAAATTTCCGGTAAACAATTTTGAAGATGTTCAATAGCCATTTCGCAAATCTTACGTTCCGAGTGAGTTTCCCAAAAATAAAGGTAGGTTTTCAGGGTCCAGTCTGGCCGTTCGAAAACAAAAATTTTTGAAATGTTCCATCTGGATAGTAAATGATGGAGAAGGAGGCTGGGATATATGCAATACAAATAATTCTTTGAACTGACACTTTCGGTATTGTCTAAAATTGACTCCGTTTCGGAAAACAACAACATCCTAAACGATCGAAGGCAGTTATACACATTCTGATATACGGTTACCCATGTAGGACACAACGAAGATAGAAAACCTTCCAAAGTCGCGAAATCGGAAAGTAACTGGTACTTGACTTGGTCGGCTAATGGATGCAAAACTGATACACTTCGTAAATAGCATAGAACAAACCTACTGATAAGATGTTCCATTTTTCCTTTCAACGAGTGATGATTTCTCAACAGTGTAAAAAAAGAGGAATTGTACAACTCCAAAAATCTAACCAAAGCTCGGAGTGTTTTAGATACGTTCTCAAACTCTTCCTTATTTGAATTCAAAAACTGTGAATCTTTCCCTGTCGAAACAAGAGAAACGGAACTGGGTTTCAAACCATCAGAATTATGTATCAACAATATTAACGCAAGTAAACAATCAAATGCTTTCTCGAAAACTTCATCGATAAATATGCATGAAATCGATGATAAGGATTCTTTAGCAGATTGTATATCAGGATTCAAACAACTCGACAAGCCTTCTGTCGACAACTTGTCATCCAGTTTTCTCTTCGAATACGTGTTCGCTAATTCGAGCTTTCTCATGTGCTTCACTTTCCTATCAAGAATTGCAGGAAAACGTTTCAGATTCTCTTCAAAAAGAAGAATACCATTATAGAAGGAGCTTAAACTAAGCAACTTATCCATGAATATTGATTGAGTGGGATTCCACTCTTCCCCAATAACTTTGTTCATACTCTGTTCTGCTTTAGCTACAAACATATCAATGATCGAACCAAGATTCTTCACTAATAAATTGGGCGATTCGACTAGTTCCAGATTAGACAGAAACTCTGCTTCAATGAGCTTTATAAAACCTCCTACTGCATCTTCGTCAAAAGAACTTTCAGGATTTTCAAAAAGCTGCTCTAAAGGAAATGATAATCTTGAAAAAGATTTTGCAAAATAGTGTGCTTCACAAGAATAAAATGTTGAGACAAGATCAAAGCTACCATATTTCGTCGAAAAAAGGTTCGAGTTTCCTAGATTGAAAGCCAACGAAATGAAGGAGTCATACATGTCATCATCTGAGAGTTGCTCATAAAGAGAATCTTCCATGCTCTTAAGCAATTGCCAAATATTAGGATACAAATCTACAAGCATATCAAACAATTTGGCTCTTGAAGAACCTCTCGCGGAGGTTGAAGTAGCCTCTACTTGAGATTTTAGAGTGTCTCGGATAACAAAACAAAGTCTTCTTGTCAAGAAATGATGCGAGATATCTTCCAAATGTCTTTCAGCGGAAACTTGACCTAAACTTTTGCTAACTACAAAAGCAGCAAGTGGTTTATGACTATCCCAAGGGTATTTCCTCCAGAGAATACCTTCCAACAATAGAATAGAACGATGAACCTCTAATATGAGCTCTTTCACAGAAAGAAACCTTTTCCATAAATCTTTCTTAGTCATATTTTCTGCTAGAGTAGTATCGCTCTGATCCAAGAAGAACATTTCTCGTATCTTTTGGGAAACCTTGGAAATAAGTTCTTGAGTGACATAGTCCAGTGTTGCTTCGAGAGTATCCAGGTAATAGGCACCAAGTAGCATATTGCCTATGTCTACTTGTGATCTAGCGCTTAAGAGATCCAACAACTTTCTTCTTATAGTCCAATCAAGGCGACTCAAGCACTGATTAACGTAGATAGCTTGCTGTCGTGTAACAGAAACATGTGATAAAACAGATGAATCTAAAAGTCTCTGTGCGGACTTTGCCGTCTCACAGAGATCACATATCCCTTCCTCTTCAGCAGAAATATTTCCTCGGTCACCCGGAAAATAGCCTGCAGACTCCGGAATAGCTGAGTCAGAACCATATGGAAAAACTTGTTTCAAACGTGAGACGTAACGCTCTAAGCAAATGATATCTCTTATAACTCCTAAAGATTTATGGATCGTCTCCACTTTCAGAATGCTACCTTTTGCCCGGGAAAACGGAAGTCCGACAAGTCGTTCGATTTTCTCCACTTGCTGTAACAGACTTGCTGAAGCTGCCATAATACCACTAACGTCGTTCTCCGATTTATCCAACTTGTTAATCTTTGAAATAAGAATGTCTTGGTTTTTGTACAATTCCAGTTCGACAGCTTTCTTCGACTGTGCCAGCGCTCTTTCAACTGTCACGATAGCCTGTCGAACATTTCTGTTCGATAAAGCATTTCCAACAAAAGTAACTGGTGAGAAGCTTTCTTGAACAAACTCTTGGAACTCTGAACTATCTATACCTCCTTCTCGGGATTCCTCTTCCGCCTGTGACATCTCCAATCCACTTTGAAAAATGTTATTTGGAGCTTTCTTCCATTCTAATGACACGGCTGGTTGGCGCCACAGTTGAATAACAACACAAAACAACATCAGCAACTAGATGCAAACTCTAAGAAGTGAACATATTCTCATAGCCATTTGTATACTTGTGATCATGTCAAGTTTAGATGAATCATATAAAAGACAAAATAGCCAAGATGAGAGACAAGCAAACATATTCAGCTTTAGAATTCTTACATTTAACAGGCCTGAGTCCCTAGAAAGACTATTTCAATCATTATCGAACATACGCATGAAAGGAAATTATAAAAGCGTCAATCTCCATATCTACGTAGATTCGACGAATAAGGAGTACCAGTCTCAAAGGGAACTCAATAATATCGTTCGAGTGAGAGAGGCAACTCAAAGATTTCAATGGCCTTTTGGCAAAAAAGAGATCCATTACAGAACTGTTCATCATGGACTACGGAAACAGTGGTTAGGTGCTTGGTATCCAACTAATGAAGTGGAAGCAAGCGGCTTCCTAGAAGATGATATTGAAATCTCTTGTCGCTTTCTTGAGTATGTTGAGAAAATTCTATCCGCAATGAATAGCTCAAAAAGAGATTCCATTGACGAGTTTGTGCATTGCGGCGGGATTGTCATGGAAGAATTGAAAATAAGTCAACATCTTCTTACAACTGTCATAAACCAACAGTCTCTAAATTGTTTTCGGGTCCGCTTTACTTCCAGTTGGGGTCCTATCTATTTCGGTACATTTTGGAAGCACTTTATGGATTGGTATTTGACGACTACATTGAAACCCAATTTTACACCTTATACTGAAACAAGTGACGACAAGTACAATTTATGGCTACGACAGGGAAAAGACGTCTGGTCTCCATGGCTGAAAAGATTTCTCGATGAAACCGACTACTGGTTCATTTACTGTAAACCGCCAAGAAAAAATACAGTTTGGCTTCGTAACCATGTCGATATTGGGACAAATACACAATCGTATCAAAGGTCTTCTCTTCCAGAATTATTTTCTGGAGATCTTTCCTCATATAATATTCCTTGTTTTAAATACTGTAAGTAATGAATATAAAATTTTCGCTTGGCATCTGACAAACATACAGTGCCCATCTTGGAGTGTGATGCAGATGGAAATTGTTCATAATGCCATGGACTTTCTGCATAAGCCAAAACTGCCTAATATCTTTACATTTTCAGAAAACAAAGATGGTAAATGTTGATAGCAAATCGTTCATCATCTCATCTGGTCTTGTGAAAAGGAGTATACACCAATCGTCTGTAAACTTTTCACTTGAAGTTGTGGATGTTAAATTGTAACCTGCGATCTTCAAAGCCAATACCATAGCCCTACTAACTGACACAACAATTCTTCAATCATTCTAGCTCGAGTAACTAATATCTGCGAAGGCCACTCGGCGGCTGCCAATGAATTGGATGAGTCTCTTCAGTTGCATTTTCGTCTTCCTTCCAAACTTTAATAGTCTTATCTGCTTCTCCTGTCACTAAGCGCGAACCTGAAGAATACTTTACCGGTTTCTCCTTTCATGTCAAATCCGTATCATACCTGTTTGATCAAAGCAACACGTGAAAATACCAGTTTCAGATTCCAAAGAACCAGGCTGTCCAATAGTATTGGTCCGAAAGAATTCATGTGCAGCTCCATAATCCCAAAAAACTAACGAACCATCGTCACCAGCCGAAACCAAAACATCGTCCTAACCAATTTGTTCGACTAAGAATATATAGACAATCACTCCACTTACTTCGTTGATAGCCAAAGAATTTACAATAGTGTTGTGCCCATAAAAATTACGAAGAAGCTCGCCATTAGGGAACAAAAAAGTCTGTAAGAATTGTCATATAACAGAACAAAAACACAATCTGACAAAATAGATACCTTAATACGACCAGCAGATGCTGATGCAAAAGAAAACTCTCTTGGATGTATACATATAGAACGGACTCCTTTTTTGTGATGAGTCAGTGTTGAAAAACAGCGGCCTGCTGAAAGATCCCAGAGCTTGATCTAAGTACAACTCAAATGAGTATTATTCAAACTATGATATCGAAAATAGTCATACTGTGGCGTCTGCGGAACTAGAGACAACTTGCGGATCGACTCCTTGTGTTTGAACACTATAAATGGCGTCTCGATGGCCACTAAGTGCAAAAATTTGCTGCTTAGTACGAACATCCCAAATACGAACAGTTGAGTCTCTTCCACCAGTAACGAGAACATCAAGAGTTGGATGTAAGCTCACACAATAGACTCCTATAGAGAAATGTTGTAAAATGCAACCTCCCAAAAGTGAAAAGTTTAGTACCTGAAAGATGCCCATGATAATGTCTTATCACCTTGTTGTATTCCAAATCCCAACACTTCACTTGCTTATCATCACCGACAGAAAATAAATAAGGATGTCGATGAGATACGACCAAACCTCGAACAGTTCCAATATGACCTTTCATATTTTAACCAGCTTTCATAGCGAGCAATAAAAATATTCAAACCTGTTAGAGTCAGCTTCAATTCTCCAGAGGCGAAATCCCAGAACTTAATTGTCCTATCAGCAGAGCCTGAACAAAACCACTCGTTGGTTACATCAAACGCCAATGATCTCACCCATCTAATATTCCGTATCAGAAAACAAGAATAAGGAAAGAGATCTAATTACCCATAGTGTGCAGATATCACTCTCATCAATTTCCACGGTGGATGCCATTGTGGTCGATCCTTTTCGACACCTTCTACAGGACCAAAACTCCTCTGTCCTTGCACCATTTGCTGCAGAGCTCGATTTCGAACTGCTCTGACACGCGAAGCACCTGCAGCGGGTAGAGCCTTGTTTACTTCCAAGATAGCTGTTTGTCTGTCTTCTGGAACTACAAGTGTAGTTGATGTGGAGAAATTGAGTTCTTTTGTGTCTTTATGCAAACTCTCGCTGATTCCATTCGACACCGTTTCAGTCATCGACTGATTTTCGTTACCAACACTCCTCTCAAAGGAGTCCCCCCACTTATCCCTTGCTTCTTCTGTTTTGTTCTCAACTGGTTTCGGCGCTGTTTTCAAAATTTCACCATTTTGTTTATGTGTAGCTTCTTCTATGAAGCCTAAAAGAGTATAAAAGCTACAAAAGCAAGACCTTACGAATACTCACTAGACAAATTATTCGCTAATTTGTATTCACTTTCGTATTTCATACGAAGGAGAGTCATTCTTGCCTCATCTGGTAAAGGTGGATTTACTGAACATACTGCTGACTCTGGTCCGTATGTGTTCAGTGTTCTCTTTCTCAGCTCATTCAAACTTGCAGAAGCCTCCGCCATCACTTTTACAAATCAACAATTGCCCACTTTGAGTTGTTTTCAGTTGCATTGAAATGCGTTGGACTTTACAATCTTATCTTCTGATTGCTTTTACCGCAACTGTTGCTGCTGGTTTTACAACCATTCTTAGTAAATATAAGAGTGTATTTAGTATGCTGAGAGCTAGATGGTTTCGGGATGTTTTTGAAGATTTACGTTTGAGGCTTCGAGCCAGTGAAGCCGCCGCAATAAGGGAGAGATTGGATTTGCTTGAAGCAAAAATATTGTCTTCTGAAACAAGTAACCTCGGTAGACTTTCTGTTCATTCGCCACGGACGCTTGCAGAAGAAAAGCCTACACCAGAGTGGGAGTTGGTTACTAGAGAAGATTTCGTTATTCTAAGATCCAGAGTTGATGACCTCGCAAAGTCAGTCAATACGGTAAAATCTCAGGCAAGCAAGTCACTACAAGTATCAGAAGATATGTTGCGCCAATATCTGCAAAATGCTGTGTCTACAAAAGAACAATTGGCAAGTTTTTCCCAAGGAGTTTATTCGTTATTAGAGTTGTTGCAACAGATGGAAAAGGCTTTCAATTCTCTCGTTCGAAAACTGGAAAATCAAGTAAGTAATATGATTTCTTATTGTGGTTATTATTTACATCATAGAGGATTCCACTGAAGTTTTGAAAGCATTGGATATGGAATTGTCTAATTTGCGATCTTTTGTAGAAGATGTGAACGAGGAGGTTAGGAATATGAGACTGGTATTGAATCAAAGCAATATTGTATTTTCGAATTCTTCGGTATTGGGCCGTGAATCAGAAGCGACCACCAGCTTGAAGGAGTACGAAGACGAGGACAACAATACAACTTTGGACGAACCAAAGAATACTTTGAAGGAAGAAGTGTCAGATATGCCACATTCAGAAGCTGAAGAGGAGGAAGAAGAAGAAGAAGAAGAAAAGAACAGTTCGCATCCCTCTCCAAGTCAATCAAGTGAAAAGAAGAAGCCAAAGAAGAAACAAAAGAAGAAGAAGAAGAAGAACTAAACAAGTCAAAAGATAATATTGTCGTTTATTCAAAGAATGAAAATATTTTCGGTTGGTATATCGCATATATATTATTTGGCTTTCTATGGTTTGTTGAATAAACATTCTTATCGACTTTAGTTGAACAAAATTCAAATATCATTGGGTTGGTTGGAGTTGCTAACCCATCCACATTCTTTGCATAGATAGTGATCTAAGCCAGGAATAACAATTGGAGCTGAACAAAGTTTACAAGTTCCGTATCGCATATCCTACAAAATGTTCCAGTAACTTGGCATATACAAAATATTAATGGACATCTACCCACCTCATGAATAGAGTCGTTATGTTCAAAGAAATCTTCTATAGCATATTCAGGTACAATAGGTTCAGGTTCCTTCTTCTTCGTCTTCTTCTTAGAGGCTAGAAACAATCAACCAAGAATAAGCCTCACACTAAAGAATAATAACCTTACATACTCTTCTTGGGAGCAGGAGTCGATTCAGCTCCTTCGGATTCATTCTCGTCTTCCACTTGAACAGATTGTTGCGTTTCTTGTGAAGAGGCTTGCAATTCATCTACATTCTCCTCTAACTGCCAATCAAGGTTGACTTTGGTCTTCTTGGCACTGGCCTTCACTTGTTTCAAAGTTGTTGTCGATTCTTTTGACTTGGTTGTTCTCTTGATCGTGCGAATAGTTTGTCCAGTGTCTGCATCAATTAACTGTTCTTCTGAAATCTTTCGAGACTTTATAGGTTTATTATGTTGCAGAAATGGACTCCAGTGAAGTCTCGCGCGTTGAACCCAACAGGGGTACTGATCACTAGCTTAGCTTCCCAAAATAGCAAAACACGAGTTACAAGTTACCAATGGCATAAAAGAAAAACAACGACATCCACGTGTGAGTTGGCAACTGCAGTGTAAGGATTTTCTAAATACGTAAACCAAAACAAACGTAACAGTTCGCGACCAACATGGAGAACGACTGCCAATGGAGTGTCGTAACAACATGTTGCAATTGATTATTCCTTTCAACCAAACCAATGTCATACTACTTGCTGCTGAGGAAAACTTGGCTGTCTAATATTCGTAGCTTGGTTCGTTTTCATTCAACAGTAACAACTATACAGAAGGATTCGTATGTCTTTGTGTATTTATATTTATTTTCGAGTAGATTCTATCGCTTCTTAGGTGTGCCACGGAACCAAGAAAGCAGGAAGGGTTCACGGATACGTTTGGGAGGCAACATACTTACCTGAGAGTATCGGTTACAGAAAAATGCAACTTTCGTTGTTTGTATTGTATGCCAGAAGAAGGGTATGCTATATAACAAGTTGTCAATATATACTCCATTGATATTTTGATGTAGAGTTCAGCTAACTCCTTCAGAAAATATCTTAACTAAGGATGAGGTACAAAGTTTTGAGTGAAGATGACAGATTTGATTGCTAACGAACGGATTCCAAGATTATCAGACTGTTGAAACTCTTTTCTGAATATGGAGTTGAGAAGGTCCGCTTTACAGGAGGTGAGCCCTTAGTTAGAAAGGATTTTCTTGACATTGTGCAGTGTACGAAGCAACAGACAAATATGTACGTTATCTTAGTATACATTTTGACTAGTAGTATTCATCGTTAAGTTCCTGTCTAGAAGTCGACTTGCTATCACCACCAATGGCATGATTCTAAATAAGTATTTGGACTCTTTGAGACAAAGTGGAGTCTCTGGACTCAACATAAGTCTGGATACTTTGACTCCAGTCAAGTTTGAATTTATTACACGCCGTAGAGTATGAAATATTCAGTGTCTGTTGAACGACTTGATTTTGATATCGTATCGTCAAGGGTCATAAGACTGTCCTGGACTCTATTTTCAAAGCTGTGGAACATGGATTTCCTTCGGTTAAGGTGAATTGTGTAGTGATTCGGTAGGAATATTATGATGATCTAAATGTAGTAGTATGACAGCTTTTAGTGGTTTCAATGATGATGAAATATTGTCCTTTTGTTATTTGACAAAGGATTGGGTATGCCATTGTTGTGGAAGCTTACTGGTTGATGAGATTTCACTTTATTGAATATTATTTAGAACATTACTGTACGTTTTATAGAATACATGCCCTTTGAAGGGAATCGATGGAATACTGACAAGTAAGTAAGATCATTTTCAGAAATGGAGATGTCTCATAGTTTCAGATTTGTTTCCTTTGAAGAAATGAAAGAGAAGATAGTGAACGAGTTTGGAACATTGAAAACAGAACAAAATGATATTCATGATACCACGAAACACTTTAGGATACCTAGTTTTGTCGGACGTATAGGTGAGAGACTCACGTGAATTCTTTACAAGGAATATATTAAGCCTGTTAGGTTTTATAACTTCTATGAGTGAACATTTCTGTGCTGGTTGTAATCGGCTGCGAATCACTGCAGATGGCAATTTAAGGGTTGTTTTGTATTGTATTGCGTTCAATTTTTGTATTGATCAAGTGCTTAGGTTTGTTTATTCGGCAATAAGGAAGTTTCGCTTCGTGATTACATGCGACAAGGTGCTTCTGACGATGAATTGGCACAAGTTGTGGCTTTTGCTGTGAGAAAGAAGGACTTTGCACTGGGTGGATATGAGGTTATTTGTATTGTCTTCACTGGAATACTTTTGTGCTAATCATTTGCTTTTTGCTTAGGACATGAAAGGAGTTGCAAGTAATCCTAACAGGCCCATGATTCATATCGGAGGCTGAACCAACAAAAATGATTCTCTAAGATGTACACTATCTATGTACTTTTATTCATTGACTGTTTGTAGTGCAAATCATAAAGAAGCAATTTAGAAAAGATACGTAAGCCAGATAGGCCTCGGACTTCCATATCAAAGAATGGCATAGAAACCAATGGCACGGAATTGTCTTTGGCTGATTTGAAAGTTTTAACAATCAGTGCACACAATTTTCAATCCTACCTAACTTGCTCAATTTCTCCAAATATTTGGATTGTACTCTCACCACTTCTTGAAAGGATTCATCCTCAAGGACGGATGAAATAACCTAAGGGATTCTTGTCACTTCCGACAAACTAAAAATGAAATATTACTAACCTGATTAACGAACACAGCAAGCACCTTGACTTGCGAAGAAGATAACGATTGTAACAAACGCATAGTTTCCTGATAGGACAATTCGGTTGGAATGGTAACCACACAAAACGACGTCCATTTTTCATGGGTTATGATATTTCTCAATAAAACCTAAATATGATTGCATGACAAGTCAACTATCCACAATTCAACGCAAATTACCATGCGAGATCGAAACTTTTCTATCCTGGAAACTGTTTCTTGAATAGAAGAATTGACATCCGACCTACGAAATAGATTGGTCACCATGCCAATAGCACCATCCAACCGTTTCTTCAACGATAAAACACGTCCGAGCAATCTTTCAATAAATTCTGGAAATGCCAACAATCTCAAAGTATGTCCTGTGGGAGCTGTATCGACAATAACTAGATCGAACTGTCGTAAATCTACCAACTCCATTACTTTCGTTAAGGCTACTAACTCGTCTGTTCCCTAGATATTTTTCATTGTTGAAAGTCCAAGTAGAATATCCTCATCCATACTTACTGGAGGAGGGTTGTCCAATATATCCATGAAATCTCCGAGGCCTAAGGTTCTCACAACTTCACTTCCCCAACTATTCGAACCCTCCATTTGCAAATCCAATAATAGTTGTCTAAATTCTTCAATAGATTGCTCAGGATCGATTTCCATCGCATACAAATTATCTAATATTTCAGTTTAACAGGACAGTATTCTTCTGTTGGTGCTATTCTACCTTTTATAAAAGTAGGTGAGCCACTTAGTTTGGTTTCTAATGCATCTCCCAAAGAATGCGCAGGATCAGTAGATATAATCAGTACTCGACGTTCTTTTGTTAACAAGATTATTCTTCTCAACATATATCCATTGTTGCTATGTTATACCTTTAGACATACAAACTGACAAGGCAGTACTAATACTTGTCTTTCCGACTCCTCCTTTGCCTCCAACAAATATGTATTGACTAGAAAATGATTCCAATTATGGTTTGCAAAATGGAATCCACTTACCTTTTGCTTTCCACAGACAATGATACATCGTCATCTCTTCTATTCAAGTTGTTCATTTTAACAAGCCATTCATCAAATACTTTATTTTCTGTTCGATTCAGATTATCATCGAGATACTTGGATAACTGATGGACTCCTATACACATAACTTTATCTTGAAGTTGCTCGTTGATAAGAGAATCGTACCTTTTAGTCCTTCAACTTCTGCTCCTAAATAAGGAATCTGTATAATAGGCTTGTCAGTCACCGTTTCTTTGATACGACTTAGTATACGTTGTTGCCCTTTCATCAAAGAATGCCAATATGCTGCTTTGGTATCCGCAGAAATCAGCTGATTCACAATCAATCGTTCCACATGGAATTGTTGAGTCTTCAAGTAACAAACCAGCCTATTCAATATAGCAATCATAACAGTGGATATAACAAAAACCTACTCACCTTGTCGACTCTTCCAAAGATAAATTGCTGGCAATGGTTACGACAACAAAATTTGTTCTTGATGTATCCCTAAGTTGATCCTATGAAAGCTTTACATTTCTTGTCATTATAAAAAGAAGCCGAGAATAATTACATGAAACTGCTGCATATCTTCTTGAAATTGAGTTATTCGTTTCACTGCATTCGAAATAACATTCTTATTGAAGCTATTCTTATCTTTAACTAAAGAGAAGAGATTGTTGACTCTATTCAAAGCGCTGTCCAATTTTCCACGAAGAGATAAAGCCTGGATTGCAAATATGATTCAATATGCGCATTCCATGGCAAGTCAAATAACAATATACTTTGGATAAGAATCGACTAAGAAAGTCTGGAAATGCCAATAATCGAATGGTATGTCCAGTTGGTGCTGTGTCAATTACTAGATAATCATATTTCCGCGAAGTTGTCTCAGAAGAAATGAAAACTTTTGTCAAAGCCTTTTTCCGTATTACATTCAATAAACCAAGCAATCATATATACATATATATTATGTTGTACATACAATAAATTCATCTGCACCAGGAGGAATATTATCTAAAATGTCACGAAACTCTTCAATTCCTAATCGAGAAGCCCACTCCTGCAATTCCTTATCTATTGTCTGGTTGATACTTGTTAGGTTGGAAACTGCATCTCTAAATTCTCCAACTGCAGCAGTCGTATCCACTTCTAGAGCCCACAAGTTTTCACAACCAATTACAGGCACTATTTCACCTTTTTTGATATCGATGTCTAAGGAATCTGCCAAGGAATGTGCAGGGTCCGTGCTAACTATCAGAGTCCGGTATCCTTGTTCTAAAAGGACACAATGGGTTGATTTTATGGAAACGCTTTTCCATATTACCTGCTAAAAAAACTCCATAAGCAGCTGCACAAGTAGTCTTTCCTACACCACCCTTTCCACAAACAAACTTTATATGAGTGGTTTCTTCTCTTTTGGTCACTGCCACTTTTAACTATGAATGACAATCACTCAAGTTTCTGCAATAACGAAATTGCATTACCTGTTGTTCATCCTTGTGTTGGACACAACAACGATACAACGGAGTGGAATAAACGTAAGGTCGAGTTTTCAAAGTTCTTCCACTTTTCCAAACTCCTTGCCGTCCAAGCAATGGAAGCAACTTTCTTAAACAAAATGGAAACTTTGTACAAGTTGAGTCAACTGAATACACAAAACAAAGTCTCTTCGCTTTTCTCATATCATCTAAACACATCCACACATCCACCTTTATTAGAAAATGCAAATATCAGTGAACTATGCGGCACACTGCGCTTATTATCCAAAGTTGGTTCTTAAACAAATTAAAACTTGTTTCAACAAATAAGGATGAAGACTGCGGATTCCAAAGCGCTCTTTCAAAACTATTCGGGTGGAATCCACTTGCTTGTCAGTTTCTAAAAGTTCCAATTGTTGACATAAATCTGCGAAACGCTGTTCTACTGAGCCCGTTTCATCTAATTCTGTAGAATGGAAGCCTTGACTTGTATTAGGTTCGGTTTCCAACCACGATAATAAGGATTCAATATCATGCATAAGACTAATACATATGTCAGTGGAAACTTTGGCTATCTTCACTTACGGAAAGAATACAAAAGGCTTGCTAGTAAAAACCAAAAAGGCTTCCAATAAGATACCAAAGTCCTTACATACACGATTCAACAACTGCAACGAAAGAATATTAATGAAATAAGATGAAGCAGAATGAAAACTCATTTCAGACAAGTCCATTTCCTTATCACCACAAGATAACACAATATCATGAAACAAGAAACGATCCAAAGCATAAGCCAAAGGACGCCATATCTCTGCACTGACCTATTGAAAATAATATACAAACTGGAATGAATTATCCAATGTATTTGAAAAGATGTCGTTACCTTGGTGTCCTGAAGAACCGAACAAAGCAGGTTGAAATGTGTACGTAAATGAGACAAAGCACTTGTCAACTCTGGACTCAAATCTTCACTCGAAAGCAATCGTAAAACCCTAAAGGCATAGTCACTCAATCTCTACTGAATTCAAATATACTTACCAGCTCCTTTGTTCTTCTCTGGAGGAATAATGATATATGGCAACGTAAGGTTTTGCGTTTTCTCTAAACTCTCGTTCCAAAAGTCTCTCTATATGAGATACAAAACTTCTTTGTAACCTAATGAATCAATGATGGATTGCCCCAAAAACATAATAATAAACTAACCTTGAAAAGTGTTCGATTTCATCTTGAATCATTGTTTTGGAAATCATTTCGAGTTCTAAAGTTGTGTCTTTCGGTTTTTCAGAAAACGAAGGAGTTAGATAAGGAACAAGTTCCAAGTAAAAAATATCATCCTCTATCCAAATATATTCAATCTCATTCCAAGTAAAAATAACAAGATGACCAACTCCAATCTTCTAAATTCTTCTGAATATAATTGGCTGCATTCAAAATAAGGATACATCGCTGAAGATGATCTTCCATAACTTGATACATATCGTCCTAGAAATAAAGTCACAACAAGTTGCTTTCTATACGAAACGAGAGCAGACATACTTGCAAATAACTCAAAAGTTCCATTTTCAACGTTTCCAACAGTGGTATTTGCGTCAGACGAACAAACTGTGCCCTAATGGATAAAGATGGCAATACCTTTGCTCTTTCACACATGGCTAATAAAGTATTCAGAATTTCTTCTACAGCTCCAGAATCTCCTTTTACAAGCTTTGTTATTGCTTGTTGAACAGAATCTTGAGAACGTGTCAACTCTGCTGCAGTCCATGTTGCCAAAAAGGCAGGATTCTGATGGTGTGCTTCTTCGAGACTGCTAGGTATGGGTTCCAATATGAGACGATCTTGAAGAAACTTTCTCAGGGAATCATCTAACTGGATACTTTGATCAATAAGGTGGAAGAAAATTTCTTGGGAATCGAATGGCAAATGTACATTCGTTGTGAAGTTACCGAGGCTTGCAACATCTCTCGCAACCTTTCTTCCAAAGAGATGCAATAAATATCTTGCAAAGGCAACTAGAGCATCCTCAAATTCTTCTTCTCTTCCTTCTCTCGCGCTATCTATTGCCTTGAATATATAAATAGATAGATAGAAATCATATTAGGCTTTTCAATATCCCACTTACTTCCTGAATACCTTCTTCCAATACAGGTTGCATTTCGTGCCATCTTTCCAATAAAAAGGTACATGCCCATTCTGGTTTGTCAACTCGAGCAGTCTCTCGACTTGATAAAAAGTGATATTCAAAACGACTAACAATATTATGACAAAGTGGAATCAAGTACCAACGAACTCCAGGCTGTTGGGTGCCATCAATTCTCAAGTCAGCTATGGAAGACTTGTCCACATAATATTGAAGTTCATCCAATTGAACAATCAGTTTTTGAACTTTCTTCCAACGATTGGCCTGTCCATAGAAACATAACACATTCGTTTCAAATCCAAGCTGTTCAAGAATTTGTAACATCCTCCTTTGAAGCATATCACGAACTTGTGCAACCGAGTCTTGCCTTGTTGACAAAATATCTTCCAGACACTTTCGTATCCAACCCGATTTCAATTCGTCCAACAACGTTTGTACTTGCTTTTCTTCTGGAAAAGAAACAAACAACAATTCTCGCACATACTTCAAAGCAGCATCGCCATCTTCCTCTTCCAATGCCTCTTCAACCTTGTGATACGTTCGCAAGCTGTCAACCGCTATTTTCAAAGTTTTCTCCTCACATTTAGATCTCTCCCATTGATTGGCAATGTCAGCTGCCTCTCTGCAAAATACCAATAAAGACTCCAATTCGTTCTTAAATTTCCTTGCTTCGTCACTCAACCGTCGAAACTCGTTTCTGAATTCACATATTTGTTCCTTCATAGCAGGTACTGAAGATTGAAAACTATGTTGTTGCACCTCTTCTTGTGTCTTCAAATCTTCCAATTCCTTTTCGCACTTGTGACAGAGTACTCCTGCTTTTTGAACATCGTCCTATCCGTACAAAATAATTCTTTCCAATCCAGCCTGATGAATAAATCTTTTGCTTACAACAATAACAAATTCCTTATCAAAAAAGGAAGCCAGTCCTTTTCTTTCCAACTGGCTGCTTATGTTTACTTCCATGAACGGCCAAAACCCAATTGGGAAACAAGAGAATCGAAATCGTTGGCGTTTCTGAGGTTGTGAGAAGCTCACTGGTGATGAAGTTTCGAATAGAAGTGGACTTGAATGTATCCTGTGAAGATTTTTGGAAATACCGTGCACACTCCAAACTCTTGTCTTATCAAGTGAAACGAGGTGGTTTGGATAGAATAGAAACCGTCGAGGAAGGTGTTCAGGATAATGGAACCTATTACAGAAGAATGCATATATTTCCTAAAATGGAGTTTCTCGAGTTGTCGAAAAGTATTAAACGGCATGTTGAACAGAAATTTACTGGTTTGCATGATTATCAGTGGTGGGAAGAAGATGGAAGTCTTGTACAGTGCTTTGAAACGAGACCCCTAGGGTTTTTGGCTAATCATGTACTTACGGAAGGGAAGATGGAGTTGACAAAGATATCCGATACTGTTTGTCGTTATAGTTTGACAGGAAGTGTAGATGTTCATTTTTTAGGTCTAGGGCCTATTGTAGAAGCAGCAGTTGTTCACAATATGAAAAAGTTTTACAAGGGAGGTTTCAGAGATTCTGTCAATGAATTCTTTCAGCATAGTTTTTCAGAGGATGAAGAGTTTTTAGCTCTTGATTGTAACAGTAGTTTGAACAGTATTAGAACAGCTACAATAAGGAGTTGTGGAGATGTGTAAAGATTTGGGGTTATTTCTTTTGAATAAAGCGTTTTGGAAAAGAGAATGCAAGCAGGACATGGCTCTGCACCGGTGGATGTTGGAGTAGAATGGTTGAGAGCCAAAGGAGCTTGGAGTTTTTATATTCTGTTGATAATAACAGTGAGGATTATAGTAGGAACTATTCTAGACCTGGAGCCCTATCAGTCTTGGTCCACCATTAACATTCTACACGCTACAGTAACCTTTTTTGTGTTTCACTGGATCAAAGGTAGTCCATTCCCTACCAACTGGACTGAAGACTATAACGTAGATAAATATACTTGGTGGGAACAGATTGATAGAAAAAGGCAAAATACTCCCAATAGAAAGTTCTTCACCGCTGTGGTGGTGGTACTGTAAGTTGGCTCGAAGAGTTGTCATATCCATAGAACAAGTCCTTCCTGACAAAGTAATTAGGTATTTGCTTGCTCTCGACTCGACACCTAAAGAATATGTTGCGGTACATATTGCAAACTTTGTTGCTTTTATTATAGTGTTTATAGCCAAAATGCCGTGGATGCACAAGGTCCGTATTTTTGGGATAAACAAGTGAGAGAAAAGGCCCAAGTTTGAAGTATTTTTTTAAAGCTACTTGTGCTTTCCTTAGAATACTGGTTTGTTGTAGAGTTGAATTTTAAATTGTATTTTTCTTTCAAGTCTTTACTATATTTCGAATGTTGAATGTTAGTGCATTTGTTACAATAGCTTGTGCAAAGTTGAAATTCTCAATACTTGGTAGTTTCTATGAAAGATAGTTCTTATAACAAATAGGAACTACACTTATGGAAGCTCACTCAATCTTTCAATCAAGGATTGACTCACCTGCCTTGAAGAACTCTATTTAGATATTGGCTTTGCTAAGCTTGAGGAACAAACTTACTTCAAATTATGATTCAGTAAGAAACAAGGATCCAACAACATATTTGATGCTGCTATTTGCTAGCTATGAAAGGATCTCGATCATTACCAAAAAGTCAAATGAAGCTGATATCCGAATGGAATATTTTCTTATGAAAAGTTTCTTCCAAAAACAACCAACTTGTAACGTTTCTTCAAGAAGACAACAACTGCAAGTTCCAAAGCTAACCACGTTCCCATTCTTCATTTGAGGGAATGCAGACGTCTTCCAATTCTCAGTCGACTCCACCAATAGGCACGTTTATTCAAGGCGTTGTGAAGGAAGTTGTTTCAGGAGACACGCTTGTTATTACTGGAAAAGCTGCCCGATCTGGTCCTCCACCAGAAGTAAGACTTTCTTTGTCTTCTCTAACTGCTCCTAGATTTTCCACCAAAGCAAAGAGTACAAAACAAGAGAGCGATGAACCGGAACCCTTGGAGGAGGAAACTCATCAAACCTATGTAGAACTAGAGCCATATGCTTGGGAATCCCGAGAAGCTTTGAGAGAGTTGACTATAGGCAAACCTGTTATCTTCCGTATCGACTACAAAGCTGACAACGTAGGAGGAAGGTTATTTGGTTCCGTTTATTTGACAGATAAAAGATCGATCAGTCATATAATGGTATCCTCGGGTCTCGTCAAGGTGCGCAGACCTCCACCTTCTTCGAACGAAAAGAGGGCAACAGATTTTGATGAGCTTGTGAAGTTGGAAGAGAAAGCAAAAGAAGAGAAAATAGGATTGCACAGCAACTCGCCGAGCCATCAAGTCATTCGTGTTACAAGACAGCCTTTTGGAAGAGAAGGACTGCCAAAAGGCGTACATATATTTGGTTTGGTGGATCAAGTATTGAATGGGAGTACCTTTCGCATTTTCGTTCCAGAAAACTTGGAAGAAGCCAAAGTTTCTTTTCGTTCAGAAAAAGGTTATTATAGATTAGTACTAGTTGTTCTTCCGGGTGTCCAGAGTCCAGGGTTCAAGATGGAATCATATTCAACTGAAACAAAGCTGGTTCCTCAACCTTTTGCTTTGAATGCGCGACTTTTTTCTGAACATAGATTACTAAATAGAGTTGTGAGACTGGACGTTGTTGGGTTCGATAAGAACGAGACCATAGTTGGAGAAGTTTTTCTAGTATCAGATGGAACAGAAGGAGGAGTTGATGAACACTATATTGGAGAAGAGCTTCTTCGCGTTGGTCTAGCTCGCACAAACAATTGGGGACTTGAATTATCTCCGCGTTCTGGTCAACTTATGAGAGCTGAACGGAGTGCAATAGAGCAACGTTTAGGTGTTTGGCAAAATTATATTCCTCCTGCCAACGCTTCCGTCGTTCTTTCAGGCTCGTTTAAAGGAAAAGTTGTAGAAGTAATATCTGGTGACACAATTGTGGTATTGCCTGAAGGTCAGAAGGACTCAAGACGGATCAGTTTTGCTAGTTTAAGGAGTCCAAAACTTGGAAAGGGACGCGAGTTGGATGCACCACTATCTTTTGAGAGTAGAGAGTTTCTTCGAAAACTTTTGATAGGAAAGACTGTGAATATTGAGATGGACTACAAACGCAAAATTCAGTCGAGTGGTATTTATGTTACTTGATGATCATGTTCATTATCATTCAGTATTGATAGGAAGTCAGAATTCGGGTAATCTTACGATAGAGTTTGCAACAGTCACTTTGAATGGCAAGGATATTGGTGAAATGCTGGTTTCCAAAGGTTTTGCAAGTGTGATTAGACATAAGAGTGGCGAAGAGCGTGCCAGAAACTATGAGAAATACATAGAATTGGAGAAAGAAGCAGTTTTAAGTAGGAAAGGAATACACGATTCGAAGGGAGTTGTGCAAAGATCTCGAAGAATAAACGATTTATCATCAAGAGAGGCCACAAAACGAGCCAAAGAAAGTTTTCCTCACTTTCAGGTAGTTTGCGTTTATGGTTTTATTATTTTACTAAAAGTTTCTTTAGAGAACCGGTCCCTTTCATGGTATTGTAGAATACGTTTTATCTGGTTCGCGTTACAAAATTCTTCTTTCGAAAGAATCGACTATGATTGCATTTGCACTTGAATACGTTCGTTGTCCACCTCCTTCCAAAGCGCCAATATCCAAAAACGATATAGGAGATGCAGCTTTGTATTTTGCCAGAGATAATATTCTTCAGCGAGACGTGGAAGTGAGTTTTTCGACTGTTGATCGAGTTGGAACTTTTATTGGAAAGTTAAAAGTCTTAGAAGGTAGCAAATCTGATGAGGTGGAATGGGAAGGCTCTCTTTTAGAGCAAGGTCTAGGCTATCTTAATGAAGTAACACGAGATAAGGCTCCATCCAGTCTCAAGGAAAAGGAAAAGATTGCAAAGGAGAGTCAAAAAGGCCTATGGAGTGTTTTTTCCAAACAAAATGGTGCCGAAACAACTAGAACAGACACTTCAATACAATTTTATGGTATAGTATCTGAAGTTAGTGGCGGTGGTCGATTGTATATTCAATCAGAGGAAGCAGAAGCACAAAATACATTACATGCCATTCAACAACAGCTTTCGGAATTAGGAATGAATGAAGAAGCAGGTGCAGAAATTCCGTTTTCTGCTTTGAAAGTTGGTGATAAAGTGGCTGCCAAATATTCTGTCGATCATCATTGGTATCGGGGAGTGATTCTGGAGAAGGATCTATCAGAAGAAAGGTTGCTAGTTTTGTTCGTAGATTATGGAAATGAGGAATGGATACCGTATGATGAAATTCGTTCTCTTCCTATTTCATCACGAAATGTCCCAACTGCAGCTTATTGTGTATTACTCAAAGACGTGGTGGTTCCAGAGCTGACACAAGAATACGGTATAGAGGCAGGAGAGGCATTGAGAGATTTGGTTTGGAATAAGCGAGTTTTGGTTCAAGGAACAAAAAGAATGGACTTGAATGGCATACCACAAGTCATTGGAGATGTATTTGTAGAAAATGAAGAAGAAAAGAGAAATGTAGCAGCAGAATTGCTTCGACAAGGACTGGCGAGAATTATAAGACGTAAAGATGCGAAATCTCGAGCAGCGTATGAACGTTATGGACAAGATGAGCAAGTGGCACGTCATGCGCATCGTTTTCTATGGAGGTTTGGAGATGCGTATGCTTCTGATGAAGACACAGATATCTAAATAAACATTCATAGACTTGGTAGCAACTTGTCATGTTCGTAGTATCATTATTTCTTGCATTTATTCCACTGTAGAAGACAAGGATCCACTTTGCCTTGCTTCCAATTCCAATATTTCCTGCGAATAAACCGAAGGAGAGAAACCTCCATGTCTCATGAATATGGAAGGAGAAGATGAGTAAAAGTTGGGAACGTTCTTTGGTGGATTCTTAGAGCCAATCATGACTTGACTCATTTCTTTCCTATGGACAATGAACGGACATTGTCATCATCATACGCTCCATACTTACTTGTTCACCTGATTAACAAGTTGTTCCTTTTCAGTTACTTGTTCCTTCCTCTTATTTCCAGGAATATCTTTGACAAGCGGTACTTTCTCTTCAAACCATTCTTCTTCTTCTTCTTCGGATGAAGGTAACGTTGGATATTGAGAATAATGAAACGTGCCAATGACTAATAGTATAAAACCAATGACTTGAAGGAAACTATACTGTGTCCATGGCTCGCCAAATCGCCCTTGCGATATGACATAATATCTAGATGACTCTTCAGTTTCATTCAGATGGATAGAAAGTATACTTGACATTAAAATATCCACTATCCAAACAATCATTGTTCTCATCGTCTCCAAAAGTGTCCGAAACATAGAACTGCTCAGCTTGGTGACGTTCATAGAAAAGTAATTAAAAAACAACATGCAACTGACATCCATCAACAATATTCCTTGTAACACCCAAGAATGCTCAATCATTATAAAGGAATCCAATATATTTTCTAAAGAACCCGAGTCTTGTCCAGGAATCCAATAAGCCAAAGGAAATACTAGCAACAACATCATAGCAACACCGAAGAGTCCTTCATAGGTAACTACACGTATGGAAGGCATATTCAAGTCTTGACAAAAATACTCTTCCACAACGACCTTTCTAAAGTACTTAGCAACTCATTGTCAACACATACAACTTGCGATACCTGAGCTGCTTGGGCACACTGTCCAAAAATCATCAAGACAATTCCCAACACCAGATTGCCTCTCATCGCGACATCCTCTTCAGAAAGAATGTTTGCAAGACCTACCAAGGAAATACCAACAATGTTTAACAAGATACTCACATAATGATGGAAAGTGAGTTTCCGTTTCAAGAACAACTTGTTTCTTCATTCAATGATGCAGATGACTTGCTATCACAAAAACTCTTACCACAGAGAATAACGCAGTAAACACAAGCATTGCTCCCCTTAGCATTTGATATACTGAGACAGTTGTATAAAGAAGTCCCGTACACATGCAAACTGTAGCAACTAGATCAAAAGCTGCAGGAAACCTTAAGGTTATCATTTCACCAAAAAGAACAACAAACAATTTAAGAAAATACCATATAACAAGAATAGAATGATGCTGGTTCTTGGAATTCTTTTCTGCAAGTTCTGAATTCGATTCCAACCTTTTGCGCTGCAAAATATCCAACACGAAACAGAAGGACCTGGAGATATCAACAACTGGATCACTGCCTGAATCAATCCACAAACTGCAACTTAATTACATTCCATAAAACATTGCAAAAGTCTCAAATAACGGTTTTCGAAACTCCTTCAACTGACCATCTATTCCCAAAGAAGGAACTCCAAAGATTATCTACGCCATTCAGAAAGAGTCGATGCAAGTGAAAAACTCCAAACCTTTGCAAGCAAACTAGTAATAGTCCTAAAAACGAATAAAAAGTTTTGGAGAAACTATACACTTTGCATACCCAAACGTTAAAAGACCCACTACTCCAACTGCCACTGTTGTCATACTTGAATAGTTGGCCAACGGAAATTGTTCAATAGAAAGTATCATTGAAGCATGTTGGCTCTTTTGTGTAGGACCAGTCGGTTATGGAAATGTGGTTTTCAATATATGAAACAAACAGTAAATACTTTACAGCATAAAGGCGCAGTCGTCGATAGGTTTGTTAGGCAGAGACAAATACCTGTTGCGAATCAATTCACCACAGGCACTGGTACTGCGCCAGTCAGGATTTGTCATCAGTATACGAACTGTCTGATAGATTGTATTCGTAACTTGGAAAAGAATCACGAAAGCAACCAAAAGCTGTTTCAGTTGGAAAAGCAACGTCAAGAGGCCTCCAAACAGTTGTTGAGTTGTTTTCAGCAACTTGCTGAAGAGCCCACGTTGAGTAAGAGGTTTTCGACAGAGCTGTTACAACGACTGATGAAAGTTTACTCTTCTACGAGTGCTAACCAATACTTTGTTATTTATCTCGCTCAAGATCTTATTGAGACAGCTGCTTCGTTACAAGGTTCACGTTCTTTGGACAGTATTCACAAAGAAACTGCAGGTTTATATAGGAATGGTCAGTCTGAGCACGTTGTTGACAAACATTTTCAAAGTTTTGATATGGAAGATTCGACTTGTTGGTTGCAGTCGCAGTCTGTATTGCCACAAGTATTCAGCCATATGTACGAAGTGGAGGGTGCACTGGCGTTTCTTCATGAGATATGGAAGGACGTGTCCTTGCAGATGAAACATATTGAACCGAAAGATCCTCTGTTGATGAAGCTTTCGTATTTCAAACGAGTTTTAGAGACTGAAATGGAGAAGCATTGTTCTCCTCAATTATTTGAGGTTGTGAGGGTTCTTCCTAGTTCACCAGACTACATCTTGAACTCTTATTTAGAAGAAATGAGTTGGAAAGGAAATGTGAAGCCTTCTGAACGTCAGCTGAACTTGCAAAGGTTGGAGAATGGACATCGATGTTATGCTTTGATGCATCAAACTGAACCTAGAAAACCTTTGGCTTTCTGTCAGTTGGCTTTTTTGCCATTTGTGCCAAGTAATATGAATGACATTATGGCTTTCGCTAAGGAACCGAAAGAAGATTCTAGTCATAGCCTTCCCGTTGCAGTTATTTATGGTATCAAAGCTATGTCTTCTAGCTATGGAGAAGGTGTGTATAGAAGCTTTCTAAAAAAGCTATTTCAAGAACAATTGCGAGCTATTTATCCTCCCATTAAAGGAATCGTGACTCATTCGCGATCCTTCATGTTTATTTCATGGTTACAAGATCAACTGTATATAATGGACCATTTTAGTTCCTTGCCGAATAGGCAACGTCAGTTGGTTGTGAAATGGGATTGTTTGGATCGACTGAGACCTGTTCTACAGTTATGTTCTGGTACTGTCCCAAGTTATATTCCACAAGCTGAATGGATGAAGAATATCACCAGTGAGATACAGCATCACAAGGATGATTTGTTATCCCTATTTGCATATTTTGTAGTTCGCGGATGGAAATTTTCGCCTTTTATGGACCCTTCTATATTATTTCATATAAGATGTGGAGCTGAACTTTATCAAATCAATTGGATGGGAGAGAGAACATGGGATGCACTGAGAAGTTGTGCCGGAATAACTTTTAATTTTCTTTACAGTGCAGATGATATGGAATCGAATTTGCAAGCCTATGTGGATAGAGGAGAAGTTGTGGTTTCTGAACAGGTTATGGAACATTTGAATAGAGGAGTGGTGGTTGAAAAGATTGTAGATGTAGAAAAGTAGCGGATACACAATCATCAATTCATTAGGTTGTAATAGGAATTTCGAAACAGCTAATATGTTGGGAGTGAATAATCAAACGAATATGTTTGTTTTGATCATCTTAGCACTTGAAATTTTACTCAACAACAGTTTTACTCATTTGTCCAAATTTCATCGTGAAATTATTGTGTGTGCACCCAATTTGTTGGAGGGCGCCTACGGGTACTCTATAACTTGTATGTTTAGAAAGCAGAATGTAGCTTTCTCATGGATATCAAAAAGGCTCAAATACACTTTTTGGTTGGAAGAGCAAAGACAGAGTTGGCAATCTAGAATACGTAGGGCTAACTATTGCGTTTTTGTTGATGAACAACGAAGTGAAATCGACTCCAGGAATGACGTACAAGCCTACATGGTAGTTGGAAAGAACTATCTTAAGAACTTGAAGCAACTTGCAGAATCTTATCCTGGAACTCAACGTGAAAAAGTTAAAATCCTACAGGCTCAACAAGATTTCCAGAAACTTTGTGAAAGCAGAGAATGGATGGTGAATCGCCTAAGAAAGTGGTTATCAAGTGTGTCTAAGAAAGACTCTCAAAAGTTTGGTGAACATAGAAAGGGAAAGAAACAGTTAGTTATGGACAAGTTCGCACAAGAATTTGTGGATTGTTTGTTGAAATTGAACTTAGCTATTAGAAAGCCGTTTGTTACTATCTTATTGGCGGATTTCCCTGTAAACACTAGTATTTGGAAGAGGATGCAAAGGAAGCAGCGAAATACTGATGTCTGTAGCCTTCACCATTCAACTCACTTGTGCAAGACAGAAGATGAGACGTCTATCCATAGGAAGTATGAAAACAATTCGTTTATACCAAAACAAGAACTTATGCTTGATAGCTCAAAAGTAGAAGAAGATTCTGAATTATTTAAAACCAGTGACACGGTAGCAGATTTGGAAACCAGAGAGTTTTACGATGCACTGTTCGAGTCCATGAGCTTCCATCCAAAAGGCGTTGTCGCAAGTTATCGTCTGAGAGAAACCTTAGAGTGTCTTCTTCAACCATCCTTTGAAACTCCAGCATTTATATATTTCGGAAATACTAGTTATGACTGGCAACTGTACAAAGATAGCTTGGAATCTTGTTTACAGCAGCTTTCTCGTTATGTAGAGCTATTCTACAGAAAGAGTTTTCTTCAAGTAGGAATGCTGGAACACAATAATTTTGAAAGACTATTTCCGTTCTATCGAAAGAGTCTGGAAATATCCGCATGTTTAAGTTCAGAGTCTTCCAAGATGGCTCTGGAACGTTTTACACAATGCGGTAGAAGAGTTTTTCATCTTTATCACAAGCAGTTCCCATCTTATCCTTTAGCGTTTGCAGATGTGGTTGTTACTTCCAGGATTCCTTGTTCTGCTCGGGAAGTTGTAGATTTCCAGTTAGACTGGAATGATGTGATGAAGAATCCCGAGAAAACCTCATTTCATGTCATTATGCTTGAATGTATACCTTCTTCTGAGAAACATATTCGATCAGGTTTTCATCACGAGTTACTGTCGCTTCTCTTGTATGATTATCTACCTCAAACTTTTGGTAATTTTGGCAGACGAGTCTACTCTTTGAGTCATATTTCTGGGTTTCTTTCATGGTTGTATTTTCAATATGAAGTAGCATTGGGTCTAAGACCTCAACATTGTTCAATTATTCCTTGTGACGCTGTGCAGTTGATTGGAAAAATTATTCGAGAGATTAAAAGTAGTAATAATCGTCAAGAGAAAGAAGTTGACAAAAAATTGTTGGAAGAAGCAAAGAATACGATGCTCTATCTTTGTGCTTATTATCTTTTGATTGTACGTAGGCGAGATGGCCTTCCTGCGGACCCAAATTGTGCTTTTCATATCACAAATGGTGCAGAATTACACCAACTATTGTGGGCCGCGGATGAAGGAATGAAAACTTTGACAGAAAGTGCTCATATCATGTCATTGTTCTGTTATCATTTAGAAAGCCGTTTCACTACAGCCTACAAATTTGCATCGACGAGCAACATTTCCACAAGTAACGAAGTTCAAAATCTATTGCAGCTGGAGAACCCGCCAATGAGCGATGGTGGAGGAAAGTAATCAATTGCTAAAGAAGAGAGTTCAGATCGAAATACTTTTAGAAAAACTTAAATGTGCCAAAGTTTACAATTCCAACAAAATTGTTAATGGCTAGTAACAACTTTGGTATCCTACACAAAGACTGAGTATGCAGACTTTTTGTAAAGAGATTTCTTATAAATAATCTTTTCGAGTCTCTTGCCTGATGATACAATGAGATTCATTGGCAAAAGCATTTCCTTCAAGCCCAAGAAACCTTCCGAAAGACTTTCCAGCTGTTCATGTTGGAGAAAACTTTCTTCGATCATTGACCAATTGAGCTTTGTATCGGCTTCATTGACATAAAGTACAATGGCAAGTGCATTTTGGCTTTGAATTTGAAAGTACTTCTGGCGAAGACTATCCAACTTACACTGCAAATTCGGCAGTGACTGGATGCTCGGTGATGAATATTCTTCCGTAATTTCTTTGATAAATCCCGTAATGTCACTTTGAGGATAACTCTTTTCACTCTTCTCTAAGTACTGATTCACTTCTTGCAAAGACTCTTCAATGTTACTTTTCAATTTTTGTAAGGAATCATTGAATTCTTCTAGTTTGCGTTCAATCAAAGGAAGAAACTTCGTGTCATTCTTCAGTAAGGTTGGAAGGACTTGGTATGAAATATCCACACAATGAACTATTTGTATCACCTCCTCTATCATTTCTTCTAAAATATTTTGTGCTTTCATCCACGAATTGACTCCTCGAGAAGGGTCTGTAGCACGAACTATCGGTGAAGTCTGGACAACATGACTATAATTTTGCTTTGATTTTTTCGGTGTCCATTCTTGCTGGTTGGTCTCCATTCTATTTTCCTTGTCAAGACTGGATCCTCCTAAAGAGTCCTTCACGTCGTAAATAGTCACATTTTCATTCTTTTCAACAAAAGTATTGCTCTTTCCGTTTTGACCTGTTTGTCTACCTTTCTCATCGACACAGGTTACTTTCTTGAGCTTTTTCAAATCGTTCTTGCACAATATGTATTTCCTTCTTGGTGGATGAGATTCCTTTTTCGGAACTTGATCTTGCATATCTGTCATATTTTGATTATCCTTATTGGTTTCTTCCTTGCCTGAGAAACCTGACTTTTCAAGGAAATCCTGAAAAACTCGGGATGGTGAAGATATGACATGAACAGGTGCACTTTCTCCGATCTCTCTAGGTCGAGAGGATCGAAATGGTGTTGGCACAGCACTTTTTGTCTTTTTACAACCCTCAATCAATGCAATGTTTTCTTCCAATCCGTAGTTCAATGCATTCCGTTCAGTCATAAGAAGCTCTTGTTGACTGCAGAGTTTTTCCGATGGCTGTGAAACAGACGAAAAATTTTCATCGGCAACATTGTTGCCTCCATCTTTGATATCTTCAATCACATTCACTAGCTCTTTGTCAACAGTAAATATTCCTCCTTGGTGTTCAAAATCAGTCTCCTTTCGCAACTTCTCCTTTTTCTGAAATGGTGAAGGCACATCATTTTCCTTTTTCTCATCATTTATGCAAAGATTGGACTGATTTGCATTGAATTTTTCGGATAACTTTTGAGTCCTGGCTAACGAAGGTCCGGGTAAGTGACCGTATTCAATAATATCTGCTATGAGGTCTAATGCATTGAAGAACTTTTTCCTGTTATGCTCTGAGGAGATTCTCTTAATAGCAATAATATTGAGGAATCCTTCTAAATTACAAGCTTTCAATGTTTTCATAACGTTTGCAGGACCGTTTGCTTTTCTTGACTTCATCTGTTCTGTCCATGCTAGTTCTGGACTTATCTTTGGGGCGAGATATTCAAAAATGTTGACGACGTAGTCTGTATCCCTCTTTGTGTTGTTTACAAATCCAGAGGGTAGATTAGCAACTTTTTGAAGTCTCTGTAAAACCTTTCTTTCATATTCGCCCTCATCCTCTAGTTTATGTTGCTTCGAAGAGAGTTCCATATGTTGTCCAAGCCCGGGTTCACAATTTTCAATTTAAATTCCCTGTTGCGGCTCAATGAAATGGTCCAATCATACTTCCAAGTAGTAGAAAATCCATCAAGGGAAACGGGAGTACTATATAGTGCAAGACAGGAAACGAAGAGTTGGTTTCGCTAATAGAAGCCATCAACTTTATTCACAAGCAGTTTAATAAAAAAGAACTTTAACAAATTTTTGATGCTATAACTGAAACTTTTCGAGCTTTATGAAGCAGCAGTGAAGGAATAAACGAAGCATTCTTTCCATACGCCACAACTCCGGTTTGCTTCGACCAACTTGGGCCTCTTCGTCGTGCCAAAGAACCCAATCATCATTATCTGCTTACTTCTTGCAAAACAATGTTGTACCTCTGAAGAAACAGAGATCAAAAAAACCGGGATCTTCTCGAAGTTTTGCGTGTCATCCTTGCGCAGGGGCCATGCTAATCTTCTCTGTATTTTTCCAATTTTTGCGTATGTCCCGAAGGACTATTCACAACAAGGGAAATGGTGATATTTAAATGCAATTATTCTCGAATCATTTTTGATGATGGGACAATCCATTCTCATCTATATTTGGCGCCGTTTTCCTCTGTAAAAATGTTCAAACTTTGCTTATTTTCATCAGTATATGGTGTTGCTGTGCTAAAACTGCTAGAGTAGTTTTTTTCTACTAGATGAGTAATTTCTTTTCTCATTTTGGGTATGGGCTCTCAAGCGTTTATCGTCTCTCTGTTTGCTTTGCGCACAAATGCGCTGGTTTCGAAAAACTCTTCTGCTTTCAAAAGTTTTAGCACCTTTCCTTCTTTTATAGGAAAGTGTCCTGGAAGTGGTTTCTTTTCTAGATCACCGAATGTTGTTTCCCAACCTCGTCTGGTTGTTCGTTTGTCACACGAGTCAGCCTATGACAAGGGCGCAGTAGAGTAAGTTCACGAGGCTTGTTTGTTTCTTGGTTTGAAGACTTTTAGGTTGCAAGTGCATGGTCAGCCAAACTCACTGGAGTACAGACTATTCTTTACACGTGACCAAAAGCGCTTTTCTCCTTGGCATGATATACCTCTGTTTCACAATGAGAAGGAACAAATATTAAACTTTGTTAACGAAATCCCTCGTGGAGAAACTGGCAAGTTTGAGATTGCAACAAAGGAAAGTTTCAATCCCATTCGCCAGGATGTCAAAAACGTAAGTCTCAAGTTCTTGTCCAACTTTGCGTCTGATCCTTTACTTTAGGGAGCTTTAAGATTTTATAAATATGGTCCTTCTTTGATTAACTATGGTGCTTTTCCACAAACTTGGGAAGATCCTAAGATTGTTGATCCCGAAACTGGTTTTGGAGGTGACAATGATCCGCTTGACGTGCTTGAGGTTGGAAGTGCGACATTAAAGACTGGTGGTATTTATCGAGTGAAACCACTTGGAGCTTTGGCACTTATAGATGGGAATGAAACAGATTGGAAGATATTTGCTATTCGGATTGACGACAAGGATTCCTCAAGGATAGATGATCTGGATGATGTCGAAAGAGTATTTCCCGGGATCTTGGCCAAAGTCAAAGAATGGTTTAGGTTGTATAAGACTGCGGAGGGCAAAGGTGAAAATAAGTACGGTTACGGTGGGCAGTATTTGGATAGGGAAAAGGCATTGAAAGTGATTAGAGAATGTCACGATGCCTGGAAACAACTGAGAGCTGAGATGTTGTCTCAGAAGGAATTGGCGTAGTTTTTGAAACTTTGGGAATAAAGTTTTCTTGTTGGTGACTGAATAAGATTCATTGAGTTGTTGAATGCTGATGGGAAGCCATTGTCATGGTTCCTGTTCAGTTTTATTTGATGACAACTTTGCTTTGTATCAGTATTTAGTTTCAGACGAATTGTTTCGACTATTTCATCCAAGCGTTGTATTTAAAGTGAGAGAGTCTTTACAAGTCTTGTTGGGTGCACTTCGTTTGTATGGGACAGAGTCGCTTGCACTGTCTTTCAATGGCGGCAAAGACGCAACCGTCGTTATGCACCTTTTGAGAGCTGCTGTAGGCGAACATTCTCAAAGGAGGAATCAAGTGTATTCCAATATCCATGCGGTATATTTTACAGATAGCGACTATTTTGAACAAGTGGAACTTTTTGTGAAAGCCATGAGAGAAAGATATCACCTAAACTTGATTCTGCAAGATGGTGGATTTTTGCATGGTTTGAAGACTATTGTAGAGCAAAGAAATATGAAAGCTTTTGCAATGGGGACAAGGAGAAGTGATCCAGATGGTAAACATCTGGAACACTTTACACCATCATCACAAGGATGGCCACCGTTTATGAGGGTAAACCCAATTGTTTCGTGGAGTTATGGAGAAGTATGGAAGTTTCTATTGTCACTGAAGTTGCCTTATTGTGATTTGTACGATTACGGTTATACTTCGATAGGACGAATGAGTGATACCCAACCCAATCCTCTTCTTCGTCTAGACAATAGCAGTTTTTTGCCTGCCTATTACTTGTCACATGAAGAAGAAGAAAGAGCTGGTCGAAAGTTAGATAAGAGAAGACTTTCATTATCTCTCAAGGGTCCTGTAGAAGATGGCCCCAGAACGGCAGCTCTTGTCGTTATTGGTAATGAATTACTGAAAGGAACCACACAAGACATCAATGCACATAAAGCTTCTATAGTTCTTCGAGGTTAGTCCCCATATCTGTAAACTTAGATATGTTGTGAAATGATTTTCAACTATTTAGAAATGGGCATTGACTTGCGTAGAATTGTATTTATTCCTGACGAAATTGATGTGATTGCTTCCGAAATTCGTTCGGCGTTTGCTTCTATGGATATTGTTATTACTTCTGGAGGAATCGGACCGACTCACGATGATGTTACCTTTCAAGCAATGGCACATGCGTTTTCAGTACCGTTGGAACGATGTGAGGAACTCGAAAAAGTTTTGATTCGCACTTTAGGAAATTCTTTTTCATCTTCTTGTTACAATATGACGAGAATTCCTCGTGGTGCTGAGTTGCTGTATGAAAGAAACAGTGGCGACTGCTCGGAAGAATCTCAGTTTCCAATCGTGAAGCTGTATAGTGTCTATAATTTACCCGGAATCCCACAATACTTTTTAAAGTCGTTACAAATTATTAAGCCTTATATAGAAACAAGTTATCATTTTTGTGGATTGCGATTGGAGCTCAATGTCGAAGAGATTGCCATTGCCGACGTATTGGCAGAATTTGTTCAAAGTCATCCAAACTTGGAAATTGGTTAGTAACTATAAGCAATCGTTATTTGGATTACTTTGATGAATATGTCATGTCATAGGATGCTATCCGATTGTTGACAACTCCAATATCAAAACTGTGCTGATCTTAGAAGCACATAATAGGGAAACACTTGAAAATAGTTTCATAGAACTCAAAGCACAGCTTCCGTCAAATGCCATTTTGGCGGAAAAAGATCTATGAAAAGGATCCAATTTTGCTGCTTGTAGGATATACTATGCCTAGAATGTGTATATTGTTTATTACAATGTATCCAACGGTGGTGACTAGGTGGTCTTTTTCTTCTTATGGGAGCTTGGTTGCTTCCGTACCTTCAGCAAGGTTTCAGTAAAAAGGAACAAACAAGCATTAAAGGCTACCTGCTGATTCGAGACAATTCCGAACAAGTGCGTCCCCATCAGAGAGTTCAGCTGCTGTTCAAAATCCACACTCTAGTTTCTGAACTAAGCGAATGGAATGTCTAGACCAGTACCAAACTTGCCTTGTACGAACTTGTTATCAAACAAGATATTTTCTTTCTACCATCAGTAGCTCTTATCAGACATCCTGAATCCTTGGGTTGCTTCTATTAAAATAGCTGGTCACATCCGTAACTATCTTCAAGATAAGAGGAGTTTACCTTGCCTTCCCCGACTCGTTTCATAGTAACCCAAACAGTCCCATCATCTTTACTACAGAGAGATGGACGCTGAATATGGCTATTTCGAGTTGGAACCAAGTGTGCCTTACCGTTCCTCATAGAGACTTGAAAGTCTCTTGATAAATCGATCGGGACCCAGCCGAACCATCACGACCCAATGAATCACGGCATATTCGAGACACTCACTCTTCCCTGTAAATTGAAAAACTGGTCAATCTCAACCCCAGTATTCACTACTTGTGTTCCTACTCTTCAGTATTCTTTGGTTGATAACAAATATATAGTTTGAAACAATAAGGAATATTGACTGAAAAAGTGCGTAGAATGAACACTCGAACATTTTTAGTAGCCTAAAATGTCACGATAGGTTATTACACAGAATGGCGCCAACTGAGAAGAAAAAAGATGTCTTTGGGATGAATGCTTTTGTTCGTCCCAGTTTGAAGATAAATAATAAGATACAAAATATAAGGAACAATACTGATAAAAGAAAAGGCTTCTGTTACAGAATTGCTGCTTCTTCAGACAAAAGCGACTCCTCTTCATGGGAGGGTTGGAAGCTAAGCTACTTATTTCGACAGTTTTTAAAGAAAACAGGACATTTCCCTCTTCATGAACGACATATGTATGTGTTCCCTCAACCTGATAGCGTTCTAAAACTACCTCCTGCTAAAATTACACCTGAACAGGAATTTCAAAAGCTATCAGATGAGGTACGTTTCAAACAGAACCTTGAACTAACACAACAGTCTTCTCCACTTCACAAACAGCTGCAACTGGTATGCATACCCAACGCGAACGCCACGCTGTTTGGTCAGGTACGTGAAGAAACTATTATATTATTCAACTAAACCGTTTGCCTTCCAGCTTATTCAATATTCTCAAGACAGACGCAAGGTATGGCTACGACCTTTGCTTCTAATAGAGGACGAAATAGATATGTTTCATTTCGAAGAACTGGGAGCCACGCACAAAAGCTTTTATAACTTAGTAAGCTCTCAAGACTTGCTACTACCTGCTCAACTGGTTGTGCCATACAACAACGGCTTGACAGGTTTGTTGAATATTCTTCACGAAACCGTTGCCGAAAAAGTCGACAGTGATAGCCAAACAGAAATAGCGTCCCAAGTCTTGTTTCGCTTTCTTCAAAGTTTTCACCAATAAGTTATAGCAATAGAAGACTTGTATGTGTCGTTCATTGGCCTCATAAGTCTGACTCTCGCCTATCATATATATAAATAGTCCCTAAACGAAGTATTCTCCGTATTTTTCTAAAAATACGTTTATACACTGACTGGTGTAAAGATCTCTTTTGATATATCTAGCCACTTCTTTCTCATATCGTGAAGATTCATTTCTTTACAGACACTTGCAACTTTTTGAACAAGATAGTAATCTTCCATGGAATAAGAGGGTTTTGCAAGCAGACGTTCACGCAATGTAAACGAGGCGAAATCCATTTCACCACTGTTCAGTGCATCTAATATAAGAATCTTCGCATCATGCTTGTCCAAAATGTTTCTTTCTGCCATTAGATCAACAAATGGCTCCGGATGTTTCAGGAAGCTTAAAGCTAACAAGCGTTCTTCCAAACTTGAAACATGCATCGAGGCATTGGATCCACCCGATGACTTTGCAACTCTCACCGCACTTCGAAACAGAGACAAAAAACAACTTGGTCGGTCATAACCAAAGCGCACTATTTCATGAAACAATTCCAGTGCTGCGGTGAATTTGTCTCGTTCCAAACTCAGTTCGAAAGCTCTTCGTATATTTCCTTCTCTATTAAAATGCAGTGTCTCACATACAAAATGAACAGAAAATGGATTGGTAGAAGTTCTAAAAAGTAAATGACCTGGAAGTGCTTTGGAGTTCCTCTCGGAGAATAGAGCCTGCAACGACAAATAGTGACCAAATGAGCAGATTTGTCCTCTTTGAGATAAGCCAATCGTTAGGTTCTCCAAAAGCTCTCTGCTTCCCAGTTCTGGAAAACGTTCGCGGAATACTTCCAAGGCTGCATAAGCACAACGATATCCTTTACTTTTTGCCAATTGTTGAACAAGAAACAGTGCCAATTCTCCCGTTATGGAAGTATCTTGCTTTATGTATTCTTCACATATATGTAGTGCTCCTTCCATATCTGAGTTTTTCAAAGACTGGCGCAACGAATATTGTATGGCAGTCTTTAGCCCCGTTCCCCTTCGAACGTTTGGTAACGACTTGTCCTCTTCTCCTGCCTCATTCGTACTATGACCAATGTTTGAAAGGGAATCAACAGCTGACACATTCTCGTTCTTAAGCTTTTCCAGAAATCTTTGGGTAACTTCATTTTGTCCCGCCTCAGCAACAGCTGCGAGGATCTCTTCTAAATCTTGATCACCAAGAGGAGCCAACTTTTGAACAACTAATTTAATAGCACTTCCTGGACGTCCAGCCTTCAAATGGGCGAGAATCATCCAGCGATATATAACAGGTGAAAACCTTCTAGTGACACCAACCCTATCTAACAAGCCGAAAAACATGCAAGTACTTTCATACTCATTGTTTCTTTCAAATATTCTGAACATATCACTGATACATTGAAAATCTAGGCTTTCAACGACGTCCTTATTTCCCGGTGCCGCTAGTATACACAAAGCTCTCCAAGCTCCATTCAAATCTTGCTGTCCAACAAGACGTTGAATTCTCTTCAACAGATACGGAACCACACTACGTTCTCTCATTCTCCTAAAACGTTCTGTACAAGTAAGTTCCAATTTCTGTTCCTTCCGAACTGTGCTACTGTCTTGTTTCTCCCTTTGCACAGACTGGAGGTTTTCAGCACCCCGTAACCATCTCACTTTCGTCACTGTCCCAGAATTCACTACGAAACCTCCACCATTATTCGTTTCTGAAATATTTGAAAAGTTTCTCCAACCAAGTCTCCACCAAAACTGACGATGGCGTCGAATAAAAAGACGAGAAACCAGCATAACATTCCAAAAGTATTTGGATCGGTCCAATCGGCCGCAAAGAGGTCTTTCAGAGTTCTTGTCATTGTCACTGTTCATACGAATTGTTGATAAAGAAGATCCAATTATTTTACAAGTCACCTATTGAAATCTGAACAATTGTTCTCTTTGCAGTTTGTTGTTTGTAAGAGACTAAATGAAAAGACCAATTCCTGAGAGCACTATCTTCTATATTGCCCTATCCAAAAACAGTGAGAATAGTCTGTGAATCGTTTCCAATAAACTTTGAGGTCTATTCATTATCGCACTTCATATAAGGGAAACTTTACAGGCTTGCAAAGCATACATGCATGGAAAAATTGTTATGTCATTACATTCTTTAGAGAATGTATCGAGCGACAGAACAGTTTCGGGATATTATGGAGTGTTCTTGGAAACTTTTAATGAAGACAGTATGAAAAAACTTTTAGATTCCAAAATACACACAGACAACAAATTCGACTATTTATAATGTAGATAACTTGAAAATTGAGGATGCAAGTTGTAAAAATGAAAAAAGTTAATGACTTTGGTGACATATTCTTATGGCGCTAACTTCATCATTCACAGTTATTATTCATTTTTGATTAGGAATGGTTCAATCCTTTAAACAACTCGACATTTAATCGAGGGTGTTCAACTGAGCGCATTCTTTCCAGAGATTTTAGATGGAAGAATGTACTCAAACAGAGAAACCCTTTGTTAAGTTTATTGTAAATATCGTTGATAGCTCGCTATGTCATTGAATAACATACAAATATTATATAGTTATACTATAGAAATTGTTTCTACAAGTCAACTGTCATTTATGTGCTTAAGATCTGCTTTCGTCCGTAATCCCTCCTTTTCCCACATTTGGCCGCTCAAATTATTCCTTTGGGGCTTTCGTTGGTTTCTTTGAAAGGCGGTGATGAGATCAAGTCTTTGAAGAGAAGCTAGTGAAAGATATGGAAGTAACAAGTTCACAAGTTTGCCCCTATACAAATCAAAATAACATGGAAAGCCAAGTCGATGGTGTTTCGGAGCCAGAGGACGTAGTCGCATATGCGTTGGCCTTGTTAGACCGTAATGGAATTTCTTTAACTGACCCAAGAGTTTCAAAGTTGCTCGGGTTAGCCAGCCAAGTAGACATTAGTAGGTTCCAAGAAACCTTGAACGGATTGGAGGCAGGAGAGAGCTTGAGTGGCATCTGTCAGACAGATGCTTTTACGGAACAGTTGTCAAATTCTCTTACCAAAACTGACCAGGAGCGTATGGGAGGAAGACAACTTCAAAAGTTGCTCGCACAGATACAGACTTATAGACTACTGCGCCAAAACAGACCAATCTCAACTTCACTACTTCAGTTGTCAGCTGGGGAGTTGGACACACAAGACAAACATCCAAATGAGAACCGCCACTCTCAAGAGATGGGCCCAACGGAGGACGTTTCTTCGGTTTCACAGTCAGAAACTTTACTTTCTAGTGCAAATGCTGCAGCCAATTTATATTTAAACTGTGAAGACAAAGGCATATATTGGGAAGGTGAACATGACGGACATAATAGTTATTCGGAGTTGATAGAAAGACGCAGGAGGATTTTGGATAAGAGAATAGAAGATAGATTGGAAATGCTCAAACATTTGCCAACCGACCTTCCCCCACACGTTCGCATTAGGGCTACAATTGAAGAAAAAGAGTTGAGATTGCACAAATTACAAGACCTTGTTAGAAAGCAGGTTCGACAAGAAATGGAAAAGCTACTGTCGGGTTCTTTCAACGATTCAGTATTGAGCACTTTACGAAGAGAAGCTCAGAAAGGGGACCAATATAACATGGTGAGCAATGTAGCAGCAGGTACTTATATGAACGGCTTGCCAAATAATATGAAACGATCTGTTTCTCGTGTGGAAAGGCGTCACAAACAGGAACTTGAAGAGAGAAGAAGGGCTAGACATCGACAGTATCTTTCATCTTTAATGGAACATATTCGGAACTTTCGTGATTTTCATAATATTGTTTCCAATATTCAACATCGCATGGCACGTGAAGTAGAGAAGTATCATAAAGAGAGGGCAAGAGAAGAAGAAAGAAGACAGAAGAAAGCCCAACTGGAAAGATTAAAGGCTTTGAAGGAGAATGACGAGGAAGCTTACTTCAAGTTACTTCAGAATACCAAGAACACACGTTTGATGCAATTATTGAGACAAACCGATATCTACTTATCCCAAATTGGTGCACAGGTGCGTCGTCAGAAGGAACTTGCAGAGTCGGAGGAACCCTTAAAAGCTCGAGCAAAAGAACGGAAACAAGGTTCGGCCCAAGCAGCAGCTGCTCAGGCTCTTGAGGAAGCAGAGAATACTTTGAGAGAAGGTGGTTCTGCAGCGGATACTTTAGAGGACATGAGAAGAAGAAGAGATGAATATTATACAATTACGCATTCAATTACAGAAGAAATCACTGAGCAACCGAGTACTTTAGTTGGTGGCACACTCAAACCTTATCAACTTGAAGGATTACAGTGGCTTATTTCATTGTTTAATAATAACCTGAATGGCATTCTTGCAGATGAAATGGGTTTAGGGAAGACTATTCAAACTATTGCGTGTTTGTGCTATTTGATGGAGAAGAAGAATATCAATGGTCCATTCCTTATTGTTGTACCTTTGTCAACAATGAGCAATTGGATTCGAGAGTTTGATCAGTGGGCACCTCATATCGTTAAAGTTATCTATAGAGGCGACCCTACAACCCGAAGGCAAATACAACAACATGAAATGGTGGCGGGTACTTTCAATGTTCTTTTAACGACATACGAATATGTCATTCGAGATAAGAGTGCCTTGAGCAGAGTCAAATGGCGTTATATAATTATAGACGAAGGTCATCGAATGAAGAATGCACATTGTAAACTTGCAATGACGTTAGGCGTAAAGTATCATTCGAGAAATCGTCTCTTATTGACAGGTACTCCTCTTCAGAATAACTTACATGAGTTATGGGCACTTCTTAACTTTCTGCTTCCCAATATTTTCTCGTCTTCGGATAATTTCGAAGCATGGTTCAACGCCCCGTTTCAATCGAGTGCTTTGGGAGAAACTGCAGAACTGGATGAAGAAGAAACTATGTTAATAATCAATCGTTTGCACCAAGTCCTAAGACCATTTTTGCTTAGAAGAATGAAGAGTGACGTGGAGTCTCAACTGCCGGAAAAGACAGAACATGTGATAAACTGTGAACTCTCAGCTTGGCAGAAAGTTTTGTATCGTCAGATTTCTTCAAAGGGTGGCATTGCCATCAGAGAAGGTTCTGCTGCAGCCACCTTTAACAATTTGATCATGCAGATGAGAAAAGTTTGCAACCATCCTTTCCTGTTTTACTATGACGAAGATATTGATCAACTTCCTCGAGAATACGTTATTCGTGCTAGTGGAAAATTTCTTTTCTTAAGTAGAGTTTTACCCAAATTGAGAGCTTCTGGACATCGAGTGCTCATATTTACACAGATGCGGAAGGTTTTAGATTTTCTTCAGTCGCTCTTGGAATTTCTTGGTATTAAGTTTTTGAGATTAGATGGGACAACAAAGTCAGACGAAAGAGTAGATTTGTTGGAGGCATTCAATGATCCAGATTCGGAATACTTTGCTTTTCTTCTGAGTACACGGGCTGGAGGCTTAGGACTTAACCTTCAAAGTGCTGATACTGTTATTATTTTTGACTCCGATTGGAATCCTATGATGGATATGCAGGCTCAGGATAGAGCACATCGTATTGGTCAAACGAGAGAAGTTAAGGTATTTCGACTCGTTTGTAGTGGCACTGTTGAGGAGAAGATCCTTGAACAGGCTCAGAAGAAGTTGAATATGGATGCTCAAGTCATTCAAGCAGGTCAATTCAACAATCGAGCTTCCGATTTGGATCGGCGACGTATGTTGGAAGAAATTTTAAGACGTCAACAAGATGATTCTTCACATGATCAAGCTCAGGACGATGAAGATGCCAATAGGATGCTTGCTCGAAGTGATGAAGAGTTTGAATTATTTTGTCGCATTGATAAGGAGCGCAAGAGATCCCATCCGATAGAGCTACTAGAAGATGAAAGCGAACTTCCTCAGTGGATATTGAACCCTAGAGAAGACGACAACAATGTTGGTTATACTGAAGCAAAATTAGATGGCCGCATTGGAAGATGGAGACGAGCACGAGAAGAAGTCATGTACAGTGACAATTTGACTGAACGTGAGTGGGATCGAATTGTTGAGGAAGGAGGTGACATAGACGAAGCCCTACGGAAGAAGAAGAGTGAACTTGAAAAACGTCGCAAGTTGGGCAAACGTGGACGTGTTTCATGGCGAGACAGAGAAGAAGAAGAAGAAGAAGAAGCTTCCATGGATGACCTGAGTGATTCTGATAGTAAAACACAAAAGAAACATCGCCGTTTATTAGTCAAAGCAGAAGAAGAAGAAGAAGACAAAATGGATGATGAAGGATCAGATATTTCGGAAGAACGTGAAGATAGCGAGTTTCGTAGACGTACGAATGGTTATGACAATTCCGAATATGATGAGACCACAGATGAATTGATGAACGGTACTGATTCTGAAGTCTATAGTCGAAATTCTAGACCCTTGAGTGCATCAGCATCAGTAGATGATGCACAAGGAAGTTTTTCTACCAAAGACTGGACTAGTGATAATGATAGTAGTGAGAATGATGAAGATCATGAAATGTTCAATCGTGTCACGAAACGTTTAGAATTTTAAGGAATACGATTGGTTCATTTTGGACAAGTAGCAACATTCCATACGTTTGTGATTGGAGAATAAAGACAAAAGAGTGAGATCGTTTCTTAAGATGAAGCGATATCAGATATGTTGTATTGGAGCAGGTTATGTTGGAGGTCCTTCTATGTCTATAATAGCTTATCAATGTCCTCATATTGACGTGAAGGTAAATAAAAATAAACTCCGAACTTCTCTCACTAGGAACAGGTTGTCGATATTTCCCAAGAAAGAATCGACTCCTGGAACTCACCTTCAGGAGACTTGCCTATTTATGAACCAGGACTACGTGAAGTTGTGTTGGTAAGCTGTTGATCAACTCTTCATTCACCATCTCACTGAATGGGGACTTAGAGTGTTCGTAACAGAAACTTGTTTTTTTCAATGGAAGTGGACGAAGCCATTGAAGATGCAGACATGATATTTGTAGCTGTCAATACACCTACCAAAATGGTATCACTGGGTTTGACTGTCACAACTTGCTAACAAAGACTTGTGTAAAAAGAGAGGATTAGGAGCAGGACGTGCAGCTGATTTAACTCGTTGGGAATTAGCAGCAAGAAGAATTGCTGCTGTAGCAACGACACCGAAAATAGTGGTAGAGAAGAGCACTGTTCCTATCCGTACTGCGGAGGCTATTGCTAGTGTTTTGACTGCTTCGGGAAAAACACATTTCTCGATAGTGAGCAATCCAGAGTTTTTGGCTGAAGGTTTGGAATAAGCGTTGATGTACCTTGTATTTATTTTTGTAAAGGAACAGCGATACAAGATTTAAGGAATCCTGACCGAGTTTTGATCGGTACCAATACGGAGGATCCTCGAAGTGTTGAAGCGATGAATGTTCTGGTGGATATTTATAGTCACTGGGTTTGTTTATCGTTTCGTTGTGACTGTTTTAGAGTACACTTATGGACTCATATAGGTGCCACGCGAACGGATTCTTACCACCAATGTTTGGAGCTCTGAATTGAGCAAGTTGGTTGCCAATTCATGTTTAGCTCAACGTGTTTCAACTATCAATGCAGTAAGTGAAATATGTGAAGCCACTGGAGCAGACATTGATGAGGTATCAACCTTTCTTGTGTATACTTGGAGAATGATGAGATGCTTAATGACTTTGAAAGGTTGCAAATGCTGTGGGTTTGGACAACAGAATAGGCGTAAAGTTTCTTAAGGCTTCTGTCGGATTTGGTGGCAGTTGCTTCCAGAAAGATATTCTTAGTCTTGTCTATTTATGTGAAAGTATGGGTTTACAGGAGGCAGCGGAATATTTTTATTGGATAGTGAAGTTGAACGATCATCAAAAGGAACGTTTTGTTTCTCGTATTATTCACGGTTTATTTCATACGGTTACTGGAAAACGTATCACAGTTTTAGGGTTGGTGACTTGGAATGTTATTCTGTTATTAACGTCTGTGCATAGGTTTGCTTTTAAAAAGGACACTGGAGATACTAGAGAGTCACCGGCTATCGAAGTTTGTCGTCGTTTGTTGTATGAAAAGGCAATCCTATCAATTTATGATCCAAAAGTACATTCATCTCAGGTAATCATAAAGAGGCGACAACCCTATTCTCTTTTCAACGCAGTGATATTCAACAAATGATTTAGATACTGACTGACCTTTGTCACTCAACTGGAATGGACCTTTTGGAGTTGAACAAGTATGCAACTGTTTATGCTGACCCATATGAAGCTTGTTATCAAAGCCATGCATTGGTTGTGTGTACTGAATGGGATCTTTTCAAGGTATGTCGAGTCAGTCTTCTTTGTTCATCATGATAAATGAAACAATTGCAAAGGAATTGGACTTTGAAAGAATATATTGTGAAATGGAGAAACCCGCGTTTGCTTTTGATGGGAGAAATGTTTTACCTCACGAAACAATGAAAAGTTTGGGGTTTGTGATTTATGGCATTGGAAAGCCTTTAGACAAACGACTCAATTGGGTATAACAATGAAACAAAATCAAACATGAAATGATACAATTGAAAAATTTCACATTCATACAAACATGGTTTCTTATGTTCACTATCATCCAATCGTCACCAAAATTTCCGCAACATCAGAATAAATGAAGAATTATACACTCTTTCCATCCAACAAGAAACTAAACACCATTTCTGAGTTTGTATGATATGATTTGAAACTGTGCCACTTCTTTTTGACAAAAACGGAAATGCTATCTGTGCCGTATTTGCAATATGTGGACCGATTCCTGCTGTAATCGTTCCAGGAACTGCCGTATTCTTTACATCATGAAAACCTCTTAAAAAAGCAATCATCGCCAATAAAAGAGTAGACAGTGACAACACCAAAAGACATGCAATGATAACTTCAGGGTGAAGAAAGACAGCTGCCAAATTTCCAAAATTTCTCATAGTCCTTCTAACTCTTCTTCCAGTAAAGGGACGACGCCTAAGAGCCTTTTGAACTGAAGCATCCAAACTCAAGTCATTCGCTCTTTCCTCATGCATGCGTTTGGATAATTCACCATGAAGAGGAAATACATCCTCAATAATCGATGTGAGGAGAGAATTCACTGCAAACTCGTATGGTTCTAATCCCTAAGACAGAATTACTAAATAAAAAACTGGATACCACTAAGATATTTACCAGCTCTGAACGACATACTGGACAGCTACTCATATTCAAGGGCCCATATACAGCTTGTGATATACAAGAGCGACAAAACGTGTGTGAACATCTTAGGGTTATTGGTTCATAAAATACATATAAACATATTGGACAGGTAAAATTCTCCAATCTCAAAGAGGGTGATAGAAAAGGTTGTAGACAAGAGTTTCCCCACTTGAGCCTTTGAGAGGAAGAATAGCTTTCCTTTCCCCATTTCTTCTGTGCGCCAAGAAGAAAAGGTGCGGAAGTTTGAGGAGAATTTCTGTCCTTATGGGCCAGCTCTTCCAAACTATTCACAAAAGGCACATGACTCTTAACAATCTGCGGAGCTTTGTAGACAAATTCCTTATTCTCATATTGGCAAACAGCAGGCGGTTCATAATCTCTATTTTCAGAAACACGTCCTTCTCTAAGACTCCACTTCCGCTGCAAGCCATCCCAGTCTCCTGGGCAAGAAACAGGTTCTCTTGAAGAAGCGTTTATAAGTTGCACGTCACACGACAACGTCCTTCTTCTAGTTCTTGGCTGTTGGCCTTGTTTTTCAAGTGAAGCAAAAGGAGAAATGGCGCCATATCTTCCTTGTGTGGTTTCCGTCATTTCTCACAACAAATCAACAAAATCATTCAAATCCTGTTGTCTAATACCGACCCAAATAAGCTCCCATCGAAAATTTTCTATCGGTTTGACGGCGTTGGCTCATGTAAAGAGGTACTCGTTGTTCATATTCTGTTATGCAGCAGAAGAAGGAAGAAGACTCTATTCTAGACTTGGAGAAGTTGTCTTCAGCAGTTACCTTTGAACCAAGGGATTTGCCGATAGAGAAAACAGACTATAGTGCACTTATTCTCGTACAGGAGCTTGGAAAGGAACTCATCCCCTCTTCTAAGTATATTTCTCGTTTGGAACTTGTTATGGAGTTGCAAAAGTATGGAGAGAAGGCAACTGACTGTCCATCTTTTAACTTGAGAGATTTGAGAAAGGTTGACCCTGCTTTTCAACCTAACTTTTGTTTATACGTTGTTGGCAGTATTTTACTGGTCAACCTGAATCAAATTGCCGCCATTATTCTACCATCCAAAGTGATTTTCTTGGACCCCGAATCCTCGCAGACCAAGAGAGCTTGCAATACTGTCATTCAACTTTTGCAAAAAGAAGAAGAGAGACTTGTGTTTCCCTTTTCAGTTTTGGAAGGTCTCCTTCTTACTGCTTGTTTATCTGTCGAGCGTGAAATAGCTTTGTTGGAACCTCGAGTCATGGATGCGTTGAATCAAGTATCGAAGTATTCCAATTATTCGAGACTTGCAGAACTTCGTTTGTATCGTCAGAAACTATTGCATTTGCACTCCATTGCTGACAGAATGGACACTTTGCTTGAAGAATTTTTTGATTCGGATTTTGTAGAAGAAGCATTATTTATAGAGAATAATGAACTAGTGAAGAGAGAGTTGGGCCAACTTTCTAGTTTGGATGAACTCAAGTGTGTTTTTGAGCCGTATCTTCAGGTAATGAAAGAATTTCTGTTCAGAATGGATGGCTAATTGGAAATTTTGCAGAGTTTGGATTTACAAAAGAGTATTTGTAATGGGTTTTTGAAAGCACTACAGAATGTAGAACGTGCTTTGATGCTTGGATTTGATTTTATACGGAATAAGTTATTTACTTTGGACTTGTTGGGAACTATTTTGATTCTGAGTTTTACATTAATCAATATGGTTGGTAAGGGCGATTGATAGAAATGGACACTAAAGATAGTGATAGGTTGTGGGGTTTTTTGGTTTCAACCTGACTCTTCCCATTTACAATTTATCGGATGGCAGTCAATATTATTTTTATGCGATAGTGGGTAGTTTGACGCTCATTTTGTTGGTGAGCATTGTTGTAACCATTTTGTGGATGAAAAAGAAAGAGTTTCTTGTATTTCATGAAAACATTGATCGGCAGGATGTTAGTTCTCATTCTCAATTGGGTGATTCTGCTTGACAAAAGTTTTGTAAGAAGGGGGCAATGCGATCTTTCCATGAACATAAATATATCATTTTTGGAGCAAAATAACACTACATTTATATATCTGCACAACCACAGAGCTCCTATTAAGCAATATATCGATAACTTCTTTGGTTATTGTCTCGTTCTAAAAATTCCCGTTCGATCAAACTTTCGATTCGTCGCTTAATTTCTGCTGGTTCTGGAACAAAATGAGTTTGGAGTTGGCTTATGACTTCCGATACCAAATTGTTGTGATCCAAATACCTTCTCGCCTTCATAATACGAACGATGGCAGCTTCAATTTGTGGTTTTCGATCGTCATCCACTCGACCTTGCGTTTCTCTTTTCTCTTCTTCCGTTTCCTTTTCTGCCATGATGTTGGCAACTTTGATGCGAACCAATTTGCATGTAAACTTGGAATGAAATGAAAACATATCGGTGTCCACTACTTCTTTTCCTTTTGGCTCCTTACAAAGGATACGATATTTGCCGCATGCCAAACTTTTCAAACAACGTATCAATTCATTTTGTGGTAAGCCTGTCTCTTCTTGAATTTGACGAAAACTCAATTCATCATGATGATTGAATAACAGCAAGATAATGGCTTGATGAGTGGAGACTTGAAGTTCATGACGTCTCGATGGAAAATGGGCACGCAACTCTACATTTCCTAAACTAGTTTGCCAAGAAAGCAATCGACCACTATGTCTAGCAAAATATATTTTCTCAAATGCCTATAGAAAATGTGTCAAACCAGAAAACAAAAGCCACTCACTGCACTCACTTGGCAACAACGCTGCATCTCCAACGGAAGTCGAGCAGCAGGTTGATTTCGAATCGGCCAACAACCGGTAGTCAAAACGTTCACTTGAAACTCAATGCCATTCAAACTCGATTGAGGATCATCTAAAGCGGTACGAAAAGCTTCTACTTCTTCAGCACTCGTACGAATATCAGTGAACATGACTTCTAACTTGGAAGTAAACTGATAGCCACATTCGCTCTTTAGTTTTTCAATAAATATTCTTTCGATATCTTCGGAAAAATTTCTTCCTGACAATAGACGCTTTGCTAGATGCTGTTTGTAATATCTTTCGAACAAGTCTTTATCTCTCACAGCACGAAACAATAAAATAACTTGTTCAAAGCAGTTTTCCATTTCTGCTTCCGATGCATTTCGAAAGTCCGTTCGGATGCGATGATCCAAATAAAGAGAAAGATATTCTGAAGTTCTTACAAACTGATTAAGGAACCATTCAAATGAATCGTTCACTGTTTGGAGCAGCTTTTTGTCCACGCAAGTGTCTAAACTCCACGCATCCATACTCGTATTTCTGCTGGCTGATTGTTCATGACAAAAGGCATCATCAACAATGTTCATATACTTTTGACGAAGACAGATGACTGCTTCCACCCAACGAATCGGATCATCTCTATTATCAACGTCGTTTAAAATAAGACTGGCTTGCGTATGAATTTCCTTCTTCAATCGGGACCTCAATAGTTCATCTCCTCCTTGAACTTTGTGAAAAAGATTGTACATAATGGCAAGATCTTGTGTGCAGTCATTTCGAACCAAATGTACGAAACCTGAATTCTCCATATCCACGATTGTTTCCATATGTCTAGTCACAAGTTCATCTTGGACCACTTTTATCAACTCTGAGGGAGAGTTTACGCAAAGATAAGATTGGATTCTATCTTGCTCTTCCACAAGTCTTTGTTCTACGCGTCTCAGATAAACTGGACAACTACAAATAGACAACTGCAATTGGGCTTCCTCATAGTAAAAGTCAGCAGTTTCTTTCAACAGGCGTCTTTCAAAGTCATAAAAGATTTCTTCTCCTTCCTGCTCGCCGTTCAAGTCCCGCAACATGGTTATCAACGAAGCCAAGAGTTGTCTATTGACTTCTTCTCCTTTCCTCTCCAACTCAACCAGTCCCAGGATCCCGTTCACTAGTCTCTCATAGATAAGCGTTGACTTTATGAATACTTTTCGAAAGAGTGCCAATCCCAAATCATACACGGGCGTTTTTCTCTTTGCAGCCACGTAAGTTCTGTCCATATACATCAGAATATCTCTTATATGTATCATAGAAACTTTATGCCATTCCCACTCCTGTTTGACTTTTTCCAGAAAACTACTATCGGTATGCGCTGCAACTTGTCTCACTACTTGGTCCAGTAGCTCTGTCAAACAATCCTCTAAACCATTATACAACATATCTCCGTGTTTATGGAGAACCAAGTTGTAGGCATTTCTGTAAAGTTCTTCATAAGACAAAACGCCTGTATTGTGTTTGCATATTTCCTTGATGGCTTCCTTAAGTGAGTCCCAGGTCCTTTCAGCATATTTTGGGTCTGCTTGTACACTATGTTTGAAAGGAAGTATTAGAACACGTGAACCTAATCTCCTCGACATGGGTTTTATGGAATAGTCTTTTTGGACACACAAAACTCTCAAGCCATCATCGACCTATTATTATGGAAAGCAACATGAAGCAATTCAGATCCGTTGTTTTTATGATTGAATAGGACAAGTAGCAAAAATAATGATATAAGAACTCCATATTTGTAACAAACTTATGAGTTGTTTGAGTATACAAACGGGAAGAGATACATAAAACACGATATGGATCAACTATATTGTCCAATCAACATACAAGAGAGAGAGAGAGTAGGTGTACAAAACAACTTGTCATACCTTATTCCAGTCACTTTGAGTAGACAAAAAATGAAGCAAATAGAGACATAAAAAGCACAATTCGTTCAATAAACAAACCAACGTAAGTACAGGTCTCCAATAGTAAACTCTAAGTAACTTAAAGCGACCAGCTTGTTTATGACTAGTCGTTCCACTCGCCATTCCACTTTGCCAATTCAACAACACCAAAATAGCCTTTTAGTCCATTCTACTTACGCAATCATCTGTAACCAATGGCTAAAGCCATCCAGTATTATACCAAATAGAAATATCAACACATATTCCTTGTACAAATGGGATAGTAAAGTCAACAAGCCAGCAGTGGCACAACGATCGGTCAACATGTCTAACAAAGCACCCAACTCACTACCTAATAAAAACAAAACACATAGTATAAGAGTTATCAGCAGACCTTCAAGAACAGTATACTTTGGTGAAAATAGCGAGCAGCATAGCCATCTGCTGCGTCAAGAAGGAAGCTTGTCAAATATAAGAAAAAGAATCGACTGCTTTCTTCCCATTGCCAAAAAGCACATATAGCCAACAGTATTCTTAAGTAACCTTGGCCTTGTAAGACTTTTGAAGTTTTGCTCATTTTGCTTACCGATGATATTAGGAATATAAAGAAAGGTATTTTTCATTTCCCCAATACACAATCTTTCAACTATTCATCCTTTCAACTTTTTATTCTGAAGAATGATAACATTTCATTCTTCGAATACATTCCTTTTGAATATCTTCCATTGTAGCAAGGCAAGAACCTTTACAAACAGAATCCAATAGAAAACCAGGAATAGAAGACTTGGGTTTGGAACTGACATGTAACGATAGAAAGCAACACAATTCAGCTTTGATAGCTTGTTTGAGTTGGATAATCAACATGTTGAATAGTACGTACCTTCTTGAAGAGGCTCTACAATCCATATAGCGTGATATTCCTTCAGCATGTTACTTTCAATCAACTCAATGACCAAACTGTGAGGATAGGATTCCTTTACTCGCAACAGTTGTTGTGACTTTTTAGAGAAGAATAAGAATCCGTGTTGTTCTATGGTTTGTATTTCATATTCATCTTCTGCTACTTGTCTCTTTACACAACTTTCAATGACATGTCTACAAAAGCACTTGAGATGATCATAATCTGAAATAACAGAAAATGCAGTTCTACAGTCGCAAGGAATCACCACTGAACTATATAAAACACGTCTAGAATGTGAATGTCTTTCCAATCGAACAGACACTTGAGCATCTTCTTTAGGTACACAAGATATGATAGAAGACAGATGAAGGCGTTCCCATGTCCTATCTTGCATACTTGTGCAACTAATGGAGCCATTGGGTCTACAAGAAACAAAGCCTGTTGGCAATTTCAAAGAGAAGAATGCCTTACTATGCCAATGGACTTGGAAAACAGCTGCACTACTTTCATTTTCACTATCTGCAACTAAAAATGGTTTGGTTGTAGAAATACTTGAATCGAGTCGCACATAATGTCCATTCCAAGTACTTTTCAAACGACAGATAGATTGTTCTTTAGAGTATTCAAATGAAATAGAGTCTCTAAGTGCTGCAAATGGTCCATGATGGAAATAAACCTTTCCGTGGTCACCAATAGTTAAGAATCGTCCACGATGATCTAAAATACGGACAGTAATATTGGTTCTAGGAGATTTCACATAACTTAACGGAACGGGAATCAGACAAAACTGCTCCCAACTCTTGGCTACCTTTCGATCAGCTACTATGGTTCCATTTCGTTCCAAACAAACATAGCGCAATGGTTTGTCAGAGTTGTCTTTCCTTTCTTTACTACAAGTTCCCAACGAAATAATTCCTGTTCGTCTTTCTTCTATCCAAAACTCACTTTGGGTGCTTTCGGTCTCTATTTGTTCCTTGGAAGCAACAAAAACGTGACATTCTTGCCTTTTTACATAAACAAGTCGTCCATCAAGAGAATATAATTTGCAACTCTTTCCTCGAATAAAAGCTATGAAACAAGTCTTTGGAAAATATGCGTCATCGGTTACCCAATCTGACGAAACCGAACCTATCTTGGAACCCTCTTGATTATCTAAGGAATAACACCAAGCTTTCTTCAAGTCACTCGAAAAGATATGAATACATATTACTTGAGTGGAATCTGAAGAGTTGTGGTGACGAGCTACCATGGAGGAGGTGGAAGAGGAACGTTTAGGAGATAACTCAGAGATTCTGGTTCTAGTTGTCTTATTGTCCTCAGACTCTTCATCTTCTTCTGTATGAAATAAAGAAGAAACGGCTTGATATATTCTATTCATAAGTACGTTGATAACTGAATCATATGAAAAGTGCGGTTATGGATCGGCCAAGTTATCCAGTGATGACGACTCAAAAATCAATCCACAGATATAGGTTGACAAGTAAAGACTTTATGGAATATTCAGTAAATCAAAGACATCCATTGCTCGATATTGTATATAGTTTCATGCGAAATGAATTTGAAAGCTTTTCTATAAATTGGAGTCTCTTGGGCAATGCCTCCTAAGAAACAAGAACAACAGAAAAAAGGCAAAACAGTGGAAAAGGAAAAACAAAAAATCGTAGAAGATAAAACTTTTGGACTGAAAAATAAAAACAAAAGTAAAAAGGTACAGAATTATGTACAACAGGTTAAGAAACAAGCAGCACAAAAGGTCGAAGGAAATAAACCTCGGCGAAAGGAAGAGGAAGAACAGAAAAAGATGTCCAAGAAAGCTTTATTGGAAGCACGTGCAGCAGAACTGGGACTCATTATGAAGCCTGTTAAAGAAAAGGATAAAACAGAAGAAATATCTGAAGAGGAGAAAAGAAGACAAGAGGAGGAACTCGAACGTCAACGAATTGCCAATTTACCAATAGAAGAACAGATTGAAGAACACAGGAAAAAGTTAGACACTACTAAAAAGGTGACAGAAGAGATCTTTAGAAAGTGGCTTCAAAGTAGGACAGCACAAGTATCGGACAAGAAAAGGAAAAGTCAGTCGACCAAAGGAAAAGCTGCACCTTTAACTGGTCGAGAGCTTTTTACTAAACAGAAAGAGTTGTTTGTCGATGATGAAGATGCAGATACTGTGAAATATGAAAGACCGTTGGTTTATGAAGATAGTGACGAGGAAGAAGAAGAAGAAGAAGAAGATAGATATCCTTCAGAAGAAGAATCCAATCAAATAGAAGTACAACGACTAACAGATAATCTAAACAGAACCTCTTTGAGTAATCAAGTATAGAGAATATCAGCAGAGTTGTTCATTATATAGAAAGACATTTGGAATACCTAATAAAGTTAAGAATACGCTTTTTTGTCAAGTATTGAGCTTCATATGGATACTGTGATGTTTTCAGCTGTATAGTATATATTCTAGGGGGTTGACTCTCTTTTCTGCCAACCTGTGTATCGAAGAGAATGACAAAGTTTTTCTGTTTCTGTTTGTCCTCTTCTTCGTCTCTCATAAGAAGAATAACGACTCACTTTGAATGATTCGCTATCGACATTTTTCTTATCCACTTTACAAATGTCCTCATTTCTAGTTGCATCATATTCACTCACAGTCCTTCGATATCTTTCACGCAACCCAGTTCTACTCTCTACTCCGGAGGGTATTCCAAAAGGTTCTTCTTTTGTTATATATACACTCCCGCAATCATCATAGACGATGGATTGTTGATAATGGATATCTTTTATCTCATCCTGCCTAATATTATCCAACAAGATACTTTTCCAATTCGAAGGAAAGCCAAAGCTAAATATCGGAAGAATAGAAGAATTCAAGTTACTTTGTTGCCAGTTGAGTTCTCCAATAAGAGAATAAAGGGACTTGTGACGAGTAATAACTAGTACTGGAGTAAATGCTTTTACCTAATAGGCAAAGAAGATCAGCGCAACTCTATTCATTTTTTATTACTTACCACACTACTCGTTCTCCAGAACCTTTCCTCTAGCCTTCCATTGACCAGCCTTCTACCATATATGACAATTGAACTTTTGGTTTTATTCCAACGTAGGCACCAGGAAGACAATACGGTTACCGGAGCTTCCTCTTTGGCGGAGTTGAACATTCCAAAACACACATTTCCATTCGCAGTACTTTCTCCATTTCTCATCCACATGAATAAGAGCCCGCCAAAATTTGATTCCATAGGAAGAAAGTATTTGTGTGTCTTTATTCCATAATCAGGCAAACTATAGAAAAGTAAATGAATCATATAACAGGATTTCAATAGCTCAGCTATCAACACTGGCAAGTGCTTGATGTTTGCTTATCATTGAGTTCGACAGTATCCGGCAAATAGCTACAAAAAGTTCCTTTGAGAAAACTTGTCGGAATCAATGCAACGCTACTTACAATTCCTCTTCTCTTTCACCTCTTTTCAACGCACTAGTTACTACAACATCAAACGCCTTATCTACCAATATGTTTTCCTTTGCACTGGTCTCAAAATAAGGAATGTCTCCTTTAGATGAACACCACTGTTGAACACGCCGTGAAGGTACCTAGAGTAAAACTAAGAATTCCAAGACTTTATACATAAAATTAACAAACAGAGCGTTGGGCTTCCAAATCAGACTTATTTCCCAGGACAACAAAAGGAAAGTGTTGTGGATCAGATGGGTTTGCAGAGACCAAAAATTCATCACGCCAAGTTTCTAAACTCTATGCTGCAAATAAAATATTTGATTTTGCTTCAATGAGACAACTTACTTCAAAGCTTTTCACATCAGTTATATCAAAAACCAAAACACAAGCATCAGCACCACGATAAAACGCACTTCCAAGGCTTTGATAACGTTCTTGTCCAGCTGTGTCCCATATTTGCAAGTTTACCTAAAAACAACAAAATAAGAAGACCATTCTAACAACACTATAGTGACAAAACAACATTTCTATCATCTACAAACATATCCTTGGTCAGAAAATCTGCTCCAATAGTGGCTTTGTATTGTTGACTGAAACGACGATTGACAAACCTTTCCAAGAGAGATGTTTTCCCTACACTGATCTTGGTTAAGAGAGTTGATCCACTACGAAAACATACAATTACCCGCTATCTCCAAGAACTACGACTTTTAATAACTTTGGCCTCAAACTACTCGTCATTGTTCCGCCAAACGTAAACTCACCAGCTGGAAATTGTGGGGTGGGTCGTGAGTACTTGTAACTCACTACGTCTTGTGAAAGATGTCCATCTTGTTCGAGATTCTTTATTGGATTTTCGTTTTTATGTTAACTGCTGCGTTGTTGTTCTGTGCGATATATACTCTTGTTCTATTTTCCGATCTTATGATCGATCATATTAATCCTATCGAGTTGTGTGACAAGGTGAACTTTCTGATTTATCCAGAGTAAGAGAATGGGACTCCGCTTAACTAGTCGACGCTTAACAAGTTTACTAAAGGTTCTTTGGACATGTATTCCTTACCGTAACTTTGCTAGCCAAGGGGCACTGGCTAATAGCTTTGTTGAACGTCCCACTCATAGCGTACAACGTTAACCGTTATCGACAGAAAAAGCATTTGTTAGACAACACAAGGGTTTTTAGCGTCGTTGGAAGAGAGCAACGCATTTGTGAAGTCAAAATGGGTTTTTTCCTTCTTACTTTTTTTGTTTATTTGTATTGGTAAAGTAGCCTGTTGTCTTATGTTGAATATAATGCTGAGTTTCCGTTAGCTTTGTTATGTCGATGATAAAACTGGAATCAGATACGAATATTCCTGAAAAGCTTGTGACATAGCTAAAGGAGATAAATATTAGGAATATAACAACTGGATAGAACATTCTGTATCTATGTGTCAAGCTCTATCGCTGATAATAAATAATCTTCCACTTGGTTGGCTTGTCTGGAAATATTGATTGAAAGTGTTATATCAACAAGAGTTGGTCTAGAATACATGAATACAGGTGCACAGTCGTATAGCAGCCTTGAGAAGGTGACCCATTCTTCAACTATTTATTGAATATGTCACAAACTTGAGCTTTATCATGCAAAAAATGTAGAATCAACTTGAATAACACTCTCTATGAATCTTCTCAACAGTGATATATTCAAAAAGAGCGAAATTGAGAGAATACACACGAAACTTTCTGACTATTTTAGAATCAGCAACAGAAAGATGGTGAAGTAACCGAAAATAGAATGTCTGAGATATGCAATAGAAACAAGATATTCTCTAAGCTTTCTAAAGAACATTCAAAGGTATTACAGTGTTTTTCTAGGAAAGATACTACAGTGTCTTTCAAAACCATTTTCAACTAGGGTCGATAACAAGAAAACATCATACTCCATTTGAGAAATTCCTCGAAAGAATATGATACAATATAAGCTCTTTCTCACGCAGTCTAACATGCAGTGCCAATGAGAATAGCCACAAGAAAGATAATACAAAGGTACGATAACTTCCTCAATTTGTGATGGAGAAAAATGCGTTCACAAAAGGCGCCCATTGGCTGAGGGCTCAACTTGGAGTGGCCTGATTGAATGAAGGGCAATCCCGCTTTGTCCGTTTTGATTTGAGAATCCCGCTCTTTGTCAGTCACTTGGTGTTTTCAAAATACGGATTTTGTGTTTGGGCAATGTCATCTGTTCGAAGGGCTAGCTCAAATACTCCAACTACTCGTGCGGGTTCAAGTGGTGCTTCAGGTTCCAACAGAAGCTCAGCAGTGGGTTCAAAGTGGAGTACCGGTAATCTATCCGGTTCTGCAAAGAGGTAAGAAAATTAGTTGGAACGAGTCAGGCCCTAACCCAAGTCAGAATTCAAAAAGAGTTGGCAGAAATAAGTTTGGATCCCCCTAGTAACTGTTCAGCTGGTCCAAAAGGAGATAGCTTGTATGAATGGGTTGCAACCCTAATTGGCCCTGCAGGTTCTCCATATCAAGGAGGTAATACAGAAATATTATACAAGTTCCTCTGTTCATATGGAAATTCAGGTGTCTTTTTCTTGGATATAACTTTTCCCCCTGACTATCCTTTCAAACCACCAAAAGTAGTGTTTCGTACGAGAATATTCCACTGCAATATCAACCAGCAAGGTCATATCTGTTTGGATATTTTAAAAGACAATTGGAGTCCAGCTTTGACTGTTTCAAAGGTAAATATTTGAAGAAAGTAGCCAACAAGTGTAATTGATTTTTCCTAGGTGTTGCTTTCTGTTTGTTCTTTGTTGACTGATCCTAATCCACATGACCCATTGGTTGGAAGTATTGCCCATCAGTACTTAACGGTATGTATTTGATATAACAGTGTCTCGTTCATTCTATAACACATTCTATTACAGGATAGAAAAGCGCATGATGAGACAGCTACTGAGTGGACTCGTCGCTTTGCAACGTAGCACATAACTTTGCATAGTGGAGAATCATTGTTTATTTCTTTCAAAAGATTATAGATCTTGTGACCGTTTTTCTAACGCTTTTGAAAATAAATCTACATCGTGTGTGGAACACGACGAATAAGAGCGTTCTTGATCGAGGATACCATTGAGACTTTTGCAAGAAACCAAAGCAACGTTGCCATTTAGACAGAGTGGGACAGTTACTAGTTTTTGTTTTGTTTCCAAAGGCTTTTGGAAAAACCTAAAAAGTCCCTAAACTTGAAGCCTGAACGAACGGTCTCTTGAAACATTTTGATATCTTCGTCACTAAATTCTTCTGGGAACTTTAGCATACAAGACTCCATTCTATCGAATTCTGGTTTGCATATAACTAAGCATCCAATGTTAATATCATCTGTTAAACAATCTGAATAGCTGATACTCACAATGTCCTTTCCCTTCACTACGATTCTCTAAATAACAACGAAAAGAAGTAAGAAACTCACTTTTACAAGAACTTTCTTGAAGTTGTGCTATACAAGGACACTAAGAACGTATCTAGTTCATCTAGCGGTTCTCTGTTCCTCTTCAACTTACCTTTATATCCTCAGGAATCTTGAAATCGTCGTCATTCGAGACGTTCCCGTTCATGATCGATAAGAATGAGCGACACCCAACTCGAAGGGTATATGAAATGTCTATATTTGGACTTGAGCTTCTGTAGAACGATATATCAGTGATTGTATAAAATGAATCCAAAGAAAGTTTTTCTCCTTTGTACTCATTCAATATATATACAGGAACCATAGAACATCTTTTGCAAAAATCGAACTCTTCACTAGTCTTCCAATGCTTTGTCAAGCTTGATTGACAGTAGTCCATTCAGTTTAGAATATTTTTATATTTTTCCGATTTTCAATTTTGTGATTGGGAAAAGCGCCAAGTGCTCGTCGTCATACCCAACTTAGTAGTTTCAACAGCAGCTAACTAGTATAACTGTTCCCTATTATTATTAGTTCTCAGTTGTTGTTTATGTATTTTATTGACAGTTTATAAGCAGTTTTTTCAAAAGATATGGGTGCTTGTGCCAAGGGACCTCTTTCCGACCAAGACGTTGGAACGAAGAGTGACCCTTCCGATAACCAATTTAGTGTCGACTCTATAATAGAAAGACTTTTAGAAGTTCGTGGGCAGCGACCAGGAAAGCAAGTTAATTTGAAAGAGGAAGAAATAAGAGAACTTTGTTTGCGTTCACGAGAAATATTTCTTTCTCAAAAGCCTCTTTTGGAATTAGAGGCGCCTATTCGTATTTGCGGAGACATTCATGGGCAATATCATGATTTATTGAGACTTTTTGAATACGGGTATGTTTGGAATACAGCCACAAGCACAGGAAACTAAGTAATGGAAGTGGATTCCCACCAGAGTCCAACTACCTATTTTTAGGTGACTACGTCGACAGAGGGAAACAAAGTATCGAAACCATTTGTCTTCTACTAGCATATAAGGTGAAATACCCTGAAAACTTTTTTATTCTTCGTGGAAACCATGAGTGTGCCAATATTAACCGTATTTATGGTTTCTATGACGAGTGTCGTCGAAGGTAATACTCCAATATGATAAAGTGGATTTGTAGGTTTGTTGAAGTTTCTCTAGATATAATGTAAAGCTGTGGAAGACCTTTTGCGACGTATTCAATTGTCTCCCGATTGCAGCAATCATTGATGAAAAAATATTTTGTACACATGGCGGTTTATCTCCTGAACTGACTTCTATGGATCAAATTAGAAGAATTACGAGACCTACTGATGTGCCCGACCAGGGATTATTGTGTGATTTATTATGGAGTGATCCTGAAAAGGACATCAAAGGTTGGGGTGAAAATGACCGTGGTGTCTCTTTTACGTTTGGAGAAGACGTAGTGGAGCGATTCCTGCAACGTTTTGATTTGGATTTAGTATGTAGAGCGCACCAAGTAGTAGAAGATGGCTATGAATTTTTTGGTGATCGTAAGCTAGTAACCATTTTTTCGGCTCCAAACTATTGTGGGGAGTTTGACAATGCAGGAGCGATGATGAGTGTAGATGAAACACTTATGTGTAGTAAGTTGTTTACTATTGAAGATTTTTTTCTTTTTTTCAACTGTTCACAAGGCTTTCAAATTCTAAAACCAGCTGAAAAGAGTCAGAAATTACAATTGTCAGGTTTATGTTATCCAATGTCTCCTCAGAACTCGTCTATAGCCAATTCCAGTGTTTCACCTGTCACACCGCCAAAGACAAAAAAGAAGAAATAATCAACTTTCACACTTTGTGACTATTTTTTTCTATTTGAAAAACGTAGAAAATAAAGAACATTCCTTGCTTTGGAGATTGTGGAATTGCTTTTTGGGAAAAATGAGTTGGCACAATAAGCAATTGGTTGGCAATAACAATAGACAACTCAGAACAGGTGACTCAGAATTGCAGTTGGATGTTTATGGACCCAACTTGATAGCAACAAGTTATCCACCCGTTGGTGCAACGGAACACCCCATTTCACCCATGGTGCCTTCTGGGTCAACACTTTCTTTACAACCCTATTCTTCTTCTTTCGAGGACAATTTTGTCACTCGTTATGGACCAGAGGGTCCTTTATTTGGAAGACTATGTGACGACCTTGTTGCACATTTAATTTCATTTATTCCAAGTGTGCAAGATAGAGCAGCTTTCAGGGAAGTTGCCACTCGATGGAGAAGAATTATCAACGAAACACCCGACTTGTGGAGAAGAGTAAGTATCGTTTGCTATCCCAATGGAGTGCTTACACATGTGGCTTACTGTAAAGGCTTCATTTCGTGGCTTTTCTGCAGGAGATAGGCTTCACGAAGTAGTCGCTGGACATGAAACCCACATTTGTGTTTTAGACTTGACCGGTTGTTGGAATGCTAGTGAGCCAAGTGTAGCAAGGTTGTTTTGTTCATGTCCCCATCTCGAAGAAGTAGACCTTAGTGGAATATTTGGTATCAGACCGGAAACATTCTGCCAACTTCCAAGTCATTGTCGTTTTCGTCATGAAGAAGTGGAAGTAAGTTGTGCATCACTCATGGGTCGTTATTGTTTACTCATTCCTATAGCAAACGTTTAAGAAGCTTTTAAAGTTTCTGTTACATATACCGTCTCCTAGTGTTTTGTTGGTCATTACTGATGGCTCTGTTCAACTGGAGTCGAGAAATAGACGAGGTGAGTACCCCTGTTTTGCTCTTCGTTGTTGGCGACAGTGGTTGACAATGTTGATTCATATTAGTTGTCAGAGTCAGATATCTGGAGCCTTTGCAATTGTCAGACAATGAATATGGTTTCTCGTTGTTTATTCGCGCCATAGGGTTACCAGATAACTCTCAATTTTTGTTGGATGTTTTTCGATGCAGTAAGTATAGCGTTGTCGATCCGTTGTTGAACAAAGTTTCATTCTCTTCGCAGGTGAAAATCGTTATGAGTTGCGTTGGTTGAAAAATAACATAGGACGTTATAAAAATGGTTCGTTAATTGTGATGCAGTAATGTTTGTCTTCTATCCATTCAACTTATTACAACTAATATAAAATGATAATAAAAATACAGTTACTCTTTGAATACCGCAATTAGATAGAATTACTTATGGCGTCCCATTGCTTTAATAACAGCTCTCTATAATCAGCTTCTAACTTCACCTCAAGCAACTAGCGAAAATCAGTGTCAACCTTTTGGTTCCTTCGATTCAGCTTCTTACCTTTTCCAATGCCCCTATCATGCAATCCGAGGAGAGTTCTTTGAATATACGAGGACCCAACGTGTACACAGTCTCATCTTCAACTTGCTCCTTTCGCAGATACCACATTTTCACAAGATCTTGGAGAATGGTCAACTTCCCATTAGAACCTTGATAGGCCTTTTCCTGGTGGACTCCCAAACTATACAGTGACTTTACCAATTTCTCTACTTTCTCTTGAGTACATGCACCACTAACTTGAGAAATGAACAAACCTTGGCCTAAACGAGTATTGGGACTAACAAATAGGAGAGCAACGACGACAGTAAGAACACCCAAAAAATAACATTCTTCGTCATCATTACTTTCATCTTGCGTTGTCAACATATTTGTCAGAATATACACCTTCATAGTAGAAGCAGGTTTAGAGCGGCTAGGTCCTGCTTGTGAAGAGGACGTGTTCACACTTGCCTTCCCGTTCTTGCTTTCCGTAAATAGTTCCACAATTTTCAAACCAAACACCTCTTCCAGACGAGCGCTTGCTTCTTCCAAAATGTCGTTTGTTTTGAAACATCTTCCAATGTACTGTGAAATATCATCACGACGGACAACGGCTCTTTTTCCTGTGGCTGTCAACATGTGTCGACATACCGCTGAAACGACATCCTCTCTATTACTGGATGCCAACTTTTGTCCAACTGAAGGAAGATCATTCACTAATACACTCTTTATTCACCCTTTGTACATTTATTTGCGTTGACAAACCTTGCGAGCTACTCGCTCCTCCTGCACCTCTTTGTGACATGATTCGTTATCCAAAATGGCGCCTCGAGATTCTTTTTTCTTTGGAATTTCCCTCCAATCCTTTTGTTGCTTTCTCTCTGGTGACTGAATCTCTCTTCCATCACTGTTGAGAACAAATAACTTGCCAATCAATTACCTGCGAGACAATTATTCACAGTAAAAAAATAATCATTATCGTTTCGAATCTTGAAATGGCTCCGAGATATGTTTCCAAAAATCAAACTGCATACTTTTGCCCCTCCAACCTTTCCAAACGTCTTGAACCAATGTGATAAACGACTCCTTCACAGATACAGACTCTGAGTCAATCTCAACAGCGTCGGAGGAATCATCACAACTGTATTTGTCTTCAGGAAAGTACCCAAACTGACTTGACACTTTGGACCAACTCCTATTGAAAGCAAGAATAGTTTCTTTGTTAGATACTACGGCTGGATAGACCCATGCTCTTGTTTTGAAACGAGGATTGCTTCTAAACCATATATCTCTAGCTATCATGATCAATACCTGGAAAATCGTCATTATATGACGAAACACAACGGAGAACAGAGTAGCAAAAGAATGCAACAAATTTGGTGGCGATATAGAAATGTTCTCATCGCTCTCCCAAGTAGCAACCGCTGAAGCTATATCTTCCTTCGAATTTCGGCATTCTTGCTTCCTATTATTATATGGAACACGAGGACTTGAATCTTTGGGGTCCATGTGTGTTTGAGAAGCTGATTTGGTGGAAGAAAAAACCTTCGAGTACGTGCTGCCTTCTTTCCGAATAAGAATTGGCTCATTTGAAGGATTCTCTAAAACAGACTCAACTGGTGCATCCTCTTCTTCCCCAAAGAATTCTTCTTCACTCTCCTCCCATTCCTCTCTACTAGTAGCGTAAATGGAAGGACTCAAGTTCTCCGTGATTCTTTCGTTGTAACTATCATGATTTTCTGGTACGCGGGAGTTTGTTGACTCATCTCGAAACCATTCGCGTGCTCTATTTGTAATAAAGGACATCGATTGTTTTGCAGTTTGAGAAGCTGAAAATATAGGCTCCAACAACTCCATTTTGCGACTGCTCATATCAGAAGCTCTTAGTATCTTCTCAAATTCATCCTCTCTTTTAGGTACTTTCGTTCGAAAATAAAGTATAAATAAGGAAAAGATTAGTTGAACTACCACCGCACAGTAAGAAGCAACCAACTTCCGCTTCAACAAAAGAGCAATCCATACACTTTCACATAGTACAATAAAACAAAGTAGAAAACAGGTAACACTATTCACTTCCTTAACTTCTACAGTGTTGTGACAACGTTGTTGATAGCTTAAAGTTGACCAATCAATAAATGTAGGCGAATGACCATTATTTTGACAGCAACGTGAAATATTTGCTCTCTTGTACTTTCTATGGTAGCCCTTGCCAAAGAAGACAAGTCGTAACTTGGAAGAGTGTGAAGAATGGAAAAGCTGCTTCTTTGGAGTATGTACTTGTTTCAACAGAAAGCTAGAAGACGGACAAGTAGCACCCGATATGCGTGGCGTTGCATATGAAAGGAAACCCAACACGAACTTTGGACTCTCTGTTTCCATTTCCCAACGTTTCAGCAATCCAAGCATGGGCCCTTTTGTGATATGATTATGGTTCCGTCGATTACTTCCAAGAATGACAAAGTTTCTAGACAAACAGATGATTTGGACAATAACAGCCTTCAGAAAGAATTCAAAACCACTCACGTTTGCTAGTTTCTTGAACATAACTTCGAAAAACAAATGTCGATAAACTGCATCTCAAAATGAAAGATGTTACAAGACAAATAGTATAAAAAGCAACTTTGATTTTCAATAATTTTTTTGTATTGAATTTTATATATTAAGCAGTTTAAGGTAAACATCACAACAAAATTTCTATCAGTAAGAATTCCTACACAAGGGTCTACAATTCCATGAATCAGATGGTCCATGGACGTCACTTTTAGAATAGTTACATACCTTCACTCATATATATATATATTCATTGATTCGTATAGTTATACACTGCATTAAGGAACTTCCTTTTAGATGAATGCAAACCACTACGGTCACTCTCAATGTTTGTCTTACTCAACGACTCAGCTTTCATCCAAGGATGATTCAAGCTTTCCTCAACAGTAAGACGTTTGTTTGGGTCTACTTCAAGAAGTTTTCTTGTGAGATCCTTGGCGCCCTTTGAAATATCTTTCCAATATCTAGAAGGAAAGGAAAATTGGCCCCTAACAACTCTTTTGAAACATTCCAACTCATTCTTCCCAAAAAAAGGCATCTTCCCAGATAACATGATATACAGTATAACACCACACGCCCATAAATCTACGGGAGCTCCATATGACTGTCTCAAGATAACCTCAGGAGCAATATATCCTATCGTTCCGATAGTGGTTGTCAAAGGCACCGAAGCACCATTTTCTCCAATGGTGAAGTTTGCTAAACCAAAGTCAGCTATTTTGATTTCCAATGGCCAATCCTTAGATTTAAGAAGAATATTTTCAGGCTTTAAATCTCTATGAACGATTCCTCTCTTATGGAGATATCCGACACCATGTAATATCTCTTTCATTATATCTCGGGCGTCCTTGAAATTCCCAATTAGCAATGCAACACACAACTCCAAGTTCTTCATACCGACTCAGAAAAATGACCAGCAGTCGCTATTGCATTGAAGAGCTCGCCCCCTTCCATGAATTCCAATATGATATAGATTCTTGTTTTGGTCTCAAATATATCATATCTAAATAACAACATCAATTGTATTATACTCAAGTTGTCAAATCCGTACGTTTGTACCACATTTGGATGTTGCATCGAGCGTAAAATTTCTACTTCTCTCTGTAAATGTTCCAACTCCTTAGCTTTGAAATTATCTTTCTTTATAATTTTCAGAGCAACCTTTTCACCGCTTTCTTTGTCGTAAGCTACTCTGACAGTTCCAAAGGCTCCCACTCCTAACACATCACCAATACTATAATAATCCTCGACATCCTTTGGAGAAGATATCACAAATGGATCATATAATGATATATTTGAGTACTTACTCTAAAGCAAGCTCTCTTAAATGCTGTGGTCCACTTTTTGTAGTCCCTTTCATTTTCTGCAAAGAAAGAAACTACTCTCTTAGGTAGTTCTAAACGTATTTCATATTTTCTAGGCCCTTCTCTTACTTTACACTCTGTCAAGTCCAAGTCCCATGTAGCAGGTTCACTCTAAATAAACTGCTTTGTATTCTTCCCAGATTCAATAATAAAACACTTTACCTCCGTTTTGTGATTGGATAGAGTACCATTTGATATTCTTAGAAATCTCTTATTCTTTGTTCTAAAGAGTTTTCCTTCCTTTAGTAACCATCCTTCTATCAATTCAGGAGATGCATGTCTGAAGGATGTTCTTTCTATATCAATCATATCACTGGACTCTGAACCACTTACAACAGAGAGTTGTGTATCTGCAACGGTTTGTTGAGTCCTCTTCCACAAAGACTTGACCCAGTCAAAGGTAGACACGAATCAAGCTTTGCATGTTTTTGGCGCCAAGCCAAATGCGAAAATCGTGTCCGGTGAAGAAAAAGTGAAAATGTGATGTCGATTTTCTCTGATCGGAATTTCCAACACATTTTGTATTTATCTATTTAATGACACGCCCTGTTTGACATACTCCTCTTTAGCTAAATTCTCTACACTTGCAAGACCTCTTTTGTCTTCGCCGACTTGAGTTTCGTCTTCCCGTATCTCTGCCCGTTTCTTAAGAATTTCATATTTGAGACGAATAGCAAATGGATATAGAATGATTTCATCAGGTGTCCTTACTAAATATTCGTCTAAGCCACCCCATTCCTTCACTTTTTTCATAGCACTTTGTGATATTCGAAAAAAGAACCACTTGTCAAAAGTCTTGCTGTACAGAGAAAGACGGTGTATATTGGGACGAAAGCTTCGTCGATGTCTAAGACCAAGCACCACCTTAGTATTCAGTTCGAAGCGTTAACGCTTTCAACTTACTTCTGTCCTGATGGCGCAGCCTTTTCTCCAAACCTTGTCATCTCGCCATCAAACAAACCTCTTCCTCTTCGTTTACAAAGCTTAGGAGGGCGTACACGAGGAATGGCTTCCATAGCGGCCTAACAATCTGATTTGCCCAAGTGGATCGATGGTAAGTGGAACACTTTTGACTCTTACGAAAAGGGAACAGGATGTCTATAAGAATAACTGTTTTAAACAGACTAGACCTTGAAGGTTGAGGACGAGTTGAATTTACTGATCAAACCCTTTTCTTAAACTTTTGTCAACTTATTCACCAACGCTGCTTACAGGAAACACGGCGCTCTGCAGACATCCAACTTTTAACTAGGCTAAAGTCTTGGAAAAAGCGGAGAAAATTCTCGACAAGATTGCAACGCTATTCAAGAAAGTGGCTTTAAGTATGAAAGTTTTCTTTATTTTAAAGTGGATAAGCCAATTGGAAAGCAGAACACCGGATCTTTTGCATATATTGCCTGTTTTCTTAACTAGTTCCTATTCTCTTTCGAAGGACTCCACTTTCAACACAAGTTCTTTCAAAAACTGCACAACCTACAGAATAAGCAACCGTACGTAGTTTACTAAAAAGTGGTCCTTACTTCATCCTTTTTAGAATCGAAGTTTTTTCTCATCCTTTCACGAAACTGTTCCGTTTCAAGGTGAAGACGCTTTGTGTTTTCTTCCGAAAGGCCCGAGTGCTACAAAACTCAGGCAATGTTATCAAGAACTACACTTTTTCCTACCTTATTTAGTTCTTCTTGATATTCACGCTCTTTCTCTTGTCTGTAAGCGTTAATCTCCTTCTGTGCTTCCTGTGTGGCCTGCTTCAGTCTACTTTCCCTATCTTGTAGCACATTAACCGAGCCCTATAAGGAAAGACGGTCCAAACTTACCTCTTCTTGCTTGTTCAACTACAGAAGTTGCTTCTTCTTCCGCTTTCAATAATAGTTTAATAGTCTCAGGCCCTGAAGTCATAACAATAATTGCAACAATCGGAAATAATACTAAGGATTGCAGAGTTTATTATCTGACTTGCTCAAGAAGACAAACACTAGATAGTCTTTTGTATAGGAACAAAATAAATACATTCATACTAAAATGCTTAGTCCACAACTTTTTCAATTACGTTGAATAGTTAACAATACAAATTATATATACAACCATTCATCATCTGACAATATGTGTCCATCATGCTATTGCTGTACATTATTTAGTTTCGATAAAAGATAATTGATTTGGTCTTGGTACGCAGCCTTCAAGTCTTCCACATCCGACTCCAACTCTTGAACCTTCTCATCTCGTTCTCCAAGGATTTCAAGGGTAGCGCTGTATCGGACTTTCAATTCTTCTAGTTCCTTTTCAACACTATTCATCCTTTCCTTTTGTTCATTGCACAAATCTTTATACTCTTTAAATTGATTCAACTGGTCCATGGCAGATTGATGTTCTCTTTCTGAATGCTTCAACACTTCAAGCAACATTTCCACGTCACCACTCAACTGTCGTACTAAAAATTTCAAGCGCTCAAAACTGTAGGCATCTAAAGCCATTCCTTCCAACTCTTTCACAGCATCACTACTACGTGCATATACGGAAACTTTGTCTACCTTTTCTTCAAAGCTAGAGTGATGATGTTCAAAACTAGCTCGTTCTTGACCAATAGAGCCTGAATCAGTCGTTTGCACAGCACTGTTGACAAACACTTCACTTTTGGACTTTTGGCTGTGCTTCCATTCTCTCTCAGCATAGAGAGAAGACTTCAAATCATTGATTTCAAAACGATACTGTTGGATAAGATCCTCAAAATTCTCACGAGACGAGTGAAACTCTTGCTTAGTGTTCTCCAGCTCTGTCTGCAACTTGTCTCGTTCTGCAACAAGAACTTGAATTTGATTGGCTTCTTCTTGTGCTCGTTCTTCAATTATTTGTTTTTCACGGCGCAAATTTGAAACTTCTTCCTTCAGCAAGTTATATTCGGTCTCCATGCGACTGTTCTCGGAATGAGAAAGTTTTAGCTTTTCATACAATGAATCCTCCACAACCCTCGATTGCTGAAGAAGTTGCGCGTAATGTTTGTGCAGTTGCTCCATTTCAGTCGTTTGTAGCTGGTTTGCTCTTGGAGATGATAAAGAATAACTTTCTAGTTGTTCTTCTAGTTCCCGACATCTCCTTTGATACTGTTCTAGTTGATGCTTCCATTCATCTTCCTTCGATGAAGCCGATGCTAAAACTTCATCGACTCGATTGCGTAACAGTTCAACTTCCTGCTCCAAACCTTTTTGTTTACGGCTTGCCTCCATTGCAACCGAATTCAAAAGCGACTCAGCTTGTTGACGCCATTCTTTTTCCTTGCTTTCCAAATCTTGTTGGTACTTTTTCTTCCAATCTTCCAACTCCTGTTTTATCAACGACAAAGATGCTTCCGTTTCCTCCAATTTTTGAGCACTTTCCATATTCTCCTTTAGTTTCTGTTCCTTTTCATTCAAAGAGGCCTGAAGTGACTTTTCACTATTCTCCAAATTCAAACATTGTGCATTCAGCTTTTGAATCCTTCCTTCCAATTCCTGTATCTTGCCTTTCTGATTCTCCTTGTCTTTCTCCAAATCTTGGACTTTGCTACGAAGTTTTTTAATATATTGCTCCTTCTCTAATATCTTCTTCGATAGCTTTTCCCCTTCTTCCAAAATTTGTTCAATTTGTGAATCCTTTTCCTTTAACAACTCCACATCCGCGTTCTTCGATGTTCTCTCTCTTTTCAGAGACTCCCTTTCTTTCACCATAGCTGCTAACTTCTTTTCCAACGAGGAAACTTTAGAAGCAAGTTCCAACCGTCCACTCTCCGACAAAGAAGCTTTCTCACATTCCTCCTCTAACCTTTTGGAAAGTTGATTATTCACTTCACGAAGACTTTGTAACTGGTCGCGTAACAACTCCACACTCTGCACGGAACAGTGATCATCTGACGAAGCAATATCCCTTTCAACACCAGAAAAAGATAAAGAATGACTTGTAGACAACTCTTTTTCCATTTCAAAAGAAGTTGCTTCAATAGTTGGTGAGCTAGAAGCTTCCTTATCTACAAACGATCGAGAACCAGAAGAAGAACTAACAACTTGGCTTTCCAAACTCTGCAAAGGGTTTTCAACGGGCTTTGAATCGATCGAACTTGTAGCCTTGGCACTCACATCTTCCCAAATATCATTGTCCAGCGCTACTTTCTTCCGAAAACTCATTCCAAGATAGATGACTATAAGAAACTCCAAACGTGCCAGCTATCAACACAATTTGTCACCAAAAAGCAATGTTACCAAAATTCCAAAAACATTTGGGCTTAAATTGTAGCATGTCGAGTAGTTCGTTCCAAGAAGAAAAGGACTACAAACTTAAAATCTGCCAAAGAATACAAAACGATTATTTTAATAATTTTAAAAAACAGCGTTTGAGAACAAAAAGTTACTCTATTATAATGATAGTGTGGCACTTTAAAAAATTAATTTCCAGGCTATTTGTTCAAGTGTAGTTGAAATAATTAATAATCGTTACTCCCACTGTTTTAATGATCTATTAAGAATTGTCGTTGAATCTATTTTACTTTGCGAGGTCCTTTAATCTTGTGTTTATCTGCAACAGCACAAAATTGCTATATTAAATTTTTGCAGAAAGGATTGCTTTAAAAAAATAACAATGATATGATTATATTTTTTTATTTCGATGATATATTGACTTAAAGGCATGTAGAAATTTTGTGATGAATTCGAATGTTGTGGTATGATAAATTGAAAGTGACAAGTTAACAGAATTTTCAACTAATTGCTACCTATAAGGAACAAGTCAAAAGTGAATATCGAGAAAGGTGACTCTTTTTATTTAATGTCTACGTAAATTACTAACTGCTGTCTCGTCTTGTTTATATCTGAAAATGACGACATCGAAAGCGCTTTCAGTCTAATAAAAATCGATAGTCTATTCTCTAGTTTCAGGGTTATGTTTGTCCTTCGTTAACTATGACGGCGCTGCATTTTGTTCTGATGTTTCCTCTTGTTTTTGTTGTTCATGATACTTGACAGCGTACTCATATGGAACGATACCGTGCCTGAGAAACTCGACGTGCCTCAAAATTCTCTTCCGTTGCTTTGGTGGAATTCCCTTCTTTCGGAGATCTAAACGTCCAAGTTAGTACAATTGAAGTTATCCGCAGTCACAGTATAACAACAACCTAAAGGTTTCATTTCAAGCAACTCTTCGATGCGGCTAAACTCTTTCGCAGCGTCTCCGCACTCTATACTTTCCAAAAACAGTCGGACATCAACAAAGCCTCCCACTGAACGGATACTTCGACCCATCAAAGGAGAAAGGAGACATCCAGCTAGTCTCATGGTGACCAAAGGACCTCTTTGACAGGTAGGGTTTACTCAACAACCAAATGATTGTTTTCGCCCCCAAGATTAATCTCTATTTATTATTAAGAGCATAGTTGCCAAGGACGATTGCTCATAGAAAGGGAACCAGTCACATGGAAGAAGAGCAAATACAACAAGAGGACAAAAAGGACGAAACTGTGCATGAAGATATTGAAAGTACTTCAGAAGTGCATCCACTGCAATTTTCTTGGTCTCTTTGGTACAGTTCTTCAGGCAAGAGATTGACTTTCCAGTCGTATGAACAATCACTCAAAAGAGTTGCCACCTTTCGAACAGTTGAAGAATTTTGGGGGTAAGAATATCTTATTGACTTGTACCGGTTTTGTTTGGTGTTAAGTTTTCTTTTTCTTCAGTGTCTTTAATCACATTCCGCAGCCTTCGCAAATTGCTCCAAAGGCAGATTTTCATATTTTCAAAGACGGCATAGAACCAAAATGGGAAGATCCTATGAATGAGTCTGGTGGTGTATGGCAAGTTTCCTTTCGGAGAGACCCTTCTGCTGGCAATGAGGCCCCTATCAACGATGCTTGGTTTCATACGGTGAGAGTTCAATTTCTATTTAGGTTAATTCTCATTGTTATATAAAACAGGTTCTTGCTATCGTTGGTGACAATTTTGAACCTGCGGAAAGTGACGATATTCGTGGAATTGCACTAGCTGTTAGAAACAAGGAGTATAGGTTAGCTCTGTGGACAGGTACTGCTGAAGACAAAGAATTACAAGAAGCCATTGGGTATGTTGATACTATTTGAGAGTCGTTTTATAGAGGACTGACATGAGGGGAATCTAGTCGCTCATTTCGAAAATTTGCCACCTATTCCGGAACAACCATCAAAGAAAGTATTTCGTTTACTTCGAACAAAGATGCTTTAGTTGATGCAGATGCGAAACCTTTATACGTTGTTTGATCAATAAAAGAGGATATCTGCACAATGCGGATGATTTGGATTTGGTTGAAAGATGGAAACTTGGAGCTATGAGTTTGATAGAGTACAAAGTAAAAGCCAAAATATGTATGAACACCTTTTTGCAGCAGTGGAAGAGTTACGTAGTTTTTATGAGGTTTGTGGTTTTCTTGTTCACTTGAAGTAGCCAACTGTTTTCAGTTGCAAGACAGTGTTCACTTTGAACCCCATCAGTGGAAGCAACAACTTGAACAGTTGAAGCAACTAGTAGAATCCAAACAAAAGGAGTGCAACATTGAACAAAAAGAAGTACGTTGTGAGAGACGATGGAATTGCAAAGATTGTTATTTTTATGTTGGAAATGATAGGTGTATGGGAGTCTTTCGAAACTTAGTAAGAGTGTAGATAAGACGGCACAACAATTGTTAGAAGGAGCTTGTTGTCCTTGTACTAAACTTCCTTCGCATTTGGTCAGTCAAGCTATTTGTCAGGTATATCTTTGTTTTCTTTTATTTTAAAGTCTAAGTTTTGTTAGCATCTTTATAGAAGAGGGTTGTTTACTGTTGGAGAACGTTTTGCAGATGAGAGCGGTATTCTTTTTCAAGAAGATTTTACGGAACCCATCAAAGAACTGTACGATATTGTTAGTGCCATTGGTGAACATCGTTTGGAACCTGCGATAAGGTAATTGAGGAGTTTGAGTTTTGTTTTAACATTTGGAAAAGTACTTTTATAGTTGGATTATGCAACATGCCGTTCATTTAACAAAGGGTGGCGATATTTTATTATTTCGCTTACATGAGTTGCAATATTTACAGTTGTTGAGAGAGAGGAAGATTAGAGAAGCCATGGAATATGCCAAGTAAGTAATGGAAGTCTTGAATCATATTATTTATACTTTGACAGTAAGCATTTTCCAGCGTTTGCAGAATCCTATTTGTCAGAGATTCAGCGACTTTGTGGCTGTTTATTGTTCATTGATCGTATAGAAACGTCGCCATATGCCGATTTATTTTCACCCCATCTCAAGTTGGAAACCCAAGCTGAGTTTACCAAAGCTTGTTGTAAGGTTTTAGGAATTGCGCAAGAGTCTCCATTATATTTAGTTACTATGGCAGTACGTTGGCTATAGCTGGATTGACTTTGTTTTTCTTTTCATTTCTTAGGGTATTGTTGCACTTCCAGTTCTTTTGAAAGCAGCCCGTATATTTCCAAACAAAACGGAATGGAAAGGAACGGATCAGCTTCCTGTAGAAGTGGAATTGGGTAAGTGAGTTGGACTTTTTATATGGATAGGCTCATATGTCTTTAGGCAAATCCTTTCAATTTCATTCCATCTTTACTTGTCCAGTATCTCGAGAACAGAGTACTTGCGATAATCCTCCCATGTTATTACCTTGTGGTCATGTTTTATGTCAAGCTTCTATTCAGAAACTACCTCGAGTAACCTCTCGTTTTAAATGTCCTTATTGTCCTTCAGAACAAACGGTTAGTCAGTGTCGAGCGATAAACTTTTAATGTGTCTATTCAACCAATCGAAACTGGGTTCCATACAGTGGTCATCAAAGTCATGAAAAGATTCCATTATCTCCTTATCTAACAAAAACTTTTCTGTTTTTTCCAACAATGACATAGGAATGATATCCAACTTGTCTGTCTCTAATTCCTTTGCCATTTCTCCAGAAGATACTTGGAAGAATCGTAAAGGAACTTGACTCGTTCGAATATCTGGTACAAGTTTTCTATTGTCTGACTAGTCATAAAGTGTGAGTGCAAATATGAAAACTTGTTCTACTTACAATCACCAACAACTTGCAATTATCACAGTGTTGAGAGACTCTATCAACTAACCAATCACTTTGGTTAGGTTCAGATGCATCAAAACGTTCACCAGCAAAATAACAACCTATGAGTGCAACCCATTTCTTCTCCTTTGCTATGATTTGTGAAAGTTGTATTCCCACTTGTAACATGGGATTCGATGGTAGGCTTATGTGACATAATGGGAGACAGTCATACACAGTGATTGTACATAAAGACTGACTTTCTGAGTACTCTGTAGTTCCTAAGAATACTCCACAAACAGATTCAGTTGCATATTTATAAAAGTGCATCAAAAGTTGAATATAAGCCTCGTCTTTCCATACGACCATCACATCAGACATTTGCTTCTGTTTCCCAATTCTTTATTCCAAACGAGACGGTTGTGTCAATCTTTCCTTTTCAATATAAGCAAAACCTTTCGGAAAAAACTCCACAATATGTTGTCGAGTAAAATAAAACATATTTTCGGCTTGTTGAATAGTATCCTCGACTTGATCAGGATCCACTTTTCGAATAAACTTGGCAGGATTGCCTCCCCACACTTCACCCGATGGAATAGTTTGATGGGCAACCACCACAGAATGAGGAAGTATGACACAATCCATATCAATATATGCACCTGGTTCAATAATCGAATGAGCCCCAATACGAGTACGAGACTCTATAGTGCACGACTGTAGGATGCTGTGAGACTCTATCACTACCCAACTACCAATATTGATGGGTTTCAGTTCTCCACTACGCTTGGGAGGTACAACAGTAAGCACACAATTATCTTCAATCACGGAAAATCCTGAAATAATAATCTCTGCAAAATCTGCTCTAAGAACAGAGCCATACCAAACTGCCACTTTTTCTGCCAAATCAACTGCACCTATGACGCTAGCAGAAGGCGCAACAAAGGCATTGTTGGCTTGGATAGGACGAATACGATCGTTGTCTAGCGACATAATATTACGATGATTGGAGCCTAATCATAGAAATAGTTGGCGTGTCGTTAGGCAAAAAGGTCATAAGACTCACTTAGATCGGGTAAAGCTGCTCCAGAACACAAAGTCTTCTTTGCTTTCCATAACAAGGGTGTTGACTTGAAGGACGGCAAATAGTGCATTCCATCCACTTGAATCCTTTTCAAAAGTGTCGAACAGAACAAAGTTTGACCAAGTCTTGCAGAAAACAACATGACAAGATTTCCTCTCAATGCCCAATTCTCATAGGAAATAGAACAAGTTTTGTATGTTTGTTACTTTTCAACGAGTCGTCCTTTACTTTTCACTACGTCTTCTAGTACTTAGACGTGTACCTACTGGACCACGACTAAAGGCCCAAGAAACTTCTAAGAGTCGATCGTGTAATTCTGCTCCATGGAGAGCTTCAATAGCTGATTGTGCCTCTTTAAAGTGTTGATACTCTATCAAAGCATAACCCTAACATAATATATCAGAAAAAACGAAAGAGTGTGGAAACAACAATACTTTGGTAAATCCCGTTCGGCGGTCCAAGTTTAAATGAATATTCTTAACCTCTCCAAATTCCTAAGTTATCATATGAATACGTATACACAAAAGATGCATCCATTCCTTGCGGCTTACAGAAAATCGGTCATAAATATCTTCTTCTGTACATTCCTCGTGCAAATTACAAGCTATCAAGATATATCCTTCCACAGCTAGACAAAATAAGTAACATAAACTCTCCTATTACTTTTCTTACACTTTTGCGGACCACTACCGTCTCTATCCGTTCCAAGACGCTCAAAGACACCGCCTATAGAAACTTCCCCGTTTGAAGACGTTCCCAAACCAAGTCTTTATATACCTTTTCCAGCATAACGACCTTCTTCATCTACATCCATAGCCGCACCAATACCTCTACCTCTTCCACGTTCTTCAAAAGTTTCTGAACTGATTAGCTGCATTCGATCTTCCATATCCTCACTACAACAGAATAATAATCGTATACAAATGGAATAGAGGCCCTCGAAGATTTCTCTGGTTGATATGCATATATTAGGTTGGTTGAAAGAACTATGAAATGTCCTTGTCAAGTTACATAGAAATTCATACTTTTGAAAGTAGATACGACAGAAAAGTTTGTATGAATGAGATATCCTTCTCAAGAATTTTGAATGACTCAAATAGAACAGAAACAGGGTTTATGGAAACAACAAATACTCCTCACAACATGGAATATAGGAAATACACGTTTCTTTCTTATGAATAAAGTACATTCTATAGCTATTCTATATATGGATATGGTGGCATCATAAGATTATGTTCATCTGCTAGAATTGGATGATTCCTTTCCAATGTTGTGGGATTCCTATGGCTGGTATTCTGTAAGAGCTTGGTTGTGGTTGTTGTTCGATATAATAACCTCACGTCTTGTTCGTTTGAAACCAATACAACAAAGACTATTGAATGATGCAGTAGTTGTAGTTACCGGTGCCAATTCTGGAATAGGCAAAGAGACTGCACGACTCTTTGTCAAAAGTGGCGCCAAAGTCATTCTAGGTACTGGATTCTCACACAGACAATCTTGCTTCCCATTTCCTGAGTATTGACTTTGGAAATAGCTTGTAGGAATTGTAAATTAGGACAACAAGTGAAAGAAGAATTTTGTTCCAAAGACAAGGCAAGAGAAAACAAAATATGGGTACTGCCTTTGGACCTGACTTGTCAGACGTCCATTCGATCGTTTGTCGAGCAGTTTAAAAGTTTACAACTGCCTCTTGACTATTTAATTCTCAACGCTGGCGTATTGGGTGTTCCTTTGAGTTATACAAAGGATAATGTGGAGTTGCACTTTGGTGTGAACCACCTGGGACACTTTATGTTGACCTTGTTGTTGATGGAAAACTTGATACAAACAAAGCATTCTCGAGTGGTCATTGTGAGTTCATTGAGTGAGTCTCCGTATTTTTTGTTTATGAAGTATTTTGATTCTTCTTAGCTTATTTATTGGGTTCCTTGCACTTGGATGATATCAACTACAAGAAGCGTCGTTATAGAAGTTTTGAAGCATATGCTACTAGCAAGCTGTGCAATTTGCTATTCATGCGTGAATTGTGCAAAAGGTGTAAAAGTGAGCAACTGAGTGTCGTTGCTGTTCATCCTGGCGATGTTCATACTCAGGTAGCTCGACACTTTGGGAAGTGGATTTATTATCTTTATGAACAATTGGCGAGTATCATTCTAAGAAGTCCCGAACAAGGTGCATTATCTGTATATGCTGCAGCAGTTGATCCTTATTTGAGTTCATTTTCAGGAATTTTCACGATGAATGTGGATCAGTTAGTTGCTTTGGCTCCGAATGCTATCCATGATGCATCAAGTAAATGCTTATGGAAGAAGAGTCTCTCTCTTATATCCTTCCAATCCCATGAAATAGAAATGTTACGGAGTTTACGTATTCTTTATGAGGATGAATATTTGCAGTGTCTAGCCGACTGTAACAGAGAAGAATCATAAAAGCTTAGTGACGAAGCCAATCGACTTTTTCGCGCTGTATCTTCTTTCCTTGAAGTCCATTGTAGAATTCTCTGGCAGTCATAATTCTTTTACCGCTAGCTTGTATTTCAAGAATATCCAACTGACTTCCATCGTCACATGTCACACGAAGAGCATCTTTTTCTGGATTGAGAACAAGTTGATGGATTCCTAAAGCAGGAAAGCCATTTCTACGAACCAAACGTGTCTTATGGATTTTCAATCTTTGTATTCCTCTTTCTTGGATATCAAAATTTGCAAAAGTTCCAATAGAGTCAGCAAAAGCTCGCACTTTGTTATGAACATACCACGCATTTTCCTGGAAAGATAGCCATCCTTCTTCTTTCTTCAATTTGGGAGCATAAGTAGCTTCATCTTCATTTTGATATATCGTTTGTACAGTTCCACTCACGATGGATTCCAAATGTTGAGCCAATAGATCGGTTCCTTTGAGAAACAAGTCTATCAATAAGGGTCCAGCCATTTCATCTCCACTTAAGGAAACTTTCTGTTGTGCAATAATAGGACCTGCGTCCATTTTGGTTACTGTGAATAGAATGGATACTCCTGTTTCTTCTACACCTTGTTGTAAAGCTCTTTGAATTGGAGCAGCACCTCGAAACTTGGGCAATAAACTTGGATGTATATTCACAACTCCATATTTGGGTATACTTAAAAAGTTGGGTGGAAGCAACTTTCCATAAGCAGCAGTAATCGCTAGATCTGGTTCCCATTCTCTTACTTTTGATAGAAAGGCGGGATCTCTTACATTATCTGGAGTCCATATGGGTATTTGGTTTTGAGAAGCAACCATGTGCACGGGAGAAAGAATCTGTTTTCTACTAGGCTTGTCACAAGGTGATTGAGTGATCACTGAAACTATTCGAATGTATGGATTTTGGTGGGATAACTCTAGCCATCTTTGTAAGGATTTTGCAGCACAAGTAGGAGTACCTAGAAATAGGATACGAATTCCTTGTTGGGTAACAGAGTTTGTTGACATGATAAGTGACCTGTTCCTTTGTGAAGAACATTGAAAATATCGAACTGAAAAGTTTCTCGAATAAAAGCAACTTTTTCCATATACCCAACCCAATGTGGCACAACTACAAGTCAAAAAACAGCAACGAGCATACATGAGAGAAGACTCGTTCAATGGATACTCAGAAAACTCGCAAGCCATTCATTACGTCGATTCCTCTTTGGAGATTGATTAAAACAATAGCGAATGTGGTGGTATTGTCAAAGTATTGGTACAAACTATTCTCTATCGTATGCTTGGATTCATTCAACATCCGTTCCTTTCAAATCAACTTGGTTTTCATACGGCCTTGTAGTTGGACTCGGAAAGAAAAAGGGCCGACTTTGTTGTTGTTCTAATCATCCACAACCTACGGAAGGAGTAGTTGGTGAGCCATTCTCAAGAAGATGGGTTTTAAACAAGTTTTTTCAAGTGGTTGCCACAATACCCTTGCAACGCTTATATCATTCTGTTGAAGCAACGACAGCTTCGACTGTTGACCAACTCAACTCTCAGAAACCTGCTTGGAAACCACTCAATGTTCCAACTCAGTCGTTATTGTTTGGTACGTATTTTGTGTTTGGATAGTGAATTACTCCCATTTTGTGTTGGATAGATGTGGATATGGATAGTGATAGTCATGGTTGGTTGATTGGTGCGAATGGTTCTATTTTAGAAACTCATGATGGTGGAGAACATTGGGAACCTCGAACTTTTGGCTTTCTACGTATGGACGATGAAATCAATTATAGATTCGAATCCATTTCTTGTCATGGAAACGAAGGTTGGATAGTGGGAAAGCCTCCTATCTTGTTACATACTCAAAATGGAGGCAAAGATTGGGAACGAATTCCCTTATCTTCCAAACTGCCTGGAGAACCCGTATTGATAACAGCCATAGGCCCTCATCGAGCTGAATTGGCAACCAATGCAGGTGCCATATATACTACGGATAATGGAGGAAAGAATTGGAAGGCATTGGTAAAGGAAACTATCGATGCAACTTTGAATCGAACTACAAGTTCTGGAGTCACGGGTGCATCTTATTATACAGGCAGTGTGATTTCCATTACGAGAGACTGCAATGGATATTATTTGGCTATATCATCTCGAGGCAATTTTTATGTGACTTGGCATCCTGGACAAGAATATTGGACTCCACATCCTAGAGATTCTTCTCGTAGAATTCAGTCCATGGGATTTGTTCAAAATGATGCTCATCAAGGATTGTGGATGGCGAACAATGGAGGTTTTCTAGGATTTTCTCCTCCCCATCCGAATATGGATACGGTCTCCAGTATTCCTTTTCAAAGAGTGGATATTCGAACGGGTGGTTATGGCATATTGGATGTTGCATTTCATGAACAAAAGAAAAACGAAGTTTGGGCTTCCGTCGGTAGCGGTATTCTTTATAGAAGTTTGGATGGTGGAAAGCATTGGGAAAAAGATCCATGGTTGGATCATTTGGGTAATGTCTTGTATCGAATCAAATTTGTGAAAAATTCAGGTTTCATATTGGGAGCTAAAGGAACGTTGCTTCGTTATGATGGCTAAATAAAATGTCTTCTATTGGGATAGATCGATTATGATATACATATACCATTGTATACTCTTCTTACTCTATATATATATATATATATGTGTGTGTGTGTGTGTGTGTGTGTGTAAAAGTATTTCTGTGTATATCCATCCCAAAAAATAGATTATCCTCGTCGACTGCTTTCCATCCATGACTGCAATTGTTTATAAAGTTTGTCTTGTTCCACTCTCAATGTCAACGTTTCTCTTTGCAAATCTTCCATTCTCATTTCCAGTGACTCCAATCTTTTCCATATCTTGGAAATCATGTCGTCGGAAGTAGTACTTGTCGCGGCCTTCGTTCGTTCTAAACTAGAAGGAGCTACTTTGGAAGCTGATATTATATTTTGCAAATCGATGGTTCCCGTACTTTTTACTTTGCGATGGGTCTTGTTGGTTTCCTCTCCGGTCTCTTTGGAACCTAGGCTCACACATGACTTGCACATCCCGACTCTTCAAGGTGCACTTACCGGAAGAAGAAGTAGAAACTGCCAAGTTGCGTGCTTGTGCATCCTTTCAAAACACAGTGTTAGTTATTGCAACTCAAAGGTAACCAACTTGAACCAACATAAATGACGGCCATATCGGTAGTCATTTCCGACATGGAGTGAATAATGTTACCGTTGTGTGCAGCTTTCAACCACGCTGGTCGATAGGGTAAATGCAAAGTTTGTTTGATGAGCAGTTTCACCTACAAAAGTGAGGAACGAGAAAATAAGAGCAAGTGGCGATAACTTACGTCGTCCAAAGTACGACAAACATCAGGAGTAAACTCCATACGAACACCTTTTCCATCAACTGGTTGTCCATCTTCATATAAATATACAACTCTTGCACCACTAGGTTTCGTAGTATTACTGTATGCAGCTGAAGTCTTTTGTGAAGCGTTTTTAGAAAAAAAGGCTTTCATATCCCTCCCCTCAACAAACAAAAGTGGGTGGATTCAAAGATCCCGTAGGTGGATGTCATCATCTTATCATTCCAGCAAACTACGAGAAACAGATAGCACACAAGAGAGTACAAGCGATGAAAGTGAATCTATCGACACGAGTGAGGACGAAGAGCAACTTTCGGATTCTAGTGAGGATGACTATGCCAAGAGACTGACGAAGAAATTAGACTCACAGATTGCACGAACCTATCAACTTTTGAAAACAAAGGACCCTATTATTTATAAGAAAGAAACTCAATTCTATAGTGAAGAAGAAGAAAAGTCGGATTCTTCCGCGGAACAAGTGAGTGACGACGACGAGCCCATTGCCTTGGCTTATGAGAAGCAACACAATGTGAACGGTGATATAAGTGATGTGTCGAATAAGGGTCATTCAAGACCAAGTGATGTTCATCTTTATGACCCTGAACAAGTGAGACTGAAAAGAGAAATATCGAATATCGTGGATTCGCTTCCACAAACCACCGATGAGTTGTTCACAAGAAAGGAGAAGAAGGATACAAATACTTTAGAAGAAGAGCAGTGGTTGCACACTATTCAAGAAGCAGAAAGAAATCAAACTGCGGAAGAGTATTTGTTGCACTCCTATTTGGAAAAGGAAAGGCCTGACGAAGCGGAACGATTCTTGAGAGATTATATTCTGAACGACGGTTGGATAAAGAATATACATGAAGCTCCAGTATCAAACAGTGTTGTTCACAATATTGAAATAGATGAGCAAGATGCAGAATTTGTTGAAAAACAAGAAGACTTCGAAGCTGCCTACAATTTTCGATTTGAGGAACCCAACTCCACCGAAATAGTTTCATATGGTAGAAATATGTCGTCATCTTCTCGAACAAAAGAAAGTAAACGAAAGAAAAAGAGAGACCGAAGAGAGATGAGAAAGAAAGAGAAAAAGGAGAATAAATGGAAGGATTGGGAACCGCTGAAGAAGGAGAAGAAGGAGAAGATAGTTGGCAAAATAAAGGAATTGGTGGAGTTTTGTAAGGAAAGAGGAGTTTCTTATTTATCATGGATAGGACAAGATGAAGACTTGGATATCAACTTACATAAACAGAAGGTTAAAGCCATATTGGATGAACACGGTGAAGCTTGGTTGAAAGAGTATTTGGAATCCGATTTCAGTGCACCAAGGGAGGCTAGGAAGAGTTTAGATGATGGTAATCGTGAGAAAATCTTAGAGATTGATCGTTTGATTGATGAGTATTTTGAACTCGAGTTGGAAGATATTGTTGGAGATGCACCCGTTCGGTTTCGATATCGTCCAGTTGAACCAGAATCTTTTGGACTTGAAACAACAGATATTCTACAGATGGACGAAGCAGAGTTGAATACACTCGTTCCTTTGAGCTATGTTACTTCTTATGTTAGGCCAAAAGGTCTATCTCGTATTCGAAATCGGGTTAAGTGGATGAAGAAACACAGTTCTCTTATATCCTATCAGAATAATAACAGGAAGACCCATCGAAAGAGCAGAAGAAACAACGTCACCACTTGTAGTTCTCCTTTTTCCAATGAGACTAAAGAGTGCAATAAGGGTTTGCACCTTTCTGCAGAAAGAATGGAAGCATACGGCTTAAAGTCCGAATCATAATATTTTTATAAAGCCTGCTATAGACTTGGTAATTGTTTCTCCATACAAGTTCATATAGACACATGGATATGTTGATAGATTCTATGAAACCTACAAATAAAAACAAAATAGTTGTTATGCATATATCGTACGAAGGATGGGAAAGACAACAGACGCGTCCAGTCACCACTCAAAGTGGATACTGCACAATCTGAAATTATCGGGTCATGGCGAAGAGCAACGAGTTGAGAGATCACAAAGAAGAAAGACTCATGGGTTTGCTTGGTTATTGTCAAAATCTATTCATAAAAGACTTGTGCAACAGTTGTCGAAATATACAAGTTGGGATGTGTAATAAATCAAAGAGGCAGTACCTGGGAAGCTCGCAATTATCTTTCAAGAGACAAGTATCTTTGGGTTTGATGGCTCTACCCCTCTTGGACAGAATAAGGATATTCAACTATTCTAGAGTCAAGTGTACTTTGTCTTCAGCGGATACTTTTGGAGAAAAGGAGATTTCTATGACATTATCTGAAAATGGCGCTGAATATCCTTTGTCACCTCCTGTAGGAGGAAGAGGAAAAGAAGAAACCGATGAAACCAGTATATTCAGTAGCTCTAACTTATCCACTGAAAATCAAGGCAACGGTCATATTGCTGTTGAACAGCTTACGATGGAGAGTTCAGACAAGGAGGAGGAGGAAGAGGCACCTTTACAAAAGTTCTTGACTTCTTCCCCCTCACTCAATTTCATACTAAGGCTTACATCTCAAGAACAGCAAATATATAGAGATATGCAGCTTGTTACGGATGCGGAAAGTATTCGACAACGTGGAAAGGAGTTTGTTGCCAAAGGACAGACGCATTTAGCTATTTATCTGTTTCGATTAGCCATCGTAAAAGAACCATCCTTTGGTAAGGCTTGGCAAGACCTCTCCAAAGTGGTTCTAAGGAAGTTTGGTATCTTTAAAGCGAAAGAAATATTATTGGAAGCTGTGAAAGTGAATCCGAATAACCAATTCTTGTGGAAGTCTTTGGGTTTGTTTGAACAGAGAACTGGTAATATTGAAGGTGCTCGCAATGCCTTTCGAATGGGAATTGAAAAGGATCCGTCACATCTTCCTTTATACTCTGCATGGGCACGAATGGAATTTTATTTAAATAATTATGAGGAAGCCAGGAAGATATTTCAGTTTGGAGTGGAAAAGGATCCAAGTAATTCTCGATTTTATCTTACTTGGGCCCAGATTGAGTTACGAGCCAAGAATTATCAAGAAGCTGCTAGACTTGTCTCTCTGGTTGAACCATTGGAACCCACCAATGTCTACCTTTGGCAAACTTATGCGCAGATAGAAAACGCTCAAGGTCATTTGGAACAAGCCTACCACTATTACTTGAAAGCTCTTGAACTGGATCCCAACAATGTAGTTGTTTTGGAGTGCCTGGCAAAATTGGAAGCCAAAAAAGGAAATATTGATGAAGCGAGAAATATTTTTAAAAGAGCAGTTGAGTTGGATGAGAAGGATGCCCGAATCTTTGCTTGTTGGGCCAGTGTAGAACTGGAGTTGAACAACATAGATAAAGCTGTTGAACTTTTGCAACAGGCACTCAAGATCAACAATTTAGATTCCTATCTATGGTTACAATACGCAATCATTGAACATAGACGTGGAAATGTTCCAAGGGCTCGTGCTCTCTTCAAACGAGGTGCCGATATCAATCCCTTTGATTGGTTTCTCTGGGAAGAATGGAGTCATATGGAAGCAAAAGAAGGCAATCAAAAGGAAGCAGAGCAACTTGCCAAAAAAAGCGTCAAAGCAAGATTGCGAAGTATGGGAAATAATTTGTCAAGATATGAGCGCGAACCTACTTATGGAAATTCCTTTCAAGCAAGCTATGTTTCTTGAGTCTTTTACGGGACCCAAAGTAAAGTAGTGCAACAATGCCTATTGAAATCTTTTCCAGTTGGATGTCCATGAAAATAGGATGAAAAGCACATCTCCATTACCGTTTCTTAAAATAAAATGTAACTTGCTGCTGATTGGCAAAGGATAGAAATTATTCTCTTGTCGTTTTGGTGGGAGAGAGATGATCAACTTGTCAGTGTTGGATCAACTAATATGTGAACACTACATATTAGAAAAGAGCAAGGATAGTATAGAAATAGAGAGTGAATTATACTTTAAGCAGTTTGTGGAAAGTAAAGAGAGTTTGTGTAGCAAAATTGCTGCACGCCGTGCTCTAGAAGAGATAATAGATAGTGTCACCCAAGCAGCTACAACTAAAGTAGTAAAACTACTTGGTGAATGGCAACCCCAGTTGTTAGAAGATACTAGGCTCCATTTCCAGTTTTTAATTATGCAACTTGCAGACAAGATTGAACAACATGAGGAAGAAGCGGCGTTGGAATTTTGTAGGAAGGAATTGGCTCCAAAAGCACTGAATGCATACTTAGAAGCTTACGATGACTTTAAAAAAGCATTAAAATTCTTTCTAAAGCCTGAGAGAATTCCTTATGAGAGGCAAATATTGGCAGGTATGTATAAGCTGTTGGCGACTGTGTATATCCCAAACACTCATATGGAGGTGTAGATAAATTGTTTGCAACTTTTCAGGCACTGAACGGTACAATCGACTCTTGTTTCTACACTTGTTTGAAATACTTGATCAACATTGTTTGTGCAGAAGTGACGTCAAAGACAGAGTACGTATTGTTGCTTTGCTACTTGTTCTTGTGTTGAATGGGGTTATTGTGCTCTTCAGACTAAGAGAGGAGACTTATCAAGCTATGGCTCTACTGATACCAAATCTATCGCAGCGGCCTTTACCTATTGAAGGTTATCGAGAATTCCCAGAGTCTGATATTCAAACTTTGAAAGATGCCTTGATGAATCGAGTTACCCGAGATGATGCAGTTTTAGCACTTAAATATGCAAATGGCGATATCAAGAAAGCATTGAAGAATGAGTTGAGTTTGATTCACTTTGATGATGATCTAGTTTCTTCCTTGGTAGAAGACTATATTGAAATGAGAGGCTTGAGAAGAAGTATGGATGGCTCGAAGCTTAGCCATCTCCTAGCTGAAGACAAGATGGATGAATCTTTGTCTTGGCAAACAGTGATACAAATGATTCGATATTGTGCAGAGCGCGGAGATGTTTTTGCTATTCTCAAGTTGTTACGGCAACTTTACCCACAAATGTTAGAGAAGTATCCAAAGGTTCACTTTCGTTTATTGCAGTATTATCTTTATGATCTATTGGAAGAAAGAAAATGGGCATGTGGTTTGAATTTATTAAGAGAAGATATGAATAAGGTTACGCAGAGATTTCCCCAACTGTATCCGTGGTTGAAGGAGAGTGCTTTTATTTTGTTTCTTTATGACTTGGAAGGATATCATTTTCTTGAAAGGAAAAGACTTTGGAAACGCTATTTTGAGGAACATATCAATTTACCAGTTATGGCAAGTTCTTTATGTACTATTGTGATGGAAGCCAATTCCATTTATGAACCTCAGTTGGCTAAGAATTTGCGTTTTTATTTGTTAGTTCACAAAGAGTGGTGTACAAAGAATCAGTTGGATGATCCTTTTGCAGAGTCTTTATGTATTCATGCATTGACAGACAAAGATAGTCTGTTGGAGGACATGATGTACGAACGAGACTATATTTTTAACAGAGATTTAAATACCACGATGAAGAAAAATAATTTTGTCGAAGAATCTGCTAGTAGACAACAAACCACAGAAGAACAAGTGATACTGACTTTGATGGAGTTCCTTGCTATTTCACGTGCTGAAGCAATTGCCTTATTCAATCAGTATACTGGTCCTTCCAAGGATCCTGCTTACATTCTAAATACATTGCTATCAGAAATGTAAATAAATGGTCAACTATGATCACGAAATTGAAAACCTTATTCATATCTTATATTTTGTGAAGATACTTTTTTCCAATCTGTGGACAAAACCTTTCCTTGTGACTCTACAAAGGACTTTACCATAGCTCGGCGAGTATCCTCATCAGATTTCTCATAAATTTCACGAAAGAAGGCTAAAAGGTCTTTGTTTTCACCTTGTCCTTCTTCTTTCTCCTCCTCCTCTTCTTCTTCAACTGAGCCCTTGTTTGGAAAAGAACCTAGACTCGCTTTCTCCCTCGAGGTGCAAACAGACTGAGTATTGTCTGAACTGTTGAAAGCCGCAACCTTTGTTAATTGTTTCCAAAATAAACCCTCTTCCTTCTTTTTCATTTTAAGTTCGACTTTCTGTGGGAGATAGGTCACCACAGATTGTTCAGTCACAATAGGGTGGGAGAGTTCCCAAGTTCGTTCATAACAACTCTTGTATCCAACACAAAACAAAGTCACCGTTACCTGTCTATCTAAGTGAGAGAGGCCAACCATTTTATAGCACTCTTACGGTCTGTTGGTTGAAGGTGACGTTTGACTTGTCGGGGTCCACGTCTCTTATATACAAGGAAAGGGACACAAACCCACTGTTTTGAAACCAGTCCTCCCTTTTATATATACTTTAAAACTCTTATGCAGAAGAGACGAGAGAATATGTTTACCTGAAAACGTTGCTTTGATTCATTGTTGCAGAAACACTTGTGACCAAAAGGACAATGAAAAGTGAGTCATTCTACACATCCAACGAGTTGCCTTTTATGGTAGTTGTGATTTTCTTTCCATTTCTTCCTACAAAGCACTATTTCAACATCCATGGATTCATATCACTTTATTTGCTATTTGTGGTGCCTTTTATCTCATTGTGGGTCCCAACGTGTTGGGTTGCAAAAGAACGGTCAAATTCTTTCGCTATGACAAATTTCTCTTGATTGAAATAAAAGTTGTAGGTCTATAAGTCTTTCAGAAATTTTCTATCTTCAACGATTTTCCTTTCTTGTAGTGTGCATTCTGCATAGATGAACAAGTCAAACAGAGTACTTGTTTGTGCCTTTTTAGTCATTGTTGTAAAAATATGCACCATTTCAGCCACATGCTCTGATACAATTATGTCTCAGATGCAAAGTATATTTGTCCAGAATTTCACCCAGAATCGTGCTCTAGCTCCTTTATGTCTAAGAGGTGCTTTTCATGATTGTTGGAATGGCTGTAATGGAGCATTACTGCTTGCAGAAGAAATAAGTAGAAGTGAAAATATTGGCTTGGAACCCTTGAAAACATATTTGGATCCATTTCTAAACCAGTTTCCTTGTGTCAGTGTAGCTGACTTGATCAATTCTTGCGCAGTCACAGCAGTCAAGTTTCTAGGTGGTCCTGATGTTCCTGTCACTTTTGGCAGAATAGATACTGGCGTTCCTGATCCCAATGGACTTCTTCCAGCTGGCACATTGAACGTGCAAGAACTCATTGCAGCTTTTCAACCTATTGGCTTTGACTCGAAGGAAATTGTTACCCTTTCTGGTGCTCATTGTGTGGTATGTATCGAACGTCCCTATGGATAAAATAACTAACTGTTCTCAACTAGGGTGTCTGTCAAGGTCAGCCATTTTGTCCTGGACAAAATACAACATTTGGAAATCATTATTACACAGTAAGAAAATGTTTCAAAACATTCTGTAATTGATCACTTCCTTCTTGATAGCAACTTCTCAACGGCGAATTCGAAGGAAAATTACAAACCGATATGGATTTGCTTCAAGATAATACCATGAAAAGTGTTGTACAGCAGTATGCAACCGATCAACAACAGTTCTTTGATGACTTTGCAACCACTCTTGGAAAGTATATATCCAGAATTCAGTGCAATCAAACATCTAATGGACCATGTCCTTTGGATAATAGTGGTAGTTCAAGCTCACAATCTTCAACAAGCAACAGCAGTCCTCCTCAAACTGCAGGAAATACCCCTCCTTCTTCTGGCGGTATAAATAATCCTCAAGAATTTCCTCCTTTCGGGTTACCAAATAGTTTTGAGGGTCCCAACTCCTTCCCTTCTTCTTCACAAGGTCAAAATGGCAATCCTACTACAAGTTCAGGGAATAATTTCTTTCCAGCCTTTATTTGATATCCTTTTATTACGGTTTGTCCCAAACTTCCAAAGAGAATGCTTTAGGACATGACTCCATCTCTGCTGTTTTGCATATATTTCTACTAAATAAGAGCTATTATCATACAAATGTTGAAATGTCTCTCCGATAACAGCGAAAATTCACCTTGTCATATGATGAAAGAAAATCCAAGAGCTATCATAATAGACATATACTATTTTGTTGAAATAGCTTGATTGCATTCTATCTTTTAAGGTTTCAAAGAATATCTGTTCAACCACCAAATACTACGACTTCTCTACTTGATATTCTGTTCGTCGCATCGAATATAGCTTTTGTGTAACATTCCACTGAAATTTTTCCAATGGACAAAAATGGATTCATTCCATTATCAACGTGGCAGCATGGGAGGAAAGACACCGAGTGAAAAAAAATTGCTCCACCAAAAATGGCAATTGTCCAGACGGCGTACCTCAAAATTACACTTTTTATAAGGATGAAATGCTCTTTTTCCATTTGGTTGATTGGAGAATGAAGTGCGTCGCTGACAAGAGAATGCTTGCCTTTGTACTATTTGTACTTGGTGCAAGTCTTGCAGCAGTTGCGAGAGCTCAATGTTCCCCAGAAACTATAAGTCAAATGGAAAGTATTTTTGTGCAAAACTTTTCTCAGAATCAGGCTCTTGCTCCTATGTGCCTACACTCCGCTTTCCATGACTGTTGGAACGGTTGTAACGGAGCTCTATTTATGCCTGAAGAGATAGACAGACCTGAGAACGCAGGATTACCTCCTTTGAAACCGTACTTGATGCCTTTCACAAGTCAGTTTCCCTGTATCAGTGTTGCAGACTTGATAAATTCTTGCGCTGTAACAGCCTTGAAGTTTCTCAATGGACCCGATGTTCCGGTGTATTATGGACGACTCGACAGAAATGTTCCTGATCCAACTGGTCTTATTCCTGAACCAACCATGAGTTTATCTGCTCTCATTGCTGCTTTTAACGCCATTGGGTTTAGCAAAGAGGACGTGGTCACTCTATCTGGAGCCCACAGTGTGGTAAGTTCATCTATAGAGTCTAGAGATTGTGCTTAACTTGAAAAGGGTGTATGTCATGGTGTCCCAATGTGTCCTGGTCACAATACCTCATTTGGCAACCACTATTATCAGGTTAGTATTTGTACATTATTTCTTAATGCCCGCTTTGTCGAATAGTTGAAATAGGAATTGATTGAAGGAGATTTATCTGGCAAATTGCCTACAGATGTGGAATTATTGGAAGACAATACTATGAGGAGTTTGGTACAACAATATGCCAGTGACAATTCGCAGTTTTTCTCGGACTTTTCCAGAGTTTTTGGCAAATATATTTCTAGGATTCACTGCAATCAAACTTCCACAGGTCCTTGTCCTTTGGAAGATATTGGAGATAGTACGACGAGCACTTCTACTAGTAGCACAACTACCAGTAGCAGTGGTATTCCTGTAGTTTCCTCTACTAGTAGCAGCACTTCATCTAGTCCTATTATTATAGGATCCCCCATCGTTATTAGCGGTTCTTCTAGCAGTAGTTCTAGCAGCAGCTCAAGTTCTTTGTTTCCTCCAGTTCCTCCTATTTCTGGACCTATTTCTAATCCACCGTCTAATCCTGGTGGACCGATTATCGCTGCATAAGAACTAGATATATTGAGTGGTGTGAATGAAGATGGATATGTGATGATGGTCCAAGGTGACCAACCATTATCGTCATAAAATCCATATATTGCCATAACCAACTTTGTTTTCAGTTGTATTTCTACTGAAGCATGTAATATATGATCAGTGTTTGCCACTATTAGGATATTCACAACTTGGCCATCCATAACATAGCTACGTGTCCTCACCAGTACCTTTTCAAGAGCAAAACGAGTTGAGCTTTTGCAAAGTGAATTCCGTTAAAGCTCTGTTGTGAAGCAAAAGGCAGAAGAATCATAAAAATGTATAGTTGTGTTCTTTGGAACAACAACAAGTGCCCAACAACTCGATAAACTCCATTTTGCTATTTTGATCAACCAGAATCGAATAGAGTCATTATTCTTTTGCTTTGTATAATACCTATTCGCACTTTTGATACTAGCACGCCACTCCTATCCGATTGGCAACAAGCCGAAAAGAAACAAGTAGTGAGTATCATACTATCTTTGTTAGTAACTGGAGAGCCCTTGAAAAATTCCCCAAAAGATGAATGAAGCATTGGCACAAGGTATATCCACTCTCAGATGGTCTGAGAACATCTTAAAGATGGGTAAGCTGGTTAAAACTTGCTACCTTGTACTAGAAAGTACTCATAACGACAAGTAGAAGACCACGACTCGGAACCTAACGTTATGAACCCTCAAAAGGTGCCTTCAGGGGTGCCTTGGAAAAACTTTTTTGATTCGGATGGCAACTTGATAGTTAAGAATTTGGACACGGTTTGTGGTTTGGTGGTGTTGGATGCAACAATTACCTGAATATCTATTTTATGTTGGTTGAATAGGGTGAAAAGACTTCTGTAAAAGACTTGGAAAAGCCTGTCGACCCTGTTTTTCTAAGATTTGCTTCCCAAGAGGAACAACTCTCCGCTTCTATGACCGTGTCAACTCTAAATACTCAAGAGAAACCGCGAAATTCGTTTCTAGGAAGAGCTCATCCTTCCTTGATAAAGAGAACTCCTTTTCGTGAAAAGAGAAATATAGTGAAGGGTGTTGGACACGTAAAGGTGAAGAAAGCAACCATTCCTTTGTTTTAAATGACGTTGGGTACAATAGATAAATACGAAAAAAGCGGAAGCAGAATTTGACAACTTGTTTGTCGTTCAAGCGCTTCGTGCACATGATGGACCGATATGGTCTCTCAGGATGAATGAAAAAGGCAATCTACTGGCAACAGGAGGACAGGACGCTGTGCTTCGTGTATGGTTGTTGTGTGGTCAAGGTAAGTTTGTCAATCCCTATTCTTGGGTTAAAGATACTGAAGAGAGACAATTGTCTTTTTCTAGGCAATCCAGAAGTCAATTGGAATCAGGATTACTCAGAGACATTTAACGGAAAATCGAAAGATGGACTAAACAAACATGTTGTTTCGGAGCCAAGCTTTTCTTCTTCTGGTACTCGTTCATCTTCAAAAGAGACTACTGGAAAGGATACCGAAAACAGTATTTCAAATAGAGAAATGAACATTCAGACCAAATATCCCAGACAGTTATTGAAATCACAACCTTTTCGAGAGTTTATGGGTCATAAACTGGATATTCTGGATATTGCTTGGTCGAAGGTGAGTTTTTTTGGTCGGCATTGTTGTAATGAAATATTTATCAACTCTGATATAGAATGACTTTTTATTAAGTGCTTCAATGGACAAAACCGTCCGTCTGTGGCACCCTTCAGTCAATGAAGCCCTTCGGAAGTTTCAACACAGTGACTTTATTACGACAGTTCATTTTCATCCCATCGAAGAAGGTATATTTATTAGTGGCGCACTTGATGAAAAACTTCGTGTATGGGATGTTGCCGAAAAGAAAGTGATTACCTTTAAGGATCGACTGGGTCTCATTACGGCATCAAGTGTGTCTCGAGATGGCAAGCACTTGTTAGTGGGTACTTATAAGGGACTGTGCAAGTCATTTCTTTTGAAACAAGATGTGAGTACTATGAAATGGTATCATATTCTATGGAGTATTGAAATTATGTCAAAACATAGCAAGGAACGTGGACTTTACAACAAGTGAATGAAGTGGAAGTTTGTTCACGAAGGGGTAAGAATAGCAAAGGCAGTAAGATATCCGGTATTAGTTTTAAACCCCATTCGGATGAAGTGAGTTGTTACGACATTTTATATATTTCTATATTGTTGGCTTTTTAGTTTTTGGTATCTTCAAATGATAGTCGTCTTCGTTGTTATCGATTGGAGTCTCTTGTTCGTACTTGTAAATATTTAGGACATCGCAACTTTTGTAGTCAGATTCATCCTTGTTATAGTGAAGATGGAGAGTACATCCTTTGTGGTTCAGAGGATCGTCAAGTATATATTTGGAAGACACAACCTCAAAAGGTACCTGAAAATAATGGCAAGACTGAACAGAATGAATGGTCGGAACATTTTATGGCTCACAATTGTATTGTTTCGTGTGCCATATTCGCACCAAATGTCGTATCGAATAGAAAAGTAGCAAACCATAGTGCCATTGGCAGAGTGATTATTACTGCTGGCTATAGTGGTGAAATTCGAATATATGAAAATATGGATTTGTAAAAGACACGATAGAATGCATTTGAGTACTTGTTACATGTTGTAGGATTGTGAATATGCGTTTTTATTTTCACAAGATTGTGCTATGCTCGTTGAGAATAAAACTTTTTCCTGATGCATCCAACGACATTCTATTGGGTGGTCGTTGGGAATCGCAAGTTTTGTCCACGAGTAGTTGTGGTGAGCGAACATTGTGGAACGACTTGTATTCGCTATGAACAACGACCGTCAGCAACCAAAAGACTGGATTGCAGCCTTTGCTAAACAAGATTGGAAGACGCCTGCCGTTGCTGTTGCAGGTACTTTGGCTTCCTTGGGCCTGATTCGAATGTACTCCAATGGCCCTGTGTACAGGTAGGTGCTAGTATTCAACTTTTTCAATGATTTGACATTGTTAGACAAACTGTAAACTTGAAAGGAAAAGTAGTTGTTGTTACGGGTGCCAATACTGGTATTGGAAAGGAAACTTGTATTCAGTTGGCTCGAATGGGCGCCACCATAGTTATGGCTTGTAGAGACCCATCAAGGGCACTCAAAGCAAAAGAACAAGTTGTTCATTTGTCCAAAAACGAAAATGTGGATTTTATTCGGTTAGACTTGAGTGACTTATCTTCCGTTCGTCAGTTTGCTTCCGAGTTTTGCAAGAAATATTCTCGGCTGGATATTTTATTTTGTAATGCAGGAGTCATGGCTTTACCCAAAAGGGAAACCACCAAAGACGGTTTTGAGATGCAATTCGGAGTCAATCATTTGGGACATTTCTTGTTAACCAATCTTTTGTTGGATAGGTTGATTGCTTCAGCACCCAGTCGAGTGATAGTGGTTTCTTCTTATGCACATACATTTGGCAAGATTGATTTTGATAATTTGCAATGGCAGAGAAATTATTCAGGATTTGCAGCTTATGGTGCTTCCAAGTTGGCCAATATATTGTTTGTGAAGGAGTTGGACAGACGTTTGAAACAACAGAATGCCAACGTTGGAGTGTATGCGGTACATCCAGGAGCTGTTCGTACGGAGCTTCCTCGTTATATTTTGTCGAGTTGGTGGAAGAAATTGTTAGCTACACCGATATTACCACTCACTTATTTGTTAATGAAAGATCCTTATCATGGTGCGCAAACACAAATCCGATGTGCTATTGATCCTTCATTGCAACACACGAGTGGTAAATACTTTGCTGATTGTAAAGAAACTACTCCATCTGCTGCCGCAAGAGATAGTCAAGTTGCAGAAAAGTTGTGGCAAGTATCGGAAAAGTTGGTTGGTCTGGTGGAGAAATAAAAAATATTCTATTCTGTTGCGTGACTTTTATGTTTTTAGTATTTTCATGGCTACTTGCATATCATCGGGTACTCTTTGAGTGACTCGATAGCGCAACCATTCTATTCCAGTCATTCCCATTTCAGGAGTCACTTGTACTTTGCTCAACTTGGTTTCTGCATCCTTTTGACTTACATCGTAAGCAAATTGTAGCTCTGATTGATGTTCACGAAGATCCGGTAACTGACGAACTATGTTTTGTAACATTTTTCCAAAGTCCTTACCAAATACCGACCTAGCTACTCCCCTATTCAACGTTCCCATATAAAGTCTACGTCCCCAAGCAGTTTTACAAGCATTTACCAGCGTTTTGGAACGACTATCACCTTGAAAAGAAGCAATAGGAAACCATAGTGGTCTGTCAGGTAACTTTGTAAAAAGAGTAAAGACAGGAGTCCCATCTTGTGGTAGTTGAGTTGCTGCATTTTGTCTTTTCATTTGTTCTTGATATAGTTGTTGGCGCATCTTTCTGCCTTTTTTGGAAACCAGGCTTTGTGCACCACTTGTTTTAGACTTTCTAATGAAACGTACACATAGTGGCAGCCCAGGTGGTTTGTAAAGTCTAGAGAGATGAGAAGCTTTGAAACTATTACAAGTATGTGTTGGAGAAAAAGGAACAAAAAGACAAGAAGAATAGGAGCTCATCCACGGTCTCTTCATTGGTGGAGATTTCATTCCATCGGGAAATGCAGACCAGAATAAGCCAATGCTTGAGATATCTTTTCCGTTTTGTTGACGACGCCTCTTATCCAATTGTAATGAATAATCATTGCATCGGAATGAAAAACGATGTTATCTTTTGGTAGAGAAATATCTATCCATCTCATGTTCCCTAGCAATGTATGAGCACCATGAGGGAACATTTCAGGGTCGAATACTTGAGTCACAATTTGAGCACTCAAATAACGAAAATCACGCAATCCTTTTGTATTTACGCCTATACAGGATAGAAAGGTATGATCTGGTTCCAAAAAAGTGAGACAAGTATTCGTTGCTACTCTTTTCGAATACCAAAAAGGGCCTGTTCTACACAATACTCTGTTGAAACTTCGTTGTTGACTCACAATGGGATACTGTTTGTACATCTGTTGCATCATGATACGTAATAACAATTGTGTACCACAATGACTACGAATATATAGAAATCCAGTATTCATAGAAGAAAAGAGAGACTGATGAGGATACATTCGGTCTGTTTGAATCAAAATGTCAGCAGGGCGACCATGTTCCTCTTGTTGTATATAAGGAATAGGATTTTGTATCCACAAGATATCAGGATCTGAAAATAATATGTCAAAGTTATAGGAAATAACTGAATAGAACACTAGATATTTTAGTTGTGTCAGTGAAACGAATTCTATGTTGCCTGCAGAAAAGGCTCTTCGGTGGTTGATGTGTTGTAAGATGTTTTGCCAAAATGGTAAAAAGTTGGGCAAGTCAGTTACTCTCCAAGCAGGAATATGATGCGACATACAATAGTCATAAATATATGGGTCGATACAGAAAACAATCAAGTTTTGGATTTGTAAGGAAGAGAGACGAGCAACAAATAAGTTAACCAAAGGGATATAGGCTTCGTTAGCCAACGTTGCTAAAATCCATTTCCGAGAGCTGTTGAAAGAGTGACGGCTCAAAAACTCTTGAAACTCATCCACAGAAGGTGATAATAACGGTAAGAGGAGCCACCAACACAACAGAGTTAGAGCTATGCAAAAAGTTGACAGGTTAAAGGAAACAGCCATAGAGACAACCCATACTGATGAACAGCATTGAAACGTACAATTTTTGAGGCAGATAACCCAACGCCAACAGGGATGTTGAGTAAAAATGTCCCTGTCTCCAATGTTGACATGACGAGTCGGTCTTTGAGTAAATATTCAAATCCATTCATCGCCTTGCAGCAAACAGTGTTTCGCAAAGACACGTCATCTGATCCGTAGTATGGGAAATGAATGGCCACGTAATAAGACCGATGGAAGACCGAGTCCTCCCAACTGAAACCAAGTCGGCCACCGCATAGGATGACCCTTTCTAGAATAACCTCGTGTCTATTCTTTGTAGTGGCTTTGGTTGCAAACTTTTTCGTCATATTTCTGTTTGGCGTTTGCAGAATACTGTAGCTACTTGTGATAGCAGAGATACTTTTGAGTGTTGCAGAGTTTTTGAATGTGAATATAACTCACTTTATTTATTAGAAAGAAATACATAACAGTGAACGATACCATACGACAGCTATGAGAACCCAAAATATTCTTTTTATGCTTTTCTTATATATTACTTTGTGGGGAAGCAGCACTACTCCTTGGAGAGTGGATGCTCAACTGCAAGATCAATTGTTGTGGTCAGACACCGATACTAGAGTGAATATTCTAAGACAGCATATTCATTCTGATAAGGACCTCAAGTGGGAAGATGACTTGAAAAGGTTGAAAGAAGGAATTCGAATGGAAAGACTGGATAGCCAGAAAATGACCCATATCAACAAACAAGCCAAGAGACCTACTGGTGAACCTAATCCTAAACAACCTCAACCACCACCACCACCACCAGAAAGAAAGTTTTCAAGACAATCAAGAAAAGTGGGAATAGGAAGAAATATTTCAGAAGCAACGTTGTATGTGGATTTGTTGAAGCGCCTTGCAAATAGTGGAGGCAACCTAATGGAACTAGTAGAAGGAATACGAAAGGCTGTCGAACTACAAGGAAATGAGGACAATCTTATGAAAGTAGATGAAGCCATAGATCATTTATTGACCAGTCTTCACAATATTCCACTCAGTGTATCTTTACCTAAAGTAAGAGAACTAGATATCATGACCGGTCTCATGGAGAGAAGACTTGTAGATCGTTTGGTAAAGTTGATAGATTCACAACCGATAACTTCGATTGTTCATGTTTCTTGTGGCAATCAAATGCATTGGATGAATAGTGTTTTGCAGCTAAGACCGCAGATACGTTACATGGGATTGGACAGTCGAGATGCTACTTTGGTATGGTTACGTTCAAAATATTACGGTCATCCTCATATTCAGTTTCGAACAGTTGAATGGCAATACATGTTACCAAAAGGATATCAATTACTAGTTGCTATCAATGCGTTATCCTCGTTAGAGTTGCAACAAGTGTATTCCTTTTTCTCGGCAGCTAAATATGCCGGCTTTGAATACGTTTTAGTCAATTCCTATGAAGGAACTAAAAATGAAGAAAGGAATCAGAGCAAAATGTTAGACTTTCGGAAACCTCCATTTGGTTTCAAGAGACCCATAAGAGTGTTTCATGAAATGGGTTCCTTAAGAGGGAAACCGATATCTCTCCTAATGTATTCTAAGCAAGTTTTGGAAGAGTTTGGAAAGAAAGAGATGACCGTAACTTATGAAGAGCTATGAATACGCTGCTTGTTTTTGGTAATTGATAACTGTAATGAAACTTTAATAAAATGGATATCAAGTTGGAGTGTTCAACTTTAGACTTTCCAAACAGAATTGTTCACAAGTCTCTTTTGAAATGGTTCAAAATGAAATTGGGCGGGCAAAGCACAATTGAACAATTCTTCTCCTAAGAGCGCCATTTTCAACGAATGACTGACTGGTCTTGAGCAGTTTTACTACAGAGCTAGTTTTAGCACTGCAATAAGATACAAGGAATGTATATAGAAGAGATTATTATTGACGGTTTCAAGTCCTATGCTACTCGAACTCACATAGGACCATTTGACCCTCATTTTAACGCTATTACCGGTTTCAATGGTTCCGGAAAGAGCAATGTATTGGACGCTATTTGTTTCGTTATGGGAATATCTAGCTTATCTCACGTAAGTGGATGGATAAAAAGTATTGTGAAAGTGCTGAAATATTCTAGTTGAGAGCGTCGAGTCTCCAAGAGTTGATCTATAAGCAAGGCCAATCAGGTGTACATAAAGCGAGTGTTACCATCATCTTTAACAATACGCATAGACAACAAACACCTCCAGGGTACGAGAACTGCGAAAGAATTACTGTGACGAGACAAATCCTGACAGGTGGACGGTCCAAATATTTAGTCAATGGTCACGTTTCTCAGCCTAATGCTGTCCAGAACTTGTTTCAATCTGTCCAGCTCAACGTGAATAACCCTCATTTTCTTATTATGCAAGGAAGAATTACTAAAGTCATCAATATGAAACCACAAGAAGTTGTCGCAATGATTGAGGAAGCTGCAGGAACTCGAATGTACGAAATGAAACGAGAGGCTGCATTGAAGACCATTTCCAAGAAAGATAAGAAACTGGAAGAAATTGATGAGTTGTTTCAGAGTCAAATTACTCCAACACTGGAAAAGTTAAGAAAAGAACGAGCAAACTATATGCAATGGGTTACTAATCAAGAGGAATTGGAGAAGCTACGAAAATGGAGTCTTTTGGCTGAATATTACTCTCATCAACTGTCTCTTGAAAGGGTTGTAGAAAATATGAAAGAGAAAGAGAATAGACATGAAAAGTGGCTACAAGAGATAGAAGAGAAAAGTCAGAGAATGCGTTTCATCGAACAACAATTGAACAAGGCAAATGAATCGAGCAATCCTCGGACTTTAAAAGAAATAAGAGATGCGGAAGAGAAAATGGATGAATTATCCAAACAACTTGTAAGAGAGACAACTCTCTACGAGAACTGCAAAGATTCGTACAACAGAGAGAAAAATGAAAATGAAAGGAATATAAAGTCCTTACATAGTTCTCGAGAAAGAAGAGAGAATTTGGTTCAATCTTTACAAAATTTACAACAATTGATGGAACAAAAGAAAAGAGAACTTGATCGATCTACTCAGCGGTTTGAGAAAGCGTTTCAGTTTGGCAATGCAAATAGTCTCGATACTAGAAAGCAGCTGCTCCAAGATGAGCTTTCCGATGCCGAGAAGGATCTCAAGCAATTGGAGTACAAGATAAGCCGAGTAAACGGCCAATTGGAGAATCTGGAAGAAGAAAAGACTTCATTTATGGATGTTCTTAGCAAGGAGACGGATTCCTTGAAAGAATTGGAACAACAGAAAACAAAGCTGGTCAATGAATTGAATGAGTTGAAAATTGCTATTCATGAATTGGATTTTGATAAAGATGGAAATGAACGTTTATTAAAAGAAAGAGATGAACACAATACAGCGATTCAACAGATGATTGAACGACTCGACGCCATGAAAGGACGGCTCAACATGATAGATTTTCAATATGATAAGAAGAACAGTGGACTTGACGATACAAACGTCTATGGCATGATTGCTCAATTGTTTCAACTTCCCAATTTGGAAAGGTACTCTACTAGTATAGAAACTGCTGCTGGTTCTAAACTTTACCAGGTGAAAATGGAAGCCTTTGGATGATTTTTAGTTACTGAATATGATACTAGGTAGTTGTAGATACAGAACAAACTGCAAAACGACTTTTGGAACGTGGTCGACTTGCTCGAAAAGTTACTATTATTCCATTGAATAGAATCCACTCGAAAATGATCGCGCAGGACAAGTTACAACGAATTGAGAAAATTTGTCATGATGCTCGATTGGCCTTGTCTTTAATAGACTATGATGCTTATTATGAGCCAGCAATGAAGTTTGTATTTGGAAACATTATCATATGTCCGGATAAAGAAACTGCGAACCAAATTAGTTTCCATCCTGATATTAAAGTTCGAACGGTAACTTTACAGGGAGACATTTATGATCCTGCTGGAACTTTGACTGGAGGTAGTTACTCAAATCCTACAGATAAGACTAGCGTTTTGGAGTCTTTGATGGAGATGACACAGTTGAAAAGGCAAATAGCAAGTCATGAAAAATCTGTCGAAAAATTGGATTCAATCATTAGAAGAAACCAAGAGAAGGAATCCTTGTTTAGAGAACAAATCAGAAAGCAAAATATGCTACAGCATCAAATAGAACTGCTTGAGTCAAGACTTGAAAGTTCGGAAGCAATGCAAGTATCTCAAAAGGTATGTTGCGTTTGCATTTTATCTTAACAAATTTAAGCTAAGAAAACTACAGTTGCAGCAAACTGAAAACCAAATCCAACAGTTGTTACATGAACGTGTGCATTTACAGGAAATGTTGGAAGCTTGTCAAGAGAGAATGAAAAGATTGGAAGAACAGTTACAAAACCCTATTCAAGCTGATATTGAAAATCCCATTGAAAGACTAAGGAACGAGCAAAAGCAACTTCGTAAAGAGACAGTGGATACAAGTATGGCTCTTCAGACAACACAGTTAGAATTGAACCATTTAAAGGACGAATGTGCAAGACTTGAAAAGGTTATCAGCTCAAGCAATCAAAACATCTCACAAATGGAGACAGAAATGTCAAACTTACAGAATAAGCAGTGTGAAACTCGAAAAATAATCGATGAACTTGATGCCAATCTCAACAAGTTGCGTCAGCAAGTCAAAAATCAGAATCAGGAGGTTGTTGCACTGGAAATGGAGAAAAATGAACTCTTTTCCAAGTTGGAGACGTTGCAACTAGAAATGGAACGAGAGACTAGAGAACTCGACTCACTTCGTCAACACAAGGTAGTTATATATCAGAATCTAAATGAGTTTTGTATATTTCTCATTGTGGTGTTTTATTAGGAATCGATTCAAAAGAGGATGAGAGAACTTGAAAGGAAATTTCCGAGTATTGAAGAGGAATGTCATTCTTTTCGTGATCAACTTCGAGACGTATCGCAGTCCAATGTACAAGATAAGTTATCGAGTCTTGAGAAAGAACAGAGTCGTCTAGATAGAGTAGTCAACAGAAAAGTATCCAGTATGTTTGAACAAGCCGAACAAGAATATCAGGACCTTTTGAGGAAGAAAAGAATCGTAGAAAATGATCGACGACAGATACAAACTGTTATTAAGGAACTTGATGAGAAGAAAGTCAAGGCTGTAGAGAAAACTTGGAATAAGGTTAATGAAGATTTGGCGTCTATTTTTTCATCTTTATTACCTGGTTCCTCAGCATATCTGAAACCTTTGGAAGGGAAGAGTATTTTGGAAGGTCTTGAAATACAAGTTGCTTTGAATCATAGTTGGAAAAAGAGTCTTTCTGAACTGAGTGGTGGACAACGCAGTTTAGTTGCTCTTTCTCTCATATTGGCCTTGTTACGTTACAAGCCTGCTCCTTTGTATATCTTGGATGAAGTTGATGCCGCGTTGGACCTTAGCCATACCCAAAATATAGGAACTATGTTAAGAAAGCATTTTGGGTACTCGCAGTTTATAGTCGTCAGTTTGAAAGAAGGTATGTTCCAAAACGCCAACATTCTATTTCGAACCAAACTAGTCGATGGTACTTCTACCGTGGAAAGGACTAGTGGAGATAAGGAGAATATGGCTTGAATTGTACACGATAAGAAAAAGTTGTAATAAACATGAGTGTTTTAGCTTTTGGTTGTGTGGAGTCCTTTCAATGATCCAAAAAAAGGCATTTGGCATTCGACGCCGAATGATCATTGCGCTATAGTGCATTGAGGGAATTGTTGAGTCTTTGACTTTTAGAAATGCCTCAATCCAGAGCAGAGCGTAAAGCTTCATATTTTGAGAGGATTATTACTTACTTTGAGAAATTTGACAAGGTTTTGGTTATAGGAGTGGACAATGTGGGTTCGAATCAATTGCAAAAGCTACGACAAGCGTTGAGAAAGGATTGTGAAGTATTGATGGGAAAGAACACTATGATCAGAAAGGCGCTAAAAAGTCACTTGTCGAAAAATCCTGCGCTAGAGAAACTTTTGCCACATCTCGTAGGAAACGTGGGATTTATCTTTACCAATGGTGATTTGAAACAAGTACGCGAGAAGATAGCGGAGAATAGAGTTCCTGCTGCTGCCAAAGCAGGTACTTTTGCACAATGTGATGTGGTGATTCCTGCGGGACCAACAGGAATGGAACCAACTATGACTTCCTTTTTCCAGGCCCTGAATATTCCAACCAAGATCAACAAGGGACAAATTGAAATCCAAAGCGACGTGACACTTTTAAAAGAAGGACAACGAGTAGGCAATTCCGAACAAACTCTTTTACAAAAGCTGAATATAAAGCCTTTCAAATACGGTGCGGTTATTCACGTCATCTATGAAAATGGAGTCATTTATGAACCAAAAGTGTTGGATATTGGTGAAGAAGAAATCTCTCAAGTGACCAAGGAAGGAATTCACAATATTGCTGCTGTTTCTTTGGCAATTGGATATCCAACTCAAGCTTCCGTTCCTTATACGATCATTTCGTCATTGAAGAATCTTTTTGCAGTTTCTTTGGTTTCAGACTATACTATGCCACAAGCAGTACAACTAAAGGACTTGTTGGATAATCCAGACGCTTTGGCACAAATGGTAGTCAATGTATTACCTACAGGCGGTGCTTCGGTAGGAACTGGTGGAGCGTCTAAACAAGAAGAGAAACAAGAGCAACCACAAGAAGAAGAAGAAGATGAAGATCTTGGCTTGGGACTATTTGATTGAAGAATAAAGCAATCTTCTATTTGAGGATATACAATGATATTTCCACTTTATATTTCTTTGCTTATTGAATACGAGTTTAAGATGAAGGAGCACTTCCACCATTGCTGCTAGGAGGACTAGTGGGTGGATAATACCATTCCAACAAGGGCTCACCCACATTATGATTTTCTTCGACCGATACTCGTAAATCGAACAATTTTGCCAAAATTACTTTGAATAACTTTTGTACATTAATAGAATGCGAAGCAGAACAGAAAATCAATGGAGCCTTCATTGCTCGGGCAAATTTGCGAGATTGTTCAACTATAGTTATTTGCTCTTCTTTTGGAAGCGTTACAAATCCATCAAATTTGGTACCCACTAAAAAAGGCAATGCCGACTGTGACAATATCTTGAGTCACTTTTCACGCGAGTCATAAAGTCCTTACCTTGTTATATGTTCGTGCTTGTCTATACCATTCTTTTACATTTTGAAGCGTTATTTTTCTGGTCAAGTCAAACATGAAAACGACTGCCACCGTATCACTCAAGGCCAAGGGCAACATTGTCACAAAGTCTTTTTGTCCTCCTAAATCCCAAATACTAAAAGTTATTTCCAAGTTTTTGACATAAATGTTTTTCTCCATAAAGTTGACTCCTAAAGTTTGTATATAATCTTCGTCAAATTTTCCTTCCACATACTTGACCATAAGTGAAGTTTTTCCTACAAAAGGGTCTCCAATAAGAGCTGTCTTTACTACAATGTTATTTCTTTGTTCTTTGGGATAAATACTATTGCTTTCTTCCATCCATTCGTTACCCTGCATGATAATAATATATGACTATTGACTACTTTCCATATACAAAAGAATAGGATCCAATCAACGGTATTTTGTGCCAAAGAAATGGACACCTCAATGGATATCCACCAAAGAATTTTCGTTGGTTCATCCTGGCAGGCTTAATATTGATTGTTAGTGCAACTGTGATAACAGGTATCGTCAACTGTGTTAGAAGAAGAAGAGGCTTACCAGGATTGTTTGAAAATCAGTACGAGAGAAATAACACTCAAACTCGAAATTTGGGCTCTCGAAGGAGGAAACTTGGAAAAGGTCTACTTGCCTCAGAGATTGAACTATATTGTCCAGAAATTATCTACAGAGGACCCAACCAACCACCAGTCTTATTTCTTGAACAAGGAAAGGATTCATTATCCGATGAAGAGCTTGAGAATATTGAGGTTCCTACTAGTGCCTTAAGGGAAACACCTTCAATGGTCACGAGTTGGAAACACAAAAAAGAAACTTTATCCAGCACAGAAAAAGAAGATTCGACGAGTCAATTGTTGTACAAGTCTACAATACCTATTAGGAAATATTTTTTAGGTCAACATGTGGTTCCCAATGAAGTTTGTGCGGTATGTTTGGAAGCAGTAGAAACAAATACTCATTTACGTTTACTTCCTTGTGGACATGGTTTTCATATTTCTTGTATTACTCGTTGGTTGATTCGTGGAAGTCGTTGTCCACTTTGTAATGAACAAGTTCGACTCTCTGATAATTCTGCTCAAGGTGAAGCTGGTGACTTGATAGTTTCTGTTGGTGAACAACAGAATAGTAATAGACAGTTTTTAGAATTGGGTCAACAGGGTTCTTTAGGTAGTCGAGAAATGTATCAAGAAGTTATTTTACAGTCTTTTGAAAGAATAAGGTTGCGTTTATATCAAAGATACTTGGATAGGCAACGAAAGCATACGACACAAATGGAATCTTATGTAGAAACGGTTTAAAAGTGGAACATCTCCGAGAGAGATTGTTGGAGATCTTTGATTTCTTATGAGTGTGTGTTGTTCAATGTTTGATTTGTCACGAACCAAGTCTTGCTTATATGTACTTCCCATAGACTTGAGTGGGTGTAATCTATGGGTTATAAAGAGACAAAGAGAAACTTGTCACAAGTTATGTATGAATATTCAAAGTCCTCGCTCCGGTCGTAGGGGTAGTTTTCATCTTTGGTTAAAGTCATTAAGAAGTGGACGTATATTTTATCGTTCAAGTGGTCCTTCTGGTGGTTTAAGTGGTGGTGGTGGATCCACCAGTGGAGGACACGGTGGCAGTGCAGGTAGTGCTGGAGGTCAGGGTACGTGAGTAAAGTGCTCAATGGAAAAGGATTGCTCACTTTTATAAAAGGTGGCTCTCATCCTCTTTTGGTTTTTTGGATGCGTTATAATCAACTTTTAGAGTCACGACCTTTGTTGACTAAATCACTTACTTCCTTGATTGGTTTTATATTGGGGGATATTTTAGCCCAAAAGTTTTTATCTTCAGATGGTATTCTTCACTTGGATCGTTTATTAAGAATGGCATTATTTGGTTTTCTTATTCATGGACCAACAGGACATATCTTTTATACTCGATTGGACAAGGCAATACCCGGTACAGAAGCGTGGAAAGTGGCTTGCAAAGTAGCCATTGATCAAGTATTATGGGCTCCTATTTTCGCTTTTATTTTCTTTGGTTTCTTAGCAGTACTTGAGAGACAATCTTTACAACAGTTCAAGGCAAAGTTGAGTCAAGACTGGAAAACTGCCATATTTGCATCTTGGAAAGTATGGCCATTGGCACATGCTATTAACTTTCGGTTTATTCCCAGCAATCAACGCTTACTTTATATCAACGCTGTGCAAATATTTTACAACGTATTTCTTTCTATCATTGGAAACAAACGCACTCCAGTAACTCGAGTAAGTAAGTAGATGCAATCCAGGATCCAAATATATATATTGTGATAGCCATAAGGGGTGGATAAAAGTTGGTTTTATACAACAGTTGTTGAACACAAGTCTAGAAATGTACTCACAAGTTGAGCACTCTTACGAATTCCATCCGATTGACAAACTCCAGATGAAACATCTACACCGGGAGGTCTCAATTTGTTTAAAGCACTTTGAATATTATCTATACGAATTCCACCCGCTAATATCCAACGGAATTGTGGAGGAGGTTTAAAGTTGCTCCAAGCAAATGTCTTCCCAGTACCTCCACCGGGTGAATCAAACAGTATCCAACTTCCCAACTGTATTTGCTCCAAGTCACTATCCAAACTGCCATCGGAATATACCGATAGCACAGGAATAGATTCTATCCAATGAGGTAGCATAGAAAGAGATTGTCTAGGCACATCGCCATGCAACTGTGCTATGGAAATACCCGTTTGTTGACATATATGAATGATATTTGAGGCATCTTGATGAACGAATACTCCTACAACTTGAGCGTTACCAAAGTACTCGACGGTTTCTACAATTTGACGTGCAACCTTCTCATCAACGTTGCGTTTAGACTGTGGACAGAATATAACACCCAATAAGAAGCGGATAGAATCATAGGGTACCCTGTGCTTTCTTTCTTCTATTGCTTTACACACCATAGAAGCATCTTCTTTACAAGTAATACCACAAATCTTGATCAACTCAAGACTTGCACAAGTTGAGGGCTTTCTCACAACATAGTTGAAAAGTTGTCTATTCCTTCTTCTTTGTAACACCCATTGACAAGAATGTCTTTGTGATATTCTACGAGTAGGAACAACCACAAAGCAAGCCATAAAACTACTCATTTATTTCATCACACAAAATCAATCACATTTTAGTATCTTCATTACGAACGATGGCATCGCTAGTCCACCAATCATAAGAATGATAATCTCCAACATCTTCCTGTTTTTCAGTATTCTCAAACTCTTCTTCCTCCACAGATGGATCATAATATCCCATCTCTTCAGAGTTCTTTTCATAAATAGCACATTGTTCCTTTCCCATTCTAATCTTTCTCATCAAACGTGAAAATAAAGTCAAATCATTGTAATCAGTTGGCAATTCTGCAACATATTCAATTCTACGCAAACTTCCTAGTCCATTTTCACGACACAATGTGGCTGCATAATTCTTCAACTGCAAATGAAACTGCTCTTTTGAAGATGAAGTTATCCTGTATTTAAGAATTTGTAGAAAAGTATAGTTCAAGGACTCTTCTCTCAAGTCTTCATCAGTTACACCCAATCTCTTTGCAAATCTAGCAGCATATCTTCTTCTCAACTCATAGAACCTTTGATCTTCTTTAACTAATGACTTTTGAGAGTATTCAGGGACAAAGAAAAAGGCTAATATGAGAGCTAAATATTCCAATCCAGCGTAAAACCACATAGTAAGCCTAATGCTGGTAAGGTTTCTGCATGAGCACTGCCAGAAAAGTTAACCCACATATGTGGAAAGATAGTAGTTCCTACAATTCCTCCACATTTGCCAAAAGAGGAAGAAACTCCATACATAGTTGCACGAATCTTGGTAGGAAATGCCTCTGCTGGAATCAAATAGACAGGAACAAACACAAAGTACTGAAAACCGAATACAAAAGTACTCCAAAATATCCAACCTATGGGATGTCTCTTCAAAGGCCAAAATGCTCCAGCATTGATAAGTTGTGCAGATGATAAACAAGCCCATCCAAGTACTTCCGTCTTTCTTCTTCCTAAACGATCGACAACAAATGCTGCAACAAATGGAAGCCAAATTAGGTAAGCACCTCCTTCTGCCAAAGTAATCCATAGTGACTTGAGCAAAGATACTCCAATAACTGATTGTAGAATAATAACTCCAAAAGTACCCATGCTATAATTGATATAATCGACCAAGAACCAGTTGAGAACTGCACCGACGGAACGAAAAGCAAAATGACGAATGACAATATAAAGGTCAATTGCATCATATCGAGATTTGCCTCTTTGCTTGTCTTTGGAGAACATTTCGGAATCTCTCATTTGGGTACGATAAATAAGTACACAAATGACTGGAATAGTTGCTACTGCAAAAGACACTCTTTTCACTATTTCATAATGACAATGAGAAGCCGCTCCAAGATAAGCATTTCGACAAGCTGCTGCAATAATAATGACTTGAACGACAAATGGCATATAATTACCAATGACTTCCATACACATAACCAACATAGAAGTTCTTCTTCCACGTGTTTTGATATTGACTCCTTCGCTATCTTCCATAGCATTTGGCACATTACAAGTATATTCACCTCCCATGCCCAATCCAGCAACTCCTAATCCAATATTCATCATCCATATACCTCCTACCACACTTGTACCATGAGAAGCCACTCCAATAATATTTCCAAGTAGCACCAAACAAGAACACATAATAAGACCTTTCTTCCTTCCAAAATAGTCGGCAATGAATCCAAATAACAACAGTCCAAACATAACTCCATATAACATCGATACTCCTATAGCAGTTTGCAAAAATACATCATGACGAAAGGAAGGAAAGACATCGGTATATACGGAAACTATATAAGTAGAAATGTCATACATATAACCATTTACAAAGAAACCCATAGCAGTTCCAAAGGCATTGTAACGAATATAACTAGCAATGGACTTTTTCTTTTCTTCTTCCACAGTAGCTTTTAAGGATTCTGGATCATTTCCTTGACCATCTTGTTGCTGTACTTCTTCTTCTGACCTTCTTTCAATAGCTTCCATCTCCACGGAAGTTCTATATACTTCAGCAGCATTGGTATCAAATGTTGGACGACTCATAATTGCACAAACAATGAACTAAAAGAGAGAATCACCCAGGAATGGATGACTTTATGATATTTGCAGATTTTCTAGAAAGGAGATTCGCGTTGTCGTCTATTTGTCATTATGGATAGTCGACGTGGGAGTATTGGATGAGTGGAAGATATTCCTTTTTTGTTCCCAGTGAAAATAGACCAGAAGCATAGAGTTGGTAACTGAAAAACTTGCCAAATCAAGTATTTCTTGAAAACTAGAATCAATACTTTTGTTGCAGTTTAGACAAGGCCATAGAGAATATATTATCCATTCTATACACACAAGTTTATCTATACAGAGAAGGATAGACAGATTCTTATATCTAATAAAAGCAATATACTTGAAATTCTCCATACTTGTGTTGATTCCATCCCAGCGAATAAGAATGCAACTTGCAGCGCTACTGGAACAGGCAGACGAGAAACGAGCTACCCACTGCTACCAAGAAGCTGAAAAGATCTATCTAGAGTTACTTACATGTAGTGAAGGAGAACTTTCAGAGGAACAAGAGAATATTCTCAAATACAAAGAACAAGCCGCGTTGGCTCTGTTGGACTTGTTTGTAGATCAAAAGCAAGCCGAAAAGATCGTTGAGTTGACTAGGAAACTGAGACCTTTTTTTGGTCAAGTTGCTAAAGCTAAAACGGTATGTTGTATTGTGTTAAAGGACTCGCTTCTATTTTACTTGTTATATAGGCCAAACTTATTCGTGTGGTACTTGATCGAGTAGCCTTCATTCCAAACACAGAACAAATACAAATTGACTTGTGTTTAGAGACCATCGAATGGTGTAGACAAGAGAAGAGAACTTTTTTGAGACAACGGGTACAAGCAAAGCTTGCTGCACTTTATTTCCAAACCCAACGTTATTTGGAGAGTCTAGCAGTTTTGACGGAGCTGTTGAAAGAAGTTAAGAAATTGGACGATAAATCTCTTCTTTTGGAAATTCAGTTATTGGAGTGTCGAGTGCAATTAGCTTTAAGGAATATTCCAAAGGCTCGTGGTGCGTTGACTTCTGCTAGAACCACTGCCAATGCCATTTATGTTCCACCTGGACTACAAGGAGAAGTAGACTTACTTGCTGGAATTGTTTCTGCTGAAGAACACGACTACAAAACAGCCTATTCCTATTTTTATGAGTCATTTGAGGGCTTTTCCAATTTAGGAGATGAGAGGGCAATTTCGAGTTTCAAGTATATGTTGTTATGTAAGATTATGACGAAGCAAGCAGAAGATGTGACAAGTCTGATAAGTACCAAGTTTGCTTTGCGCTATAGTGGAAAGGCAGTAGATGCTATGCTAGCTATATCACGAGCCCATCAGAACCGAAGTTTGGCACAATTTCAACAAGCGCTCAAGGAGTATCCAGAAGAGTTGACTTATGATGTTGTTATTCATAGTCATTTATCGGAACTATACGATACATTATTGCAACAAAATATTTTGAGGATTGTGGAACCTTTTTCTAGAGTGGTATGGAAATGTTGATATTTATGACATGTTGAATAACATATATATAGGAGATCACTCATATTGCCGAGTTGATTGGTCTATCGTTGGAAACCGTTGAGAACAAAATTTCCCAAATGATTTTAGATGGACAACTGAAAGGAACTCTTGACCAAGGAGCAAACTGTTTGATTACTTTTACCCAAGACTATTTTCCGAAAACGTAAGTAGTGAGAATTGGATATCTTGACAATAGCCATATTCAATTGCGTAGTTATTATCATTCGTTGCAGACGATGAGAGAAATGAGTCGCGTTGTGGATATTTTGTTCGAAAATGCTTCACTATTGTCTTAGTTTTAACACTTTCTGTTTTATTCGATTCCAATATGAAGTAAAGATACGGTCTTGAGTAATAAAGTCATCAATAGAAAACCGCCTGTAATAGATAAGAAACCGTTTCTAGTTCCTGCATACTTCCATGCTTGAGGAACTAATTCAATGATACTCAAACTACTCATAATACCACCAACCGCTGCTAATAAATAAGCAACAAAAGTTTCCGTCAAAAAGTATTTGGCAAAAAAGACAACCAGAACAACTCCTGCAGGTTCTGCAAGACCTGATAGAAAAGCTATTTGAATGGCTTTGTATTTACTTCGAGTAGCAAAGTATACTGGCAAAGCGACTGCCATTCCTTCAGGAATATTATGCAAACCAATAGCAATAGCTAAAGGAATTCCAAAGCGAATTCCTTTTAAACTTGCAAAACAAACGGCTATCCCTTCAGGAAAGTTATGAATGGCAATACCCATTGCAACTAAGAAACCTGAAAGCAACACTTGTTTAAGGTTTTGTTTATCCACAGCAGTACCTTCTACTAGTGGTACTTGAGATAAATCAGGTTCTGGTATGAGAAGTTTTAAAAGAATAAAGAAAAGCGCTCCAGTAATAAACGAAAACAATACGTGAGTAGCAGATACTTCCTCTAAAGCTTCGGGTAACAAATCAAACGCACTCACACTTAACATAAAGCCTGCAGCTGCTCCTTGCCATATTCCCAGTTTAGGATAAGATAAGTTTGACTGTAATACTACTAAAATACCTCCTATGAATAAGTTGAACAAATTCATTGGATGGAGTCACTTGTCTTTGGTCTTACCTATACCTGTAGATATTCCAGCAAGTGTAGTTAATAACAAAGCTATAGGAGTATTTGCTTCAATTTCCGAGGCTAACATAACACATCGACCACCAAGTACAGTTGAATATCTACGAGGACTCTTAACAAAGTGTGAACGATATCCAACTGGTTGATAACAAGTGAAACTTGTATGAGCTCTCAACCAAACTTTTCTCTTCTGGATAAAACTACTCTTCACAACTGGCAAGAAACAAGTCCTTGGCACAGTGTTCAACGCATTCCACACAAACTTGAAACGACATTCTCTCATTCTAATACAGCGCTTTCTTCTTTCTTTCACTTGCGTTTATTCCAAAAAATATCCCAACAAGTCACTTAAAGATATTACTCCAATCACTTTTCTGTTTTCGTCTACAACAAATAGTCGATGGACGAGAGTTTTAGAAAATTTATCAAACACTTGTCTCAACGAGTCTGTCTTGAAACAAGAATAGACATACATCGGATTCTAAAAACAATTTCATTTCATTCTTAGAATGATTGATTCATACTTACCGGTCGAAATAGGGATAGAATACTTTCAATAGTACTGTTCCAATTCCATTGATTCCAATTCCTGGCTAAATGACATACATCTGATCTAGCAAACAAATCTTGCAATATTCCTAAACATTGTCCATAAAAGTGTGTTGTATCCTTTTATTCACAATTCAACTTACCATTATGATCAACTACAGGGACAGCAGAAACATTCCTTTCATGGAAAAGTGACAAAATATTTTCTAAACTCTGATCGAGTCTAATTGTATAAATAGTATCCCATGTTCCAATACGTAAATCTTGAACAGAAACAGAAAACAATGCTTCCAAATCTCTATCTGTATCTCCAAGTTGTTGATGAACGAATGAAAGAATACGAGAATGAGTAAGAATATGAACAACCAAATTGTCCTCTATAGAAAGCACAGGAAGTTTGTGAATGGCATATCTCTTTAAAATATGACAAGAATCATATAAACTACTGTCTGCTTCTGTGTATATCCATGCAATATCGCGATGCCAACGAGGACAAGGAAGCATATCTAGTCAAGATAAATAAATAATTGTTCACAGGCGACTATCACGAATACCTTTCCAAGCTGTCAATGGAATTAACTTTAACTGAGAAAAATGTTCCATCTTTTGTTCCATACAGTGATACAATATATCCACCAAGTCACTCGAAGTAACCATACCCACAAATCTTTGTTGTTCGTTATCCCATAAAGGAGCACCTCGAATATCTAAAAGTTATGACGTGTCTACATCTCTTTCAATAGCTTCCTACTATCGAATGCTAACTAACCGTTTTCTAACAAAGCTTTAAAGGCCACTTGGGTAGGCAAGTCTGCTTCTAAAACCACAACACGATTATTCTCAAGAATGACTTCATTGGTTCGATGTTGCCTTAGGAAAGAAGCAATTACTTTTCTTGCTTTCGTAAAGTCTGCTTTGTCGGAAAACATTATGTTGAAAGAATGCTTTCCAACAACACAATAATAATCAGAAGCCAGTCTCAATGGTCGTTCCTTTGACCAATAGAAATGCTTTGTCGCATTCCCATAATAAGCCTACCAAAGGGCTCTTATGTAAAGGAATGAGAAACCAACTTGTATGATACACAGTCTTTATGGTGGGAAGCTTTTGAATTATGGAAACTGATAATCAAGAAACATATTCTCAAAGCAAAACTAGCTGGGTAGAAGAAAACGTAGAGAATATAAAGGACGAAGAGCAACGCGAGCAGTTATTGGATAAGGAACTTGCCTCGCTGATCGAAGAACGAGACGCTATTTTGAATGGTATTTATATAGAGTGGTTATAAGTATAGTTACTGATTATTCAAATCAAGGAACTAGTCAAGAGTACTTGTGTCAACTCGCTCCTTTGGAAAATGAGAGAAAACGCAAACTCGAGAGAGCTATGAACTTTTATCAACTTCAACTACAATATGCAGAACAATTGTACGAACTGGCTAAGAAAGAAGCATATGATAGCTTTCAAGCACTCAAAGCAGAGCAAAGAGAGTATATGTGGCGTATTAAGTTGGAAAGAGAAATAACTTTGAGACTTTTAAGACTATCCAGTAAGAAACTTGTTCTATTTGTACAACTTTTTGCTCAAATATATTGGATTTGAGTTCCACTTCGAGATCACAATGGACAAGTAGTCGTGGGAAACTTTGGAATGGAAGGTTTTGTGAATCTTATCTATCGCAATCGTTCATTTGATAAATCTTATTCCTATCCTAAAAGAAGAAAGTTGCCATTCATTCGGGAGCAACTCAAACCAGATGAAACCAACTACGACTTGGAAATGATCATTCGGGGATTGGAAGAACTTCAACAGATTGCTTCTTCGCAACCAGTATCCACTAAAACAACTATACAGGATTAAACATAAAACGCTAATTACGAAGCATTTGAAAAAGTTGACGTTTATACAACAATTCAATGAAAATAAGAGAACGTTATTCAAGATCGTTAGGAAATGAATGCAGCTGTAAACGAATATTTGGAGTTGCAATCTTCCACGGACTTTGTCCTCGAATATCTTTCAAGTAAATATTGGCTCCTGCTTTTAAGAGTTGCAAGACAACATCTAAATAGTTTCCATTTACCATTGAACAAAAATCTTTAGTCCATCACTTACCGGGATAGTCACAAATACAAGCATAATGTAATGCACTTTGACCCTCCTTATCCACTGCATGAACCGAAGCTCCATATTGTAGTAATAAAGCGACTATTTCTAAATAACCTCTGTCTGCTGCATACATAAGTGGAGTCATATCCGATTCATCCCTTTGGTCCACTGAAGAAGGATCCTTTTCCAATAAATATCGAACAGAAGAAATGTCGCCTATTGCAGTGAAATAACAAAGGTCCAAAACAGGTACTTGGCTAGAGGACTCGTCTTCATCATCAGGCAACTCAAAGCCAAGTGGCTGTTTTCCAATAGTGACTTCTTTGTTTGTAGCTTTATATTTAAAACTCAAAAGAACGTACTTGTTCATGGCATCTTCTCTGAATCATACTATCAGCTCGGTTCGTTTCAGGGTGATAGAGTTTGATAGCTTACTTTGAAAGATTGCTTGCTTCCCTCCAACTCTTCCACTTGGCAGTCTCCTTCCATTGATAGAAATAATATGGATTTTGGAAAGGAGCTTCTCCAACCTTTATTCTTTTATAAAGACCATACAATACGAGTAGTTCCTCCTCTGGTATCTCTTTGTAGGATGCCTCAACGTTATGTACTGCCTCTAAATACTTTTCTTTTAAAGAAGTTTCCACATCGCTTATTGAAATCGTTTCATTCATAGATATAGTTGTTCAGAAGAGAAGAATCAACAACCACTTTGGCAATCCATACACTGAATACGATCAAATCGATATTCATAATTCACAATAGAACAAAACACACAAAAAACTCCAATACATTCGTCACATGTTCTAGAACAAAAGCTACAGACACTTCGACAACAGCGCTCACATGTTTGATAGTATGTTCCTTGCGTACTTTGACAAATGACACAAGAAGAATATGTAAACATAGGGCTGTTTGCTGTCGCTTCCTTTTGAGTTCCCAAACGAGAGGTGCACTTGTCTGACTTTTGAAAATAGCGTTCGAGAGTATTCTTTGTTTGATTAGATATATAGTGGTTACTTGGCGGAATTGTGAGTTGAATATTTTCAAGTAGCGAATGGCTAGTAGTAGTAATAGACCCTGTTGGTATGGAAGGATAGATATTCTGATGAGGTTGCAAAAGAGCAGCTGAAGTGTTTTCATAATGGCACCTTTTTGATATCTTATTGTTATTGTATTCCAGTTCAACAGTTTCTCGAAGACGCTTACAAGAAGACATTTTGGTACAACTGAAAGAAACTTAAAGCGCCAAGCTTTGGATTCAATTGGGCAATAAATGAATACGGCAGTTGACGTAACTCAAGATATCTGTTTCCAAATAGCAGACCTGAAGTTTCAGGCGAAAGAATTAAACGACACGAATGCTACAGAGAGACTAAAAAACATATTGATCAATAGAAAAGCCTTGCCGTTGTTACAAGCTCTTGCCAAGGACTTGGTAAGTTTAGCCTGGCTTGTAGTCTTTCTGATTCCTGACACTTCAGTATTATGTGATGCATAGCCTTCCATAGCCGTAACTCTTGAAGAAACAGATACATTAAAGGCTTCTAATGACCAAGAACTTGCATCTATAGAAGAAAAGATTAAAGTGAGAAACCTCAAAGTTGCTTTGCACTTGTTTTAAAGTTGTTTGTAGGATGCTGAACAGAATTTGGGAGAAAGTGAAGTTCAAGAAGCACTTGTTGCTCGTGCAGACTTTTTGGCCAGAATAGGAAGCTTTCAAGAGGCAATAGATGCATATGAAAAGGCAGAGTCTCATGCGGTTGGAGTTGGTAGTAAACTGGATATTTTGTTTGTCATTCTTCGTTTAGGACTTGCAGGTTTTATTAGTAAGAAACTTTTAGCAAAGACGTTGGAACGATCAAAGGACTTGGTGGAGAATGGTGGAGATTGGGAACGACGGAATCGTTTGAAAGTTTACGAGGCTACCTATTTGTTTCAAAAGAGAGATTTTAAGGCGGCTTCCAAGTTACTGTTGGATTCACTGGCTACTTTTTCTGCTTATGAGGTACATTCCTATTCCCAGTTTATTTTTTATACCATTTTGTCCAGTTTGATTGCTGTTGATCGTCCTACGTTGAAAACTCAAGTAGTTACTTCGCCGGAAGTATTATCTTGTGCTTCTCAGTTAAAGACTGTATTCGGACTTTTAAATGGACTTGTTTTATGTAACTATCATCAGTTTATGAATGCTTTACTTGGACTGTTTGGAGAACTGGAACATGATCGTTACTTAAAGCCTCATAATTTTTATATCATTCGTGAGTTACGAATAGTAGCTTACCATCAATTTCTTATATCTTATCAATCGGTTACATTGGAAGCCATGGCGAAGGCATTTGGGTTCAGTCAATCATTTTTAGATAAGGAACTTGCGCGTTTCATTGTTTCAGGTCGTATCAACTGTAAGATAGATCGTGTTCAAGGAGTGATTGAAACAAATAGGCCGGATACTCGAAATTCCTTGTACCAACAAACTATCAAACAAGGAGACGTGGTGCTCAATAAGATACAGAAGCTTTCTCGATTTATTGATATTTAAAGTTTCAAGTTAGTTTTGGTCATCCGATGTTGACCACTGCTGTTTGCAGTTAGTGCAAACAAAATATAAAACAATGGCAGTGTCGTTACGACCAACAGGTCCCATAAAATAAACTGCTTCACGGTTTCCACATTGTGAACACTGTGTACTTCTTGTTCTTCGAAGAGTAGGGTCAAGCCATACGTCATACATTTGTAAAAACTTTCCTCTTTTCAACAAAATCTTTGTTTGAACTCTTGGACTCCAAGAAAGGGCTTACCTGTTAGTCGAAGTTACTACATTCCGATAAACTGGAATTCCCACGTCCTCCGCAACTTCCTTATGAGAACAGTTGCGACAAGCATATAACATTCTTCTTTCTCCGGTTTCTTGAAGATAGACTCGGTCTTCCATAGGATATAACATGTTGTTGCATTCTTTGCAAAACTTGACTGGCATGATGGGATCACACCCCCCAACTCACAATTCCAAACTGCTCTTTCATAAAACCTCTCCACGATGGTAGTGAGTACCCTATTCTATTTTTACAGTTTCGTTTTATGAATCCTTTTTCTAGTTGGTATTAACGATTGGAGACTTTCATAGTATGCGAGTAGAAGTTCCTTTGTGTTTAAAACTCAAGTACATGCATAGTACCGAGTCGAGTAGCTGCAGTGCCGTTAAAGTTTCGAGAACTTCTTGTTCCAGGCAAAATACAGCGAGTGTTGTGTACAGTAAGAAGCACAAGATGCGTATATTATGTTGATAATTAGCTCTTGGAGTATTTAGGGGAACCTATGTAACAAGGAGACGGAAGAGTTTCTCAAGGTCATCTGTCCTGAGATACAGATTACCAAAGGAGATATGGATGACGTAAGTGGTTTGGCACTTTTCAAGAGGCAACCAATAAAAATAATGAAATCTGACGAAAACAGGTTCAATCGGAGTATCCCGAACGTTGTGTCACGAATATTGGACAACTTTCGTTTGGTCTTTGTCATGGACATCAGTTGATTCCTTGGAACGATCCAAACTGCTTGGCAGCACTCCGGAGGTTTGCGTGATATATTACTTCTTATTAAGTTATGCTTATAGTATTCGTAGAGATATGGGTGTCGATGTACTTGTTGTTGGTCATTCACATTTGTTGAAAATGACAGAAACTGTGGATGGAGGTCTTATTATTGACCCTGGCACTGTAAGATATATATATATATATATATATATATATATAGCGATATAAATGACTGCTAACTATGATATTCAAGGCAACAGGTGCTCCAGTTGCTGATAGTTTGGATTCCAAAAGGTATGTATACTGCAATTTTAGTGGACTCTCAATCTGGACTTTGGGAAAATGTTAGGCCATCTTTTATTTTATTGGATATTCAAGGATCTAAAGTTATAGCTTATACTTATGAGATATATGGAGAGGTCTGCAGGTTGTTAGGATGCAAGTATCTTTTGTAAAAAATTTTTAGGATATGAAGGTAGATCGTGTTGTATTTGAACGACTTGCTTCGTTCAAGTAACTTTTGCAATTCAACTCGATACAAAAAGAGAGAAATGGCCCAATCCCTTTCTAGAGAATTCAACGATCCTTCGAAGGAAAATGGGTTATGGACATTGATCGTATCTACCAATCAATTTCAAAAGACAATGGGACAAGGAATTTTGCCAAGAAGCAGCTTTAGCGCCGCCACCTGCAAATTTGGGCTTTGAATGAGGAAAACGGAAATAAATTCGGTTGAGAAATTGTGGTTTGTGATTGGCGTGGTAAAAGACCAAGTCGGTCCTATTGTTCTATTATCTTTTGAAAACTTTTTACTAGTCAATTTATATCATTATCTTGTTTATTAAGAAAGTATTGCAAGTGTATTGTGTTAGCTGCATTTTTGTTTCAAAAAGAACAATCGGTGTAGTTTCTTCTTGAAACAAGGTTTTCTTTGCTTTATTTTCTTTTGGTGAAAGTTTTCCTTTTGTATTTGTTCTCCAAGTTTTCACATTTGTCACTTGTTTTCTTTTTTTCCTTGTATCCAATATCATCATCATCATAATGAGCAAAGTTTCTGGAGGAGTTCGACAACTCTATCAGTTCTCTGTCTCTTCCCGGAATTCCTGGGAACAACTGCAGCAAGCTAAAGAGCAGTTACAGCCTTCACGCAATCTCCATGCCGGTATTGGTGGTAGAAAGAAGACTGCCCCTTTACTATTAGGTGTCCCTAATCGTCTAGCAGCAAAACCTTACAACGCAGTAGGAGGTAAATCTGCGGAAGGTTCTGCTAGAGGCTCAACACCCACGACGACAACTACAACGTCGGCTACTTCCCACTCTAATGAGCTCACAACTGCCTCGGCAGTCTCACCTTCATATACAGGAGACTTTGAGTCTTCTGTAACATACAGTGGGAACAGAGCAGACAAGAAACTTCAAGTTAACGACTGTGCAGCTACTTATGGTTCTTTAAGCACTCTCCATCTTATTCGTTCTTATTTGGTTTTGAAAATGGCGCAATTGCCGTTAGTGGCAAATGTCGGACCGAAAATCTTTTCTGCAACACAAAAATTGCCAAATGTGATGCGTCAACCTGCAAATTATGTTGTGAAGAAAACCTTTTTTGAACAATTTTGTGGAGGTGAGTCTTTGGTTGAGGCAGTTACAGCCACACAAAGACTTCGAGACTTGGGTATTTCGTGTATTTTTGACTATGCCGCGGAAGGTTTGGTAGGAGAGGAAAATGTTTATGATTCGGCGGCTTCTGTTGTTGAGTCAACTATCCTTCAAGCTAGGGATATTGGTGCTGGAGGGTTTAGCTGTATCAAGGTTTCTGCTGTATCACCAATGAGTGTCTTGGAAAAAGTTACTTTAGCTATTCAAGTGAATGGTGGAATTAGCAGCCTAGATCCTGAGTTGTCCTTGAGTCCTGAAAGTATTCCTAACTTGACCGAAGCAGAAGTTGTAGATTGGCAACAAGTTATTTGCCGTTTGGACCGTGTTTGCAAGGCTGCATATGACAAGGGTGTTCCTATTTTAATAGACGCTGAACAATATTATGTTCAAGAAGCCATTGAATATCTTGCGTTGGGTATGCAGAAACGCTATAATAGGGACATGCACAGCCCTGCAGTTGTTTATACCACTGTACAGTGTTATCTCAAGTCAGCTGTAGATCGTTTGGAACAAGGATTGGCTCTTGGTTCTAACTTGGATTTTAAATATGCTGCGAAGCTTGTTCGTGGTGCTTACTTGTTCTTTGAGCAAAGGTTGGCTTCAGAGAAGGGTTATGCTTCACCTGTATTTGATTGCATAGAGGACACACACCGTTGTTATAATGAAATTGCAGCTAGAATGGTTACTCAAGTTAGCAGTAATAATGCCTCTTTGATGCTAGCTACCCATAACTTGGATTCCATAGAAAAGACAGCAACTCAAATGGCTGAAAGACAGTTGCACCCTAACAATCCTAATGTTTATTTTGCTCAGCTTTTTGGAATGGGAGACTCTATGACTATGGCTCTAGCTAAGGAGGGTTATAATACTTGCAAATATGTACCTTTTGGTCCGATAGAGGAAGTAATGCCTTATTTAACTCGTCGTATTGAAGAAAATCGTGATATACTTGGTGGTGCTCGAAAAGAGGTTAGTTTATTTAGTGAAGAGCTGAAACGTCGTGTTCTTTTGAGAGCAGCGTAGAAGTTCTTCAAGCAACAGAAGCGAAAGAGTTTGTTATTATTTAGTTTTTTTTTGAATAAGAAAGGTAGAAGAAGAATATTATTTGCATTTGGGGTTTTCAAAAGTTATAATAAAAGAAGGAAATGTTGAATAGTTTTTTGGCCAAGAAAAGGTTTAAACTTGTATTGAGTGGTGTTTCTTTGGCTGGAGTGGGAGTTGCTTTTTTATATTACCCGCTTAGGTTGCGTTCCTTGAAAAGTGAGCACAAGTGCTGGAGTTTATCTGCTACTGCTACATTGTTTGCACCTTCCTATTCAGAATGTGACTTAAAGGGGGTGGAAGAAACGCAAAAACTTTTATCTAAACTTCCCGCTTCTCACTTGTTAGACCAACTTGCTACGGTTGAGTTTTTATTGCGCTGGCCACGTCTTGCAACTTTTTATTATGAAACTAAAAGACGACTAAGCCAACAAGTGATTCCGCAACAAGAGAAGAGGAGTTTATTATTAGAACAGTCTTACTTTCCACAGTTATTTTTTTTCGACCTTCTTTTACCACAGAAAAAGAAGAACTCTCTGAACAACAACTTTGTATCGAATACGTTGAATTGGTTACGCGCATTTCAAGTAGAAAGTAACAAGGAATCAAGTACTCGCTACCCAACAAACTTTTTCTATATGCATATGCAACACTTTTTTCCAGAAGAATTGATTCTTCGACTAGGAAGATGTTTAGCGCTATTAGAAAGTAAAAATGCACTTCCAGCACCTGAAGTTGCTTCTTCAGACTATGACAGATGGCGAGAACTTGAACCCATTCCTGTAGTTTCCGATGCTGCCTTATCTTCTGTGGAATGGCAACAACTGGATCGAGGTATACTCGAAATGGCTAAAGTTTGTGTTTATACCTTTAAGAACTTGTCATGTGCATGGATTGTGGATATGTCGCCTCTAAATGTAAATTTGGCAACTAGTCGTCAATTTCATGAACAATGGAACAAAGCAGTATCCTATTTATATGCCCATTTTGCGAAATGTTTTGAACAACATCATTGGTTATGGATAGCGGGAGTGAGTGATGAATGGTTGGATTTGGATATCCTTTTGGACACAACTCATCGATACAATGTACCTTGTCGCCTTTATTATAAGGATGAGTGGATCAATTCTGAAACCAAGACTTTTGTAAAAGATAGTTACCATAGCTATTCCAGATCGTTTCCCTTTCAAGTGTTGGAAGCAGTCGAACGAAATGCAATACAATTACTCATCCTTCAGGTTCCTCATTTATGGTTATTTCAGCTAAGAAGTCGGGATATAAGAGATCAACGAATTTTATGGCAAGTAAGTCATCATGTATTTTCGATGATGAACATTCTAATAACTTTGCTAGTGTTCTGATTTGGATGTATTAGGAGCAGCTTTTGTTCAAAGTAAGGAGTGACTATTTACGAATTTCTTTTACTCATGATATGGATTGTACAGGACTTGGAGGAAATGTGCTTTGGCTTCATGTGCCTAATCAAGTGTTATCCGCTCTCCAATCCAACTATTGGCGTCATTGGATCTTTTCTCCTTATCATCGTGAAGCATTCCAAATTGAAAGACAACTCATCAAGGAACAACTTACTAATCTTCCCCTTTGAACTCAAAATAAACTTTAACTGAAGATTCTTCGATATATCCACCATGTCAATAAAGCCATTGCTATCCATACACTGAGAGACATCCAATGAGAAAGCATTTCAAGTGCTTTTGACAACTGAACCCAAAGTAATTTGAATCTCAACCATCTTTGAAATATAATCTCTATCCAGCGATGATATATTTGAAACCACTCAAGTATATGTAAAGCTATTTTAACGGGAATCATTCCTTCTGGATAGAGGTTTACGGAGATATCATAATATCTTTTGGCTAAATGAAAATCTCGTGCTAGTCCGATGCCTTTAAAATACATGAAACCCAAATTGAATGATGCTTCAGCATTGCCCATTTCTGTTGCTTTCAAGTAACTATCAACAAAGTCAATCAAACACAAGTCGTAAAATAGGATATACTTACGCTTCTGCAGCCTTTCTATATCCAATTGAGTGGTTATCATTCAAATATCCATCGTAAAATAGGTCACCAATCTTCAGTTGTGAATAAGGATTGCCTTGTCTAGCAGATAATCGATAATAATAATGTGCGTTTTGATAAATAAACAAATCCTTTGAGACAAGTGATGAATGGAAACCCAAACGAGACTTCCAATATTGTATTTTTGAAAATATATTTCTTTTACCACCATAAGCCAATCCAAGACCATGTTCATACATATATGCTGCATTATATTGAGCTGTTTCCACTCCAGCTAGTGCAGCTTGAACATATCGAAGCAATCCAGTGGCATAATCTCGACTACTCATAGCCCGAAATGCACGACTCATTAAATAAGTTGGTCGACCTCTTTGAGCCACAAATTTGAAATATAACGCAGCTTTGGTACAACGATCACCTGTCACTATCACACTAGGCTCCGAAAACACCAACTCTCCTAATCGATAAGTAGCATGAGAATGTCCATGTTTGGAGGCCTTTAAGAAATATGAATAGGCATTCGGAATATTCTGATACTCATCCAATCCCTTCCATGATAACATACCCAGATTATACAAGGCATCCACACTGCCTTTACTAGCAGCATCTCGAAACCAATGAACAGCTTTACTAATATTCTTCTCCGTTCCAATTCCATAATAATAACAATAACCAATGGCATTATATGCTTGCGCATCTTCTACTTGAGCAGCTTCATGAAAAAGTTGCCATGCTACAGTTTCATTCTTTTCTCGATTAGCCAAACCAAACAAAGAAAATATGCCTAAAAGTGTATTTCCTTGGGGATAGCCATGAAGAGATGCTCTTTCAAAATATTCCGCTGCTCTTTCAAAGTCTTGATTGACTCCATATGCACCAGAAAGAAACAGTTCTCCTAAAAAGAGTTCCGATTTGCCATCATTATTTTCGGCTTCATGATATTTGTATTCAATAATGTCATTGGTTGCTTGACGGTCCTTGATCCAGGCTTCATGATTAAATAACAAAGTAATTTCTCCTGAAGAATAAGGCAACGAAGGACGTCCCATTAAACTAAGACGAACGCCATCTCTTAAAGTAATATTCATTTCTTCTTTCTCTTCCGTAAAGGCATTGAATGGTGATAAGGAAGAAATATAGGGTTCTATAAAACTTTGACGGATCGTTTGCCAAGCTGCCCTCTTATAGTAATAAGCACTCTTGATACAATCTCGTGGCACTCCAATGCCATATAAATAACGAAAACCTAGCGCACTCTGTGCATAGTCAGAACCTCCTTCCGCTGCAAAAGTCCACAATAACAAGGCAATCGCATATCTTTGTTCACTTTCTAAATTCAGCAACTCTTCCAAATGATTAGAAAAGAAGCCATTAGGTAATCGATTGAAGGACTCCAAAACAGAAATTTCTTTAATAGCAAAGTGGTCTCTGGAAAACCAATTGGCAAGGTATCGCAATCGAGTTGAGAATTTTTTTGGATCTTCGTCTATTGTATGAAGAAAAGTATTCGAAAAAGAACTTGCCAATACCATACCCAACAATGCTTGTGCATCTGGATTGCCATAATCCGCAGCCTTTGCAAGAAATAAATAGGCAAAGGACAAATTCTGTGGTATACAATCACTCAATCCAGAAAGATAAAGTGCACCCAAAGTAGCCATACAACCATCATCACCTTGTACAGAACCTAATAAGAAGCTTTCCAAGGAAAGAATGGCAAGTCTCTTGGCTTCATTCATGGGATCCTTCAACAGTGCCAAAGTACCTAGAGGACTTTGTTGATCCTGCAGTATGTAAATAGCTCTATTCAAGTAGTCTACTCCTTGTTCAAAGTATACTGTACGATTCCTGTTCTGTTCACTAGTCAACTGTTCCAACAGTCTCCAATAGAAATGATAAGAACTATCCTTTGAATTGAAACGAGTTTCAGTACTCTTATCCTTCTCACCTTCCTTGGACAATGGAATAGTTTTACTCGAAGGTATCAATGAAATAGGAATTCTCGCAGTTTTCTTGTCTCCTTGAACAACTTCAATCACCGAATCAGGATATATTCGACTAGAGTTCAACACAAAAGAAATAGCAGTATCGTTGTGAACATAAACTTTCGAAACATGACTTCCATCTATCAAAACTTTTAGAAGAGGCTCCTTTTCAAGCTCATCTAGTGAAACGTTATCCTCTCGATGGTATTGTCCTTCACCATAGCCAATCATACGGGCTTTTCCAAAGTTTTTGCCAAATATAGTAAAGTTTTGTGCTTGTTCAGAATATTGATCGAAAGAGCTACTTTCAGTAACTGAGTGAGAAGAAGACTCCAACAAGGGAGAATCATCAGGTTGGAGACTCTCTTGAGAGGAAAGAGTATCATTTGTAATTGAATTGGATACTAAAGGAAGCTGTTCTGCCACAATGTTTTGCAAAAGTAGTAAATAAAGAAGAAAAGAGAACAAAACGAATGGAATGGCTCTGCACATTAACAACAACAACAACTGTGCAGCACATTCATCAAAATCGATTTTTGTCTAACAGGAATGTCTTGTTTTCTATTTGTGGAACCTAAATGGACTTCAACCTTCCTCAGACCCTATAAAGACAACCAAAAGAATAGTTTATTTGCAAACAAACTGTGTAATACTGGAAGATGGACAAGGCAGTATCACAGTTTTTGTCGTTCCCGTGTTGTTTGGCCTTGTATGGTTTCCACAGACCCTAGGACAACGGAGACTCCAAGAACAAATGAGCCTGGTTCTGGTAGGACAAAACCAACTTCTGATCCATGGAATCCTTCCTTCCGTAGTATTCCAACTTATCAAGAGTGCTTCCCAAACTCAACAAAGCATTTCAAGTCTGTAAAGCACCAAGAAACAGGAGAAACTCTGTGGATTCCTTTTCGTCGAATCCATTTATCAGGTGATGAGCCACCTTTTGATGCTTATGATACTTCTGGACCTCAGAATGTAAGTCCTTATGAGGGTTTGCCAAAGCTGAGGAAGAGATGGATAGAAAGAAGGGAGGCTAGGAGTGACCCAATATTTACACAAATGTATTACGCAAAGAAAGGTATTATTACAGAAGAAATGGTTTATGCTGCCACTAGGGAAGGTTTAGAACCTGAATTTGTCCGTGATGAAGTTGCAAGAGGACGTGCCATCATTCCTTCCAATCGGAAACATTTGGAGTTGGAGCCCATGGTTATTGGGAGGAACTTTAAAGTCAAGATCAATGCAAATATAGGGAATAGTGCAGTTACTTCTTCTATTGAAGATGAAGTGGAAAAGCTTCAGTGGGCTACTTTATGGGGAGCAGATACTTTAATGGACTTGTCGACAGGAAAACATATTCACGAAACTCGAGAGTGGATTATTCGAAATAGTCCAGTTCCTGTAGGTACAGTTCCTATTTATCAAGCTTTGGAAAAAGTGGGAGGTGTTGCAGAAGAGTTATCTTGGGAAGTCTTTCGTGATACTCTCATTGAACAGGTATTGCTATTTTTGCGTGTATTATAATGTTTGTTGTTTCTAAATAGTTGTCTTTTTTTATTTGTAAAAATATATTTAGGCAGAGCAAGGTGTAGATTATTTCACTATTCATGCTGGTGTATTGTTGAGATATGTTCCACTGACTGCCCATCGTTTGACGGGTATTGTATCTCGTGGAGGATCTATTCATGCCAAGTGGTGTCTTGCTCACCATAAAGAAAACTTTGCCTATGAACATTGGGACGAAATTTGTGATATTATGGCTCATTATGATATTGCATTTTCTATTGGAGATGGTCTTCGTCCTGGAAGTATCAAAGATGCCAATGATGAGGCACAGTTTGCTGAACTTTATACACAAGGAGAACTTACGAGAAGAGCTTGGGAGCATCATGTTCAGGTAAGTGAAAACAACGCAATAACGATGGATTAGGATTCAAGTAACCGAAATATGTTATGAACTTAGGTAATGAATGAAGGACCGGGACATGTACCCTTACATAAGATTCCAGAAAATATGCAAAAGCAATTGGATTGGTGTTCAGAAGCTCCCTTTTATACTTTGGGTCCTTTAACAACTGATATTGCTCCAGGTTATGACCATATTACTTCTGCAATAGGTGCTGCAAATATTGCCACGTTGGGAACAGCACTTTTGTGTTATGTGACTCCTAAAGAACATTTGGGTTTACCCAACCGAGAAGACGTCAAGGTATGTTGATTCATGGAGAGTCATGACAACAATGTGACATGTATTCTGCATTTAGGCTGGTGTAATAGCCTACAAGATTGCCGCTCATGCTGCCGACTTGGCAAAGAGTCATCCTTTGGCGCAACAATGGGACGATGCACTTTCCAAGGCACGCTTTGAGTTTCGTTGGGAAGATCAATTCAATCTGTCCTTGGATCCAGTTTCTGCAAGAGCCATGCATGATGAAACACTTCCTTCTGAAGGTGCTAAAGTAGCACACTTTTGCTCTATGTGTGGGCCTAAATTCTGTTCCATGAGAATTACTGAAGATATCCGTGCTTATGCCGAGCAACATGGATATAGCTCGGTTGAAGAGGCCCGAAAAAAGGGCATGGAAGAGAAAAGCAAGGAGTTTCTATCTAGTAAGAAGACTGTGAGTGGTGAGCAAGTGGGAGAGATTGGTGGAGAAGTGTATGTACCCCTAGGAAGAACTAATAAACCTTGAATGTACCTAGGATTGTTGAAATAAAGACTTTCTTTGCTGTATTCAATTACGAAACTTCTCACGTTGTTATCTGACAGGAAAGATGGACACAATACTTTTCCTATCTTGAGAAACCATCTACACCAAAAAAAAGTTGAAAAAATAACAAGCCAGCTCCAAACTTTTAAGTATGCTGCTTGACACGGCACCGTTTAAGAAGTCTTCGGGACTCTATGTCTTAGGGGCTGTGTTGGACTTCTTTTCGAAGTTGAATCCTTGACAACTTGATCCTTCTGTTCTTTATTCTTCGGTTTCTCCTTTGCAGTGGGCGTCTTGTTGCTATCCTTGTACAAGAGGATGCAAGTAAACAAAGTAGTTAAAAGTACAAAAGCACCAAACCAAATTCCAACAACTAACAAAAGTCTGTTGGAAGAAGTTTGCCATCTACGAGTCAACTCTTCAATAAATATTGCCCAAGGCTTGGAAAGGACTTTGAGAGACTCTTTTACAATGGCTTCAACTCGTTCCATAGAAAATGTGAAAAGGATGTTGGAGACCCAAAGCAACTTGTTTCTGATGATATGAAATGACGAATGAGGTGATCTTATCACAGAGGTGATGGGATGTGCTTGGTCTTTTGTTATCTGTCTTCTTAGTTGGCTAAATATGGCTTTAACTTCTTTCTCTTGTATTCAAAAACAGGTGCAAGTCAGAGCTTCTTCAAAATGATTGGCTAGGTCATTTATTAAGTTATACGTTCCAGCAACCTTGTTGAAAAGAATTGACTGAATACTTGTAAACACGGCCCAGTTGGAGGAAACTACACTTTGCTTTTTTCTCTCTGTCGTTCCAACAACCGGAAAGATTTGACAACTCTAAACGATATCATAGACAGCACTTGTTCGGTCCAAAAAGTCTCTAAGATATATCTTGTAGCGATCTGTGTTCATAATCAGGGAAGCACAATAACTTTTTCACTTGGCAAATGCTATGAGAGAAAGGGAGAAAGAAAAAGAGAAATTAAGAGAGAAAAATAAAATGGGAATAATATTCTTGGACTACGAACACGTTTTGCTTCCACTGTTATTATTCGGCCAATCAATTTCCTCCGTCCTGTCCCCAAAAAGATATATCCAAAGAAATAAAAATAAAGAATAAAAATAAACGGCGAATAAAAGGGGGGAAGGGAGAGATAGAAAGAAACAACAACTCTCTCTTAGAAACAGTCCAGTTGTAAAAAGAACTTTGGAACCCTAGCTGCTTTTATATAGTTCATGGGTTCATTTGAAGATATTTTTGGTGCTTGGACAGAGGATTGGGAGTTGGCGAGTTGCCAGTTTGTTACCGAGAGCAAAGAGCCTCCATTTATACAAGTTCCCTTTGAAGACCTTGAAAGACCTAAATGGGGTGGAAACTATACCAACGCTTTTGAAGGGCACAATAGTCCTTGGTGGCAACCAAATTGTTCCAACTGCCCCTTCTCGCTGTCAAGTGAAGAAAATAGACCAGATAGTTTTGAAATATCAAGCAGTGTGACTCACTCGTGTTCTGATGCTTCACCAAACGTTCCTTTGGGAACGAACACGGAGCAAGAAGATGACTTTGAACATGTTTTTCATAATGGTCTTATAGAGGATGAACCAACTTGGGATCCATCCTGGAAAGACCATAGTTACCATTTCATGATGACATTCACTGAAGATACATTATCAGAGAAGGGAGTTGATGTCACAGAGGAACAATCGTTACATTGTGTATCAACGAGAAGGAAAAAGCAGCAATTGGAAACCTTTCCAACGGAGCAGTTGAAGGATTTGAAAGGCTCAACATCTGCAGAAGGTCGAAGAATGACTGCGGAGGAGAGAGCATTGATGTTATATAAGAGGAAGTTAAGAAATCGACATTCAGCTGCTCGTTCGAGACGAAGAAGAACAATAATTTTGAATGAGATAAGTGAAGAATTGTCTACTCTAAAGACTATGATGAAGCAACTGCAATGCCGGTTATGCTTGTATGAAGGGGGAGGGTTTTTGTCAAAAGTGGACGCAAAATTGGAAGAAGTTGGCACAAATTTATCAGTGCAGTCGAAAAGGTTATTTTCTATTGAATATCAGGTGGCTATATTGCGAGCCAAGCTTATGGGAACAAAGGTAAAGGGGACCTTTTACACCGAGCAACAGCATTGGGAGAATACGACAGAAAGATCGATATCATTTACAAGTGTTTGACTGTTGTTATTTTTCGTTGTTGTAAAATAGTTTTTAATAAATTCTAAATAAGAAGAATGAGAGGGATGAAATTTTCTTCGAGACAAATTCACTGGGCCCAATCAGACGATCTCGATGTCAGATTGAGCAGTTGAAGCCTTCTTTCTTTATGTACCTACCACTCTACAGTCTGATAAATGAGCTCTGAGAAGTCTGGTTTCAAGGAAAATACTAGGGAAACCATGTTTTGTACTTTACATTCAGCTTCTAGTGAACGTGAAACGAGAGATTTGAAAGGTACTACTTCTGCCAGGGCCCGAAGAATGAGTGCAGAAGAGAGAAATCTGGTACTATTAAAGAGGAAGCTGAGAAACAGAGCTTCTGCTGTTCGATCAAGGAAACGTCGTTTGGCAGTAATTGAACGGTTATATGGTCAGTTGATCGAACTATCGCTTTTGGCATCACGGTTGGAAGAACGGTTGAGAGCCCTGGAATTGGAAAGACCGAGGTTGGAGTCTGTTACAAACGATTCTTTGGGAGTTGTTGAGCATAAATATGGGCAACTTGTGCCTTTTCAAGAGGACTTTTATATGGGAGAACCGTTGGTTCTTCTGTTTGACTCCTCTCCTCTGTTGCAGAAATCTTTTGCAGATTGGTCCGCATCTCTAAGCGACTTGGAACTAGAAAATTATTTTAGTTTGGATCTTAGTTATCCTAATAATAGTATTTAAATTGTGACACTTTGCTTTACTTGGCAGTTGAGAATAATAATGGAATTGTGTTCAAACACGAAATGTTAAGTGCATGGCATAAAATCGTTTGGCAACTATAGCGTCACAACTTGAACATTCATTTTGTTTATCATTGAACATGCATCAGTTTAAATTCTTCTCTAAACCCCATATCTTTATGAACTCAACTACTGCAGTATAATTTGTGAATCATAAAAACACGCTCTAGAACATCTTGGACTATTTTATCAGGAGTACTGGCTCCACTAGTAACACCAATAGTAATAGGACCCCGTTTCAGAAAGTTTTCCTTTTCAAGTAACTCTTGACTGGAAGATGAACGGAATACGATGCGATTATGAGGACCTCAATAGAAAACGAAATAAGACAACATCATCTCTCATTTACTCTTATGAAACTTACCTATCCGTTCAGGTCCATCTATATAATAACTGGGAATGCCCTTTCTCTCGGCGATTTCTTGCAAATGACTAGTATTGCTCGAGTTGAATCCTCCAACTACTAAAACCAAATCCAGAGGTTCCTCCACCAGATCTAGCATAGCATCTTGACGTTCTTGTGTGGCATCACAAATCGTGTTGAAAGCAATAAAATGTTTAGAAAGTTCTTGCGGTCCAAACTTTTTCAACATAGTTTCTTCAAATAACTTGGCAATGGCATTTGTCTCATTCTTCAGCATTGTAGTCTGATTAGCAATGCCTACAGCTTCGAGATCTCTATCAGGATCGAATCCCGACGACATGGCGTTTTTAAATTTCGAAATAAACTCATTTTTGTCTCCTCCATATAATATATATTTACAAATATACTGTGCTTGTTCTATATTTAAAACAATAATATACCTAAAGTATATTTGAATGGAAAGAAATATACTCAATAAGAAGATACTAACTTTTCCGAAAAAGAAGCAGTAGCAATAGTTTCTTCATGATTCCATTTGCCGTGAATGACAGAAGTACAGTTTGCTCTCTTGTGCTTATCCACTGAATTCCAAACTTTAGAAACCCAGGGACAGGTCGTATCCACGATTTGACAACCGAGATCTGAAAGATACTGCATCTCATTTAAGGTCGCACCAAAAGCAGGCAAAATAACTACATCTTCACTAGAAACTCCGCTAAAATCTCTCACAAAATTCTTATGAGGTACAAACTGCACATTCATTTCGGCTAATCTAAAGCAAAGAGTTCAACCAGAGAGAGAATCCATTGAAAACGAAACTAGGTACCTCGCGTTCACTTTAGGATTGTGAATGATTTCGTTGGTAATCCATATTTTTTGTTTTGGAAAATGTTTCCTTGTTTCCAAGGCCATAGCAACTGCTCTTTCAACTCCCCAGCAAAAACCATATGAGCTCGCTAGCTTCACAGTCACCTTACCACTGCGAATTTCCTTGTTTCCTGCTCTAGCTTCTTGTAAAAGTAAAGAGGAAAATTCAGAGTTCATAAGCATTTGTGTTGCCTCTTTCTCTTCTGAAAAGCCCCTACGATTAAATTTTTCGGAAGATGTCAACTTTCGACGCAAAGCTCGTTTATCCAAGGACTCTTCATAGAGACTGTGTTCTTCCAGACTATTTGGTTCAATACATTGAGTCCAAACAGGACCTACTGCTTGCACACGTTTAGGTGAGTGACAATGAAAGCAAACTTTTTTTTTCTTTTCCCAACTTTGAAAAGTAACTGTGACATATCGAAGACAGATAAAAGACATCATCTCTCTTCTTTGGCCAATTCTTGATTTCTCCTGTTGATAAAAGATTCTTCCGACATCGGATAAAACTGCACAATTGAAAACTTTTTATACTATTGATTCTAAAGATTCATCTTTGAGCTGTTTTCATGTATACAAGTAAGTGGTTCTTATATTAGAAAAGTTCCTGTTACCAATATGTCGAGTGGATTCTAAAGAGTGCAACTTGTGCAGTTGTTGATATTATCGCTAGTTATGAGACGACTTGTTTTGCACAAAAAGAGAGAGAATAACAAACAACTAGAACAGTACCGTTTTGTTTCCTTTACGGCTCTTTCATTTAGGTGCTCTTTTTGCACGACGTACCTACGTTGCAGAACTTGTAGTATTAGCGATTCACGTGTGGAAGAATCTTCCATGTTATGGTTTCAAGTATTTAGAAAATAGGAAGTTTGTTATTCATACATGATTCGTCCTGTTATGAAGTTATTTCTAGTCGTTAACCAGATTTTCTACGGCAATCTTGTCTTCTTGTTCCTTTGGGTTTCCAGAAGCGCCACTATTTGCTTCAATTCTTGCAGCAAATTCACAGTGTCTAGAATGATATCGACAGTTTGGTGGCCACAACTCATCGTTACAACCTTGATAAGAAGTCAGTGGAAGCCTTTGAAGAAACAACGTGACTCGGACCTACCTTTACATATTACGAACCTCGGCCTTAATGACGGAGCATATATATCTGGATTGACTCTACGAGCTTCTCTTTCTGCTTTTGTCTTTTTCCTCTTCTTTATTGTAAAATTGCTGCTAGTTGTATCAGTTGTGCACGTATCCGCATTGGACGAACAGTAGCTATTGGAATCTCTATCTTCGGACATTTGTGTTGCTCTGAAAATACCATCTTCTTCTGGTAAGGACCTAGTTATCAAAGTTGAAAATCCCGCGACATCAGATTTCACAAATGTTGGTGTTGTCGTTGGAAGAACTTTTTGTGTCGCTGAGTAGTTCAGATTCCAGCCTATTGTATTTTCAACTTGGGACTCCAACTCTGATTGTTTGGTTGCTGTTGTATTCTTTAGTCCTGGGGAAATCCAATCCTTGGTGGTTTCCGTATATTTATCGAGAAGCTCAAAATGGTCGTCGCCTTCTTGTTCACTAGAAAGAAATCTCTTCATATCTAGTCTGTTAATAGAACAGCAGCCCATAAATAAGGGATTCAAAACTGTGTCGAAGACATTTCAGATAAAGCAAAATTCGTAGAAGAATCGTAGACGTCGTCTGCTTGACCCGAAATCCGAATTGCTCAAGAATGAGCATTTTGCCACAGTGGCTTGTGAAAGGGGCCGGAAGCCCCATTGCAAAATGGGGCAATCCGATCTATGTCTATGCGACTTGCAAGTGCTGATTGGTCGTTGGGAACTCGATGGGAAGAGTAAAATTTTCATATTGTTTCCAAAAGGTTTCAGATTCACCTTTTGAGTAGTCAAGTAAGGTTTCACAGTGTAAAAAACCTGCATATTATCAAATATTTCCGTGTAAATGCCCAGAATTCAAAGGCTTGTCATTTTGGCAAGGTTCAAATATCTATTGAATAGGAGAAAAGTTACTTGGCAAAGCCAAGGAGTCTCTGTAGTCATTACCTCGTAGCTAGATTGTTCCAAAAAGAGCTTGTGTTATTCCACTTGTATGTTTATTCCTTGTATTCCCTTTTTGAACTGGGTCATAAGGGTAATTGTTGCCTATACTTTTCACAAAAGACTCAAGTATAGCCCCTAATAAGAGCTGTTTTCGATCGACTCCACTGTGGAAAACTCAAGAGAAGAGGAATGTTGTACTGATGTAATAGAATGAGTCGTCACATTTGGAATATTTTTTATATGAATAGGAACACTCTGGGTTGGAGTTTCCTCAGCTATGTATTTTGAGGTTTACAACTGGGCAAGTTGACAACTTTCCAAATATCTTTGAAAGTTCCAAGAGTCCTTCGTCCCTGCTAAGAGTGCCTCAAGTAGGTGTGTATATAGCGAAAGTTTTCTGCTTTGTCGACTTTTGTTCCAGTCTCTTTACTGGCTTCAAGTTGATTTGAAGAACATTGGCCTCTAGTTGACAGGAATCATTTCAAGAGAGTATTATGTACCGTTTTCAAGCAAAAAGGCACGTCTCCCACAACTTGGTCGCCAAATATTCAAAGAGAAATTTCGGCCATTGAACCGTGCTGATAAATGTCCAGCTGAACTGTTTGCAAACTGGAAGGACAGTGAGTTTTGTGCTACCAGTATCAGGTACTTTTAGACTTTTGCAAGGCGAGTTTACACACTCTGGTCGAGTATTTCAATTACCAACAGAATGTGATTCAAGTACACAAAGAAAGTGAAATATGCATGTTTTGTATTTTGCCGATCAGTATGTTGATAAAGAAACCAGTCAAGTTTCTAGTACATAGACCAAGTGTCGCATATTCTATCTTGTATAATTTAAATTCGAAAATAAAGAATCAGTTGTTGACTCTTTCTATTTTGTAAAGTCTACATATGAAAACTCTAGCAAGATGTATTTCACTGTTCTAGTGCTCCCACTTGAAAATACAACACCACAAACGAATTATAACTTTAGAAACACAAGGCAACTCAGTTTCGAAGCTGTCCTTAAGTGGAACATTCGTTATTAGATTGTCTATCAATAGCTTTATATGAGACTTTGCTTCTTCAAATGTTCTTTGGTAAAATAACTTTTGTTCTAAAAATGGGCAACTGTACAGTACATCTAATCAATATCTTTTGCACTCACAAATACAACAAGATTTATAATTGCTACATCAAATGTGAGTAGAGAAAACATGAAACCTCTACTTTGCTGAGACTCTTGACATCCTGAACAAAACTATCACAATATCGTGGTCTTTGATTCCAATCTTGTTTCAATCTTGAAAGGTGACATCTTTTCAAACAGATACAGGAAAACGAGGAAGCTTTGAAATATATGGAATCGATTCTCACCAAATCCCATCTCATGAAGAAGAAAAGTATTACAATCAAATGAAGAACTCATACAACTTGATGCACCAATGTTTTCTTCGCCAGTCATATCTTCCACTTGCATAATATTGGCATTCATAATTGGATTCATTCTCTCTACTACTACTGATTGGCTACGAGCAGATAAACTTGATTGGTTAGCTCTAAAGGTTTTCTCTTCACTCTCCCATGTTTCAAAAATAATGTGCCACTATTTTGTAAACTGATAATTGAAATGTGATCGACTAGCTTCAGAGAGATGGCTTTTGGAGACAATAACCAGTTGAAAATGAAACACTTTTATGGAGACCAGAAATATTGTCATTCGTCAAGTAGCTTTTGTTTTGAATCATATTGTTGTCATCATCAGAAAATGGTATAGAATGCCTTCGGCATGGATCCAAACCACCAAAAGTTGAATAGATGCAAAACAACTATCATGCAAAACCTTGACAATTCCCTCGAAAGACTTGTCAGTTTCTTTATCAATTCATCATCGTGGTAATTCAGTGTGCCAATAAAATTGAAATAAAAACCAACAACATAACATGTTTGTCCATTTGGAAATACCGCGTAGTCAGCAGGTCCAGTAAAAGAACTATCTTTCGGAATAAAAATGTCACAATGTTGCAAATTCTCGATAATAATATGCAAGTGAATCAGAGAATTCTCTCAAGTTTGGTGTATAAGTTACTGTTGATTCCATTTAATATGAAACATTCTCTTATAAAAGAACCTTTAACAATTACCAGGACAACAGGATTCGCAACAATCGAAGAATTGGAACACAGAGCTATTAATAATCCATAAATATAAATTCAAATAAGACCCCATTTGTTGTCGGGATATTAGGAATATCACTGCAATTAGATAAAGGCAACAGTTCAGCAACCTCATTGAAAAACTCGGAATTGGTATGAGCTCTCACAGCAACCAGTCTTGAGTCTACCAGTGGAACTATTGATCTCTCCTTCTTCATATTCAGCCTAAAACCCAAACGATGCGAGTAAATCCATTAAATGACACTCAACTTCAACGACATCACCACTTTCAAACACAGTTTGTAGCAAATAGTTCAAAAAAAACCATTCGATAATGAAATCGACAATCTCTTGAATAATATAGTCCCAGTGAGTTTTCTCAAATCATCAAAAACATTATCCAGAAAGCTTCGCTATTTTCTGCAATAATCGTCTCGATTCTTCGTTTACGTACTACATCTAACAAAGCCATCAGTGTGTTTTCTAAAATCAATGGAATTTCTCCAGTCTTCCTTTTCGACAATTCTACAAAGAGATCTTGCAACTCATCTGAGGGTAATAACCAGTCCTTCAGTACTTTATCCATTTACAATATCATTGAGGTTCAGGGGATTCAATCACAAAATATGGCGGATCCAAACATATGAGGCTCGAATGGGATCGTCAAACGGTAATAGGTACTGCTTGATTGACCCTTAAGTTGCTTTCGGTTATTGTGAAGTTCGTAAAGTTCTTCTGCAACGAGGTACGCATCCTCTTCAAGACCTACAACAACAGGCTCGAACGTGTCACGAGGAACCCACTGATCACCGAATATTATCGTCGTCAAAAGGAAATCGATAATATGCGTCAAAGAAAATTCCGAAGGACACTTAGTTCCATACTTGTGCGTCGGATGTTGTACTTTCTATTGCTGAATTCAAAGAAGAGTGTCTTTGAAATATGAGCAGAAACTTGTGATGTGTCTTCGTTCGTCCAGATACCTTTCCAGCTATTGTATTCAACAGTTATTAGAGCTTTCAGAAAGAGATATATCTCTATCAAGAACGACTCTTGTGTTCATAGTAGATATGCGAGATCAAAGACACCTCAGAGCATAGTATTTGGAGACATTTGTGTTTGGTCCTTGCAAAGCGGTACTTTTCTCTGCAATTGTACTTTACTACTTTGACTCCTGTGTGTGTCTCTCTCTTGGAAGGTACCAGGTTTCAAAGACCTCGTTTATAGCGCTTTAAGTTTTCACAAATAATCTTGTACAAGTATCTTGAACTATCTAGATAAAGAGATGTTATTCAAGCCCACTCAAGGAAAAAGGTCCCAATCGGAATAGTTTCTACTGCAGCTTGATCTCTTTGTCACTTTTTTTACAACCGTTATAGACAATAGACACTTGGTTTATGCTGTTTTTGTCAATTTCAGTTGGTCAAAGTAACTGTTCTTTTCTATAAAGGGCAGCACAACAGAGACCAAAGGGCTTGAGAGATATCGTCACGAGAACCATTTCCGTCAAAAAAAAGAGAATATTGCATAGTTCAAATAGCGAATACCATATGTGAAATACTTTCAGAGAAAGAGATACAAATGTTTAAACAAATGAAATTGTGTCTTCCAAGTCATTCTCCTGTATGATACACTACAAGATGTTGAGTATTATATAAGAAGTGAACAACTGACAGCTTTGTCATATCCTCCACATGCATTCAACTCTATAAAGATCATAAAGTGTGACAGAGAAAATCAAAAGTAAGCGAAACTTGGATATAAGAATCTCAGGTACTTTGCCTATCTTTTATATAAGTTCTCATACCAGCAACAACTTTGACTCGTAACAAGGAATCATCAATACCCATCTGCTCTAATATGTTCGAGTCTATGACTCCCATGTCTCGCTCCGAAAACTTGCATAGACATTCGTAACATTGAGTTGATTCTTCCTCAGTTAAATGACAATATACTTTCAAAAAGTTCATCCAGTCAAAAGGAACTTGCACTGAGCTCGTAGCAGCAACAGTTGACTCTCCTCTCGAACCTTCCATTTGCATCACATTCATATCCATCCTTGGACGAGTATTTCTTCTTTCCATCCTTCCACTATTCCTTTCAGTTTCTTCAAGTGGAATACGCCTTAACAAATCTACAAACGAATTGCTCAACAAATCAGAAAGTGGTTTCAGTTGTTCCAACCATCCAGGATTGTCTGCAAACACTCTTTCAAGTTCTTCGCTAGCCTTGCGACCTAAAAAGGTTCGCAAAGATGTTGTTGAACATACTACAACTTGACAATGAGGAGGTATCCTCAACCACTCTTGTCGTATATTCTGTGGTTGTATCTCAGAGTTGATAGAACTGTAAACAATATTATTATTATTGTCTTCATAATAAACTCCACTATTCAATATCCAATTCTGATTATCACGAAATTGTCCGGAAACTTCGTCAGTATACTTGTTGCTTACAATCAACTGAATGGCTGTTAAATTATTCTGTTCCAATTCAAGCTGTGACGCCACTGGATGTAAAAATTTAGCAACTTCTGACTTAATCATTGAGCGACCAACACCAGAACTTGACAATTGAAAACATTTCAATGCAATGCCTATCAAATATACTCTCTTCTTGGTGGTTTCAGTCTCCATAGGTGTTTGCTCTGAAGAAGATTCACCTTGAATAGCAAGGAAAGAATTGTCTTTCATATCTGTGACTCGAATAAGAACATCAGGTCCATTGGAATTTTGTCGAATAGGAATAAATATTCTATCTTTTGATAAATACTTTTCAAAAAATGGTTTCCAAGCAGTGACATGGTAAGTTGCTTCGTTAGCACTATGGATTCTACTCACTGTCGAACTAAATGCTGGAACATAATTGGGAATAGGATCCACTTTTAAGCTGCCAATGGTTTGAGTAGAATCTATTGATATATGTGCGACAAAACTATGTCGAAATATACTCAATTCTCCTAGTTTGGAACAGAAACACCATCGAACATAAAGAGTAAATATAGTCGCAAATTTGACACTACCACCTATCGACGAAAACGAAATTCAAATAAAACGAATAGGAGTGAATTTTCGATAGTAACTTTTGATGTCCTTCAAAATAGTCTTTCTACAGACCAACTTGAACAATGTTTCTTCAGCTTGGCTAAGAATTGTTTGTACGTCTTTGTCTTGTTCATTGCTCGAACAGTTCAGATAACAGAAGCCAAAATGTTTCGCAATGTCCAAAACATTATTTAGAATGACTCAAAAGTATCAAACGGAGTATCTCTCATTGGAATACAAAATTCTAAAATAATGACAAAAAGCATAGAAGAAACAGAAATCCTTGATTCTGTTATCAAACGAGAGAGAGAGAGAGAGAGAGAGAGAGAGAGAGAGAGAGTTACTGCCAGATAACGACTTGGAATCATTTTCTCCATTTTCCTTTCTTATTTCATCCTCTGAAAGATTACAAAAACTATTCCAACTTTCACATCTATCAATCAATAATATACTAACGAACACAATTGCATCCACTTGTTTGAAGAACCAATGGTGTCCTTTACAATGACTAGGAAAAGTACTTTTAAAACTGACTAGTTATTGTGCTCCATATTTGGTATCAAAGACTTTACAGTTTCTTCAGAAAAAGACCCCAAACGAAGAACATTGAATATTATTCGAGAAAGGCGTAGCATCTTCTTGTCTACTAGTTGTCGAGTCCGACCTCCCTGCAGAAATAAAAAGTGCAAAAGACACAGCTAAAAAGTTCACTAAAACTCCTAAAAAGGAACGATAAACATTAAACATTCTAATGACTGTGTCAGGCTTTATCCAATCTCGAAACATCGAAAACTTTCTCAGTTTTAATGTTCCAAATTTCGTCAATAAACAAATACAAATAACGTTTCTTTAGGACATTTAATATATTTGAAGCCATTCTTCTGGACAATCAAAGTAAAAACTTGAGGAAATCAGGGCCAATTGGAAATCTACCAAGTGCTTCATTGCCCATCCATTCTAAGAGTGTAGTCTGAAAGCGAGTCCCGTGAGGAACTTGGAGAGAATTGAACACTATATATAAAGTCTCGTTGAGTAGAGCATCTAGAGAAATTTTCCTATTTTCTCTCCTATTCCAATCTCAGACAGGCCAACTCATTTTCAAAAGTTGCAAACGTTTGGAGGTGTTGGCCAATCGTGCTTTCCACTCCCACGCATTCGGAATGCGTAAGGCAAAGTTGGTTATTCCACACTTGAGAAACCTTTCATGTCTCACAAACTTAAAAAGCATTCAGATCCTACAACTTGCGGACTCTCAGTTGACAAGGGAATATTTGATCCTTCTAGTATGAATGCATTTCAATCTTTCAATATTGCTATCCATGCCCAAACACAGAAAATGTTTTGTGACGATTATCCTCCATAAAAGACAATCTAATGTTCTATTTGAGTCTATTCTGAATACTTTTTGTGCTAACAAACGAAAGCAACCCACTGAGCACAACACAAACGAATTCACTGCTCATTCTTTTACAAATTTTATTTTGGGGCGGCGATGACGTCTTCAGGTGAAAAGTGGGTTACCGACGACACGTTCAAGCCTATTGTGGTAGACCGCGAAAGTGACGTGTTGTTTGTGACAAGAAACCTGTTTCAGCTTCATAAAAAACGAAGACAGCTGAGGGCTGAGACAACTGACCTCAATTACAGGTTGTCCGTCCCATTTGCGCCCCACTTATTTGGCTCCGGCAAAACGACGTTTTGCCGAAGCTATTTGGAGTTGGTGCAGAGGTTTCGTGAAACTTCCCTGTCGTCTTTTGCTTTAGACGGTTCCAGGAAAGAGTTTTTGGACAAGTTACGTGAAGCAGTTTTGCTTTATGTGGATTTGACAGAGCTCAAACCCACTGAACCTAAAGAAAAAAGTCTGGAGTGGGCTGTCTACTACTTGATAATCAAGACTGCCTGCTTTCAAGTTGGCAGTCCATTGATGCGAAAGACGCAAGCCTACGAGACTGTGGAAATGGAAGCCTTGAACCTAGTCACACTTTTACGAGACATATTAAACATGCGTTCTGATCAGTTTCTTCTTGTTGCTTTTGATGAAGTTGGTGTGTTGGATACAAGAGGACAATATTTTGATCTAGAAGTGAATGACGAGGGTAGAGTTCGTCCATACAACGACTTTTTTGGTATTGTTCGGGGACTCTGTAAACAAGACAATGTATTCTTTATTGTTGTTGGGAAAAGCAAGGGTTTAAGTATTAAGAATTATACAGCTTCAGTATCAAAGGTGTTATTACATTTTATTTCGCTATCACCGTTAAACTCGTCCAGTATCGTTGAATTCCTTGAAAAAAGTCATCTCGAAGAACAGACTCAATTTCGAGTTTGTGATATTCTATGTAGTCCTTCTTTTTCAGTAAATGAATTGGCAGAGGCACTATTGGAGTATACCGGTGGAGTTCCTGGTTTGCTTACTCGTGCAGTGAATATGCTTTTGAATTATGTACAAACAAGAGGACAGCCTTTTGGGTCGAAAGATGAATGTTTATCATGCATGAAGGAGGATGGTTTTAGAACAGTTTGCTCTGATCCCTTTGTAACACGTATATCAACTTTGGATGAGGATACAAGAAGTTTGCTTGATATGCTACTAATGATGGCACTATATCGTATACCTTTCAACGTAAACGACAGATTGAATTCGGGGTCTTATTTATTTGATGCTGTTACTGAAATGGGACTCTATCGACATCCTATTGATATTAATACTTTCCAAGTGCTGTTTCCAAAAGTATTTATTGGAATCTTTGAGGAGCTAACATCTCTGTCCTTGTTAGAAAGGATACTTTTAGGGTCACTTAATATAGAGCCAGTTGATTGTTTCTTTGCTTCCAAATGTCGAGTATTTGAAGGAATTGTTGCTATGCGACTTGTTTGGATACTTTCGTCCAAAGTACGAAATGAGTTTAGGGAGTTGTTAGGTAGATTATCTGCCATATGGAAAGAAATGAAACTTCCTATCCATGGACCTTCACCTCTTCATTACATGATGTCGGTTAGTCGTGGTGAAGCAAGAAGTGAATCAAACAAGGAACGGAAAACTTATGCAAGTAATGAATGGAACGAGATTATTCACGGAGCACTTTGTTTTGACAAAGTCTATATTCCAAAGGAAGCGAATTCTTATAGTCCTGATATTATGTTCAAATTACAATCTCCCGTTAAACTCAAATTTCTTATGGTGGGAGTAGCTTGTAAAGGTCGTTGGAAATCGGAAGGAATCGGCTGGTCAGATATTATTGAAGAAGCTAAGAAATTTCTTAAACCTGTTTACGATCAAGTTTTATCCCAAGCATTGGAATTTTATCATTGTATGCTTATTATAGTCAGTACAAAATTAGCACTCAATGTTGCAAGCGAGTTGGGTAATCAGAGTCGATGTTATACGAGTGGAATGCGTATTGGAGGGAATTCTTTTACAATTCCTCCTAATTGTGAACTTGTTATTCTTTGTGAAAGCGATGTAGAAATGCTCATTGACAGAGAAATATTGAATGGACTAGAAAGAGCATTCTCTACGAGTGATCGACCTGTTTTGAAAAACTTTGGTCTCGGTCTAGTTCAAAGAGTACGTCACAGTTTCATGAGTTGGCAATAAAGTTTGAATTCTTACATTCAATCACTCATTCGGTTGTTTTTATGACAAACTGTAAACCAAATATGTTTGAAAACTTTTTTTAAAATGTACTCATTGTATTCCATACTTGGATGATGATTGCTGTTGAACAGTGTCAAAAGTTCACAAGTTGTAAAATTGCTTGCATCTCTTTTTGGTTTTTGATGGAGTCTTCAGGTACATATTTTTAAAATGAACTGATTGTCTACTCCAGTATCACTAGAGGAATACCTTATTCCTGTTGGAATAATGTTGACTCGATGTTTCCAGTAAGTATAATACCAGCGACTATATTGTATTCACTTTTGAAACTCAGTTTTACTGGTGTCCAGCTCATGTAACGAACAAGACGACCTAGTTGACAACTCGAGAATTAACTTGTTGTCACTTTCTGAGTTTTCCTTGATTGGACTCTTAAAACCACGAAGAACATGTTGGAAGTGAGATATAGTTGAATCCAATCTTGAAGACATTCTATGAAATGGTAAACAGAAAAACAAAGAGAGCTTCGTTCTTTCTCATTAACCACAAAGACATTGAATTTGTAACAGTAGATAACGAGTTTATATGTAAACAGTAATGAAATTGTACAGTTGCACTGCTAAACTCGTTTCAGAATTATTCGACGAAATACGATAAAATAGTACAAAAATAATGGAAAATTGACTTTCTTTACAAAAAAAAAATTGAACTTTTCGAATAATTCTCTCATAAACAAACCAATATGGATAAAAACAGAAATAAGATGCTATTTCTAAATATTTTTGGAAAGAGATAAAACCATTTCTTGCACTGTTGAAATTCCAATACTTCTCGAATGTGGATTATCCGTAGACTTGAAAGCACTCCTTAAACTCGACAAAATATCTTTACCAATAAAGTTTTCTACATCTGATTCAGAAAGAATGATCAATTCACAATTAAGAGGAATCGTGAAAACTCCTGCTACTCTATCGCCACAGGAATAACAATGACTAGAATGATTCAAGTCAGTTGCTACACTAGTCGATAGCTTAGTACTCATGATGACCAACATGCAATGCAATGTAGGATGAACAGTCAAGACTTGATCATGAACTGGTTGCAAAAACTTGCAAGCTTCATCCACTATTTCATTCCATCTAATACCATTTGAACTCCATCGTCCTTTACAAGCAATACCCACAATCAAATTCTGTCCGCTCGTTCTTCCATGCAACTTGAATAATATATCTGGACTACGAGATGTTGGCTCAAATGGAATATATATCTTTTCGAATTCTAACATTTCTTCCACAATTTCTTTCCAGTCATTGATACCGAATGTCGTTCTCTCTACTTCTGATGTAGATCTAGTATAATGTATAGATTTCATATAGTAAGCAGTAGATTCAGAGGAAAACTTTACATTCATCTCTTTCCAAACAGGAGACAACTGACCAAGAGTAGAAAACATCAAACTGTCTGTCGGGTGATAACAAAAATGTAAATAAAACATTGTGGCAACGAGACCTTCGAAAACTCGACATTTTGATTCATAAAAGAATTCCACAGGCTGTGACTTGAGGGTTTGTAATAGTAACCATTCCAACCTATCATTCTTTACACTTTGCTCAATATATCCAATCAGTAACTTGGGAATCAACACTTCATAGCGTTCTTGATGGTTTTCATATACAATCAACCGACGATAAAAGCACATATCTGTTACTAGATCAAACAGAAATACAGCACAAGTAGAGCTAAGGTGTACAAGCTCATCCAACTCAAACCGAATATGATATAATGCCAACAAAGTAAGCATTTTTAACAAACGATGACGCGTCTCGCTAAGACTACTCAAACGAGGCAACAATGGATCAACACAATAATTTGTTGCTATGGAATCATTCATTATCATCCAAAAGCTTTCTTTAGATAATAACAAGTGGTCTTGTGATAATTTACAATGCAAAAGGTAGTTGATTGCTTTCACAAGTAAACCAGGAACACCACCAGTAAGTTCTAGTAACAATTCTGCAAGTTTACTGGTTGAAAAGTGTTGATGACAAAGGATTTGTGAAACTTTAGGACTCCCAGTAAACATAAAAGAAGAACTTTTCTCCAAATGTTCAATGATGCTATCCTTTTCAAGTGGTGAAAGAGGAATAAACGTCAACTCAACCCTGGATACTGAAATTACGTTATTATGTATACTTAAGCCTTCACTTTTTCCAACAACAATAAAGAATACATTGTCCTCTAGACAAAGTTCCCAAAGAATACCAAAAAAGTCGTTGTAAGGACGAACTCTACCGTCATTCACTTCTAGATCAAAATATTGTCCTCTTGTATCCAACACACCAACTTCATCAAAAGCAACAAGAAGAAACTGATCAGAAGAAATACCCAAATCTTCCGCAGCTCAGGAAGTAAAAATTGTGGATAGATAGAAATCTGTTTGTAGGCGTCTTCAGGTTTCATAAACGACATACCGACCTGAATACAAGCCGATTGATATAATAAGTAGTAGACAGCCCACTTCAGACTTTTTTCTTTCGGGTCAGTGGGTTTGAGCTCTGTCAAATCCACATAAAGTAAAACTGCTTCATGTAACTTGTCCAAAAAGGATCTCCTGCGGTCTTTTTCATAATCACTTATGGTCTCAGGTCCTATTAGTGCTCTTTCACCCATGTTCTTCACGAGTTCTAAATAACTTTTTACGAAACGTGTCTTTCCGCTTCCAAAGAGATGTGGGGCGAAAGGCATAACTGGTTTAAAAGAACGATCGAGTTCCCGGCGAACCTGCAACCCGTACAACTGTCCAGTTGTTAAAACCACGTCTTTCTCTCTATCTACTACAACACTGTCATACATATCTCGTCGTTGGAAAACACTCGACATAGTGGACGAGGTGTTGAAAATGAGTCAGAAAAATGCCAACGCGAATTTTCCCGACGACGACGAAAATAGCTTTTCTTCTTCACAGCTATTTCTATAGAACGAACTTCTTTCTTATTTATATTCTCAAACAATGATGGAACATATTTCATATTGAAATGTAAATTTGAAAAAAAAAAGCATTGCCTAGTTTTTTGTTATACACTGAGCATTATAACTTCTACCCCATTCATCACAATGGTAGTTTCAGTTTGAAGGTTCCTTTTCTTCATAAGCTCTAGAATGGAAAGAGTATATATGCTATAAAAACAGGAAGAAAGGAAAAGTTCTTCTAAATCTATTTCTTAGAAAATTGGATTGTAATTCATTCTCCCAAAAACACTCCTTATCCACAACGCAACAATACTTCAAACGTTAAATGTCATTCACTACTCGATTTCTGTTGTTTTGTTAGATGTGGTGTCGTCATACATTTGTAGCTGATGTAAACAGTTTGATTGTTCTCGTAAACATTAGGAAACTTTTCTTTAGGGTGTCAAGGGAACAAGATAGTGCGACAAGTGGAACATAGCTAACTTTCAACTTTAGCTTGTTTCACTACTTGTGCAAGTAATTTGGAAGTATATTTTGAAAATATCTCATTCAGTTGTTGCTTTTTCTCTATTCTTGCAATATATGACTGCTTTACTAGAGCAGACAAGATTGGAAGAAACACTTGACAACTCAATTGGTTTCTCTACTATTCAAGTGCTCTTAGTTTTTCCAGAATTGTCAGTGTTTGAGTGTTGGTATTTGGAGAGTAGCTTTTTTGAAATTTTCCAGACTTTCTCAGTTGTGTATAGCGAGTAATGGAAATTAGAGTATATATTTGCCAAGATCAATTCAACGGAACGTTGTCTCCACAGGTACTTGTCATGTGAGTCCCAATACGATGATGTCATTGAGAGTTTTCCTATACAGAACTGACAAAGTAGATAGAGTCAATAATTGATCCTCCATTTCTTTAAAATTCAATTGTACTCTATGGATTATGAAACACTTGGTCTGTACATAAGCTGAATTAGAAGCTGATTAGTTGTCTTTTATCAATATACTTGCCTTCAAAGTGATAACTTATGTGTCGTTGTTCATAGGTGCTTGGTTCTCTTTGTGATTGACAATTTCTCCTCCAACAGTTTCATTGACAAAGATTCGTTTATCTGACAGATTTCAAGAGTTTCTTAGATAGTTTCTGAATGAATGTTTGGCTGAAAAGCATGTCTCCAAGTTTGAAACAAGGTAATTCTATACAGCTGGCGATACCCAATAAAGACACTCTCCAAAGCTGCTTACTTGAAATTTAGGTTGTGTGTTGATTTTCATCCAACGCGCTAAAAATGACTTTGTTTAGGATATATACATCTTCTATTATTGTAAACCAATCATCCATATCAGACTTTCTTCTTCCACAATGATTCATCATTGCCTTGCCAGTTAAGCAAATAAAATATTCAAAACATATCATTTGTCCTAGTCTTTGTCAATCTTAAAGCTCAAAACAACTCTGCTTCCATCAAAGGATAGTCAAGCATCATTTTTCTTTTTCCAGTAAAACTCGAAATCTTTCAGAAAAGCCTTCACTACAAAGAAACTCAATATAGTCTGGTACTGATAAACTACCTTTGGCCTCCTTAAATGGTAATGGAGTAACATAGACAATACTTATGCAGTCTCGCCAATCAATACCTTTGGAATCCAATAAACAAAAATCTGCAATCCTTCCAGAGTCATCTTCCTCTAACGTGATAGTAAATTCTTCATTCAAAATCAAACCGATTAAGCTTAGTAACTGAGGCTTATCTGATACTCTCACTCGTCTCCTCTTCTTATTACGTTGTTGGCCACTTTGGGAACTTGTCATTGATCCTCGAAGAGATGTGGGACGAAAGGGATGACTGGCTTCAGAGAACGATCGAGCTGGCGGCCAAACTGCAACTCTTACTACAGTCCAATCACTAAATAAATGTCTTGCTCTCGGCCTACAACCACAGTTTCATAAATTTCTCGTCTTTGCAAGGCAAGCGACATAGTCGACTAGGTGAAGAACAACGAGATTGAAAACAGGGTAATGAAAACTGAAAATAATATCATCTTCTTCGAGTCAGCTTAGAAAATAATTTTTTCTTCTATTTATGTACCTCCAACGCTGCTTCTACGTGAAAAGACTTGTAAGTTTGAAAATTTGCTGAAGTATAAGCTCAATCGTTGATGCTGCATAGATACGCAATTCTCGGAAAGGATATCTTGCTTTGTTTTCAATAAGCCTTGAGTTTTAGATTCATTAGAAAATACTCTATAAGAAGTCATCAAATTTTTTGTGCAAAATGTCTTGCAGAATGCGTTACATTCTCTTGCATATTCCTAGTTCTTATTTTCATATTAGAGAATGTGTTATGGCTATTACACTTAAAGTCATGTTTCTCATCAATTGCTCGAGCTTCATCTTATTGAATTCATTATCTCCATATATTATTGCTTCTCGAATTAGAGAATTTCCCCTATTGTGGACCATTCCTTGAAAATAATTTTATCAACTCATCTAGATGAGAAGCTCACGTTGCCATTCCATTCCATTCAACTAGAAAAGTTTATCCAATTGTTTAACTTTCAAAATGAGGATGTTGGATCTTTATTTTCTAAGAAACGATGCAACTGTTGAAACTAACGGTATTGCTCTTCAAGTTGTATATCAACACGAATCCTTTTTAGATCACGCTGTTGTATTTATCGATGAAAAGTAAGGCGTGTCAATAGAAAGCGAATCACGAGTCTGCTGACAAAGGCCTCACGCCAAACTTCTTACAAAGAAATATTTGGCAACATATTTGGCTGCCTCAATCTATCTCGTCTTCTTAGTGTTGTACAAATCTCAAAGTGTTTTGATCGTTCATAACGTTCAGTAGACTCGTTATTTTTAACACCAAGTTGACCTTTATCAAACTGTCTAATTTCCATTTTAAAATTGGTTAAACCAAGCATAAAGCTGTTCATCTTCCAATAGAATACACATTCATTGTTTGTCTTGTTTCTCAAGAAACTCATGTATTCCGTCAATAATCAAGGGAATGTCCTGATCTGCTATACCATAGCGCGATAAACGTGTATCATTTAAATAAGGAAAAGACTTTGGAGTGAACAAATTCAGTTGACGAGAGTAATATTCAATTACAGGAGCCTCAGCAAAACCACAATATTCTCTTAAAAAAGTCTTCCAATCAAATGAAGAACTCATAGAACTGGATGCAACATTTTCTTCGCCTCTCACTTGCATCACATTCATATCCATCCTTGGATGAGTATTTCTTCTTTCCATCATTCCACTATTCCTTACAGATTCTTCAAATGGAATACGTCTTAATAAATCAACAAATGAATCGCTCAACAAATCATAAAGTGGTTTCAGTTGTTCCAACCATCCAGCATTGTCTCCAAACACTCTTTCAAGATCTTGACTAGTCTTGCAACCTAAAAAAGTTCGCAAAGATGTAGTTGAACATACTACAACTTGACAATGAGGAGGTATGCATAACCATTCTTGTCGTATATTCTGTGGTTGTATCTCAGAGTTGATACAACTGTAAACAATATTATTATTATTGTCTTCATAATAAACTCCACTATTCAATATCCAATTCTGATTATTCCTAAATTGTCTGGAAACTTCTTCAGTATACTTGTCGCTTACAATCAACTGAATGGCTCTTAAATTATTCTGCATCAATTCAAGCTGTGACGCCACTGGATGTAAAAATTTAGCAACTTCTGCCTTAATCATTGAGCGCCCAACACCAGAACTTGACAACTGAAAACATTTCAATGCAATGCCTATCAAATATACTCTCTTCTTGGTGGTTTCAGTCTCCATAGGTGTTTGCTCTGAAGAAGATTCACCTTGAATAGCAAGGAAAGAATTGTCTTTCATATCTGTTACTCGAATAAGAACATCAGGTCCATTGGAATTTTGTCGAATAGGAACAAATATTCCATCTTTTGATAAATACTTTTCAAAAAATGGTTTCCAAGCAGTGACATGGTAAGTTTCTTCGTTAGCACTATGGATTCCACTCACTGCCGAACTAAATGCTGGAACATAATTGGGAATAGGATCCACTTTTGAGCTGCCAATGGTTTTAGTAGATTCTATTGATATATGTTCTATAAAACTATGTCGAAATATACTCAATTCTCCTAGTTTGGAACAGAAACACCATCGAACATAAAGAATAAGAGTAAATATAATTTCAAATTTGGAACCACGACTAATTGAAAGTGAATCCAATCGACTGATCGATGAAAATAAACTACAAACAAAACGAATAGGAGGAATATTCCAATATCGCGATTGAATATGCTTTAGTACAATCTTTGGGAAAACCAACTTGAAATATGTTTCATCGCTGTCTTCAACGGGTATCCTGCTTGCTTCGTCTTGTTCACTTCTCGAGCAACTCACATAATAAAAACCAAAATGGTTGGCAATCTCCAAAACATATTCAGGATAACTTCCTAAACCACCAAACAGAATCTCTCTCTTTGGAATACGAAATTCAAATATACTCGCAAGAAGCATAGAAGAAAAAACAATCATTGATTTGGGTGTCATGCGAGAAAGAGTTACTACGAGAGAAAAATTCGGAGCAATTCTTTCCATTTTCACTTTCATTTCATCCTCTGAAAGATCACGAAAACTATTCCAACGTTCACATTTGTTTCCCAATTCATTTAAAGCATGAACAACATGGTAAGGAACACCACCTGTATAATCATACACTTGTTTGAAGAACCAATCGTGTCCCTCAGGATGACTAGGAAATAATACTTTTTGAATAGGTTCATTATGACAAGTAACATTCTGTATAAAGTACTTGATAGTTGCTTCTGAAAAAGGATCCAGCCGAAGAAAATTTAACGTTATTCGGGAAGGCATTGCATCCTCTTCTCTACTAATTATACAATCCGACCTCCCCGCAACAATACAAATGACAAAAGGTTCAAGTAACATTTTTGATAAAACTCTAAAAAAGGCACAGTACACGTTGTGCACTCGACTTGTTCCTCGTGTAACCGTCAAATCTTTAAACATGGCGAATTTGTCGCCTTCCAAAGCTTCAATTTCATCAATAAACAGATATAAATAACGTTTCTTGGTTACTTGCAAGAGTTTCTGAAACCATTCTTCTGGACTACCAATACAGGAGAGAACTTGAGAAAGTAAATCTGCACTGTTTGGAAACTGGGAAAGTGCCTCCCTGCTTATCCACTCAAAAAGCGTATCTTCAAAACATCTTCCTCTCGGCACATCGAGAAGATTCAACACAACATATAAAGTCTCGTTTAATAGTGCGTCTAGAGAACGTTTCCCTATATTGTCCCCTTTTGCGATGCCAGGGAGACCCACTTTATCTAAATAGTGCAACAAAAACTGTTTGTTCATGGAAACAAACGTTTGGAAGTTTTGGCCAAACGTGCTTTTGCCACTCCCATACATTTGGGGAGCGATAGAAACGTGTGGCCGTTGTACTCCAGAGAAACCTTGCTCATCCCAAACATAAGAGGCTTGAAAAGCTTCTATAACTTGCAACAGTGCGGACTCACGATTGACAAGGGGATGTTTAACACATTTAAAAGAGAACATATCCATTCTGTACTCTCGCAACAACCGCCTCAACAAACCACCAACAACAAATTGAATCTCAAATGATAAAGTCGTTGTTCTATGGGAACAAAAGTATTGCATAGTTTATGTCTGCGGCTTGCAGATGACTTTGTTGCTTCTTTTTCGACAAAGTGAATTTATTTCACAGTGGATACAGATAACTTGTTGACTCACTTCCAGAACTTTGTATGGTTACAGTGGGAGAAAAACATATTTGGAAACTTAGTCATCTTCAGAAGATAGTTTGTTTGCTTGTTTCGTTTAGTGTGATTACCACTTTGATGGATATAAAGCTTGCTTCGAAATTTGTTGTTGGCACTTTCCAAGGAGGACTTTGTTTAGGTTGTACAGATGGAGCTTTACTAGTTATACCTCATTTTGAATTCCTTTTGACAGTCCAAGTTTCTCTTTGAACATTGTTTTTCATTCAAATTGTAGTGACTCCTTGGATTGTCTAATACTAAGTATCTCTGCGAAAAACACTTCTAACGAGGCAACTTGCTTTGTAGTTTCTGGTCTTCGAGTGAAAACTAGCTGTGTCTATTTCGAGAATAATGCCTTGATAAAAGATTCGGAATTTGCACTGAGTTTTAGTAATCGATCCAATAAAGTCTGTTACAAGGCAGCGTAGTTTGATTGGGTGTTGTTTGAAAGTAGTTTTATTAGGGAATTGTTATACATAAGCTTGTGAAATAGGGATGAAACTCCGCTTTGAAGATATTTTGCAGTGATCCAAGCAGATTCTCAGCTATGTCTTGTGTTTGTTGAATATTTTGCAATTTCCATATCTCAATTTTTGTCTATTTTGAGACTCTTATGAAAGTGAAAAAGACGAACTATAGTTGACTATGCCTGATTTTTGAACAGTCAATGACACTGCATGTCTTCATAAAGCCTGTTTCTCTATTACACATTTAGTTGAGATCTGGAATCCAACTGCTAGCAAACCTAATTCTTGCTGTGACTCGTTTCAAGACAAGCTACTTCTTCGTATCTAACCAACTCTCTGGAAATATTTAAAGACGTTTCACTAATCATCCGTTGAGAATCAATTAATGATCTTCAATCAAATTGTGTCACAAACCAACAGGACCTTCCAATTTTGTCTCAATAGTAAAAAACAAGTTTTGCAATCTATAGAGTTGTATAGTTTGTATAATTTGTGTTACAACTATGTTTTAGAATTCAAACAAGAAATCTAGTGTTTCTTTGTTTCCTATGGAATATTGATATGGAGTTGCTTAGAGAAAGAATATATGAACTTGAGGAGACTTCTTGAAAAAAAATTTTTATGATTGAATAATTTCTTTCATTGACTTGAGAGATATTTTGAAATCAACAATGCTTCCGGATAAGGAAAATTTAGATACTCTGAGATTTTAATACTTGTTTAACACTCTTACAGTTTAAGCTATTCCATTGCTTGTCTTTTCTCCACCAACCAGACTATGTAGACCTCCACTAGATTAAAAGAAGTTCAAGTGTCTACAAAAGAATCTTCACAGTATCAGACATCAAAGGTTGTTATCCAATACATACAAGAGAAAGAATCCGTTCAACTCAATGCTTCCTTTGAAGAGTTACAATTTGTCTACTTCTGATATCTATCCTTGTGGATACTTCACTTATCTAATCGAACATTGTCGAATATGTGTGAACTTTGAACAATAGGCTGAAAATACCTCATCTACTCAAAGTGATATCGTGTAAAGTTATCGTTGAGTTCAAAATTTTTCTTCACTTTATGAAAGAGGCAATGGAACACACCAATTTATCAGAGCTTGCGACTTTCGTTACTCGCTGCAAGAAAGAAGTCTCAATCGAAAGTTATTGATAGTATGATGTTCACAATTCTGAGCTATGAGTATTGAAACATTTACGTCTCTTCCTTTGAGAACCCAAGTTTCAAAGGTTGAACAAGTGGATTTGGCTTTACGTTTTGAAATATTTTTGGATACTGTCAGAATTTTAGTTTTGTCGAGACACTGAAGTTTCTAACAAAATTGTTGTAGATTTGATGCGTTGTTTTCAGAGTAACTGTGAGATGAGAATGGAAATTCAAGTCGAATTGGTAACTTGAAATCTTGCTTCGTGTCTTGTTAAAGTACTTTGTATACTTTAAAAGTATCTCATTGAGTTGTTGTTGATTTCTTCCCTTGTGGCATTCTACAAGTTTTGTTAGAGCAAAAAGATTTTATCTTTGGAAGCAACGACTGTACAACTCATTTGGGCTTATCTATTCTTGGAATCCTTTCAGGAAGGTCGGTTGTTGACTGCTGAATTTTGTGACACTATATACTATCGTTGACTTTGCTAAAGTCACCGTCTGCTTCAAAGTATACCTTCCAGAAAATCTCGGTCAAAGTTGCTAGTACTAGTTACCGTCCATATGTCTAGGAATTCTTGATACCTGTTTCACAGAATTGAAACACAGGGTAGAATTTTTATTCAGCAACATAAGGATTGATTCACATTCCTCACTACAGTCTTCTATGATAGCATTCTAGGGTATGGGACAAACTTCATTCCTGACAACTGTAATCAGCACTCTTTTGGAGTCCTTATTTAACCCAACCACATATATAGCTGGAATTGTTGAAAACGTTTGATTCACAAAACGTTAACCAAGTGTTTACAATTCAAACAATTTGCACGCTAACCATCTTAAAACTCAACGTTCTGTTTGGGCTTGTGAGGTGAAAGAAAAACTCCTTGTCAACAACAAGTCAAATCCAATTGCTACCAAATCTCCAGTTGCTTTCTCGTTACTTTCACTTGGGTTAAGAAATCTGAATTATCGGGTGCAACAGTGAGTCTGATTCAACTCAATGGGCTGACTTTTCACTGACAGTCTGTAAACGAATTCCAACGATACAACTCCCTAACACAAAAAGAATAGAGCTTCAACAGTCTTTTAACTCTCTATTCAAGGTTCTTTTGGAAATTTCTCTACAAGTATATAAGAAACGATATAGTTTGTACCTTTTAAAGGCACCCTTTCATACCACTTCTTTTCTAAGCTCTTCCAAACGTTCTTTCATTAGACTTGATTGGTTGAGAACAGGAGCTAAATAGTTGTTTTATGCAACCCGCTTCAAAGTGGATAAAGTCTGTTTATGAAAACTTTTTTGAGTACCAACGAGAAATATCTTAAGAATGTACTAGAGAGTTTTCTTCTTTTGAATGCTGTTTAAACCTGAGTTTGTTTTGGTCGTAACTTTATAGCCACTAGGTTCGAAACTTGTGGTTGATTACTCGACATCAGAGTTCAAAAGAGACTTATCTGCAGAAAAATTGTCAAGGGAGAGGTTTATTACGATCGTACAAGGGAAATTGTTTGGAAAGAACTACCATAGCTTTGCACATTCTTCGTTCTTTAGATAAAAACAGTGTAAAAGAGGACACTTTTGTTGTTGTAGTAGTAGTAGTAATATCATCGGTACCTTCAACCTGAGCGAGTTGTATATACATACCTATGGAAAAGTTTATTTTACTAAGATTAGCCAAAACATGATTGAACCAAATTGAAGTTTTGGTTAATATCCAAAGTATTTTCAAAAGCAAAGCAGAGGACAAGGTATTATGTACGAAACCAAGCTTTGGTCACTACGATATGATGGACCAGTGTATATTGAATTGATAAAGTGCAGATATCTTGATAAATATGTATTTGAAAAAAATTGTCTGGTAAAAGAATGAATGATTAGGATAAGGAAACAAGATTGTCCAAGAATATATCAAACTTCGAGAACATATCCATGTTTAAAGCTGCTTTGGAAGATAGTTTGAAACCGAATTTGAAAACACAATTCATTGAGTTTGGTCAATTACACATGCACTATCTTTTCATTTCAGTTGTTTTATCGATATTCATGATATGTATAGATTGTTTGCAAAGAAATGAACATGGTAAAAGAAAGATGACTCGTTCAAATAGATACTACTCAAAAATTATTAACTTGAATTATTCTGTTGATTGATAAATTTTATTCAAAAGATCAAGAGTTCTAAAGAAAGTTGTTGATTTTTAGGACTCTGTATACTCAAAAGACAATCAATCAACCGTTTCTTTTCATTCTACTTCACGTGTCAGTAACACTCTTCTCCTCTTAAAACTCTTTCTGCTAAAAATTTGAAGCTTTGGCAGTATGTAAGAGAGTATGGAACAGAAAGAGGATACATTCATTTTTATTTCTCGAATAGTGAAAAGTTGCAAAAGTAACAACAAAAAAAGGCCAAGAGATTGCACAATAGAGATAATCATACTATACAAGGAGAAGCTACTTAATTCAATTATTTTTAAAATGTCAAAATTGAACAAGACAGTTATTTCATAAGAGTACATGACGCTATGCCATTATGGACAGTTTTCATATATAGCTTTTATACAAAATAGAAAGAGTCAACAACTGATTCTTTATTTTCGCAATACAATTATACAAAAATAGAATATGCGACACTTGGTCTATGTATTCAAGCAAATTGAGAAAATTGACTGGATTCTTTATCAACATATTTGTAGGTAACATACAAATTATATACATGTGTCAATTCCAGTATGTACTTGAACGTTTTGTTGATAATAGAAATACTCGACCATAATGTATAAACTCTGATCTGCACAAGTCTAAAAAGTCTTTGATACTGGTAACACAAAATTCACAGTCCTCCAAGTTGCAAACAGTTCAGAAAGACATTGATCAGCACAAGTGTTCACTCTACTTGTCGAAATTTCTCTATGACAACTTAGCGACTGCACACCCAATCGTTCCAAGTTGTGGGAAACACGCCCTTCTTCTTGAAAGTGGTGGATTATACTTTCTTGAAGTGATTACTATCGACTGGAGCTCAATGTTCTCCAAATCAATTTGAAACCAGTAAATCTTCAAGGTAAATAACAAAGGTGAGTTTATCTCACTATACAATGGCGGGCTTTACTCTCAGGGGTATGTCAACAATCATTCTAACACAACGGTTCTCTTCAAATAATGCAACGTTAGAGAATCAGTAGTATTCTAGGTAAACCTTTGAGTGGAAGGTTCCCTTGGAAAGTTTTCACTAGGTACATATGAAACAATATGGCGTGTGCACTTTTAACGGTACTCGAAGAACTCTTCAACGTCACTTTGCCCAATCTCTCTTTGTGATTGTTCTGCTCAACTGTGGCTGTAGTTGCTTTGTTACTACCTGTTTTGAAGTGGATAGAATTGTTCCTTTTTATGAAAATATAAGTAGTTGAATTTAGAGGAGAACTTTTTAGTACGAAAAAAACTTTGAAGTTTTATGACTTTGCACTTTTTGAAATACCAGCCAAGGCCCGGTTTGGTTTGTTCGTTTCCTGTCAACGACTTGGCTTGAACCTCAAAGTCGCTTTCAAGTTCTTGTCGAATGCAGCGTAGGTACTGCTCGAGAATTTGCTGATCTTTTGTTTTTGGTCTGTTTGAAGACGTTGATCCTGCGGAGTAGTGGGGAACCAGTCGGCACAAAGGCTCCAAATAGTCTTTGACCTTGAATCCTTGTCCCACTCTAGTCTTCCAATGTAACTTGGTTTTTCCAATTGATTTGTACTAGTAATTGTTGTCCTGTGAACAACAGATGAGGACTCTCTCTTGTGGAACAATTACCAAGATCGTTTGTAACGATCGGAGTATATTCTGAGATGAGTCTCTTTGGCTCTTCACAAAAACGATTCTTGTCATTGTCAGTTTTTGTCTATTGAGAATCTATTGTCCAAGTGGAGAGGGGAGATTGGCTCGTGGCAACTCAATTGTGCAGTTCAACTGTGAGTTGCTGTTTCGAAAACGGACGTGAACAGAGTTTGTACACCCACTTTGAAGCATCTTTACGTCGTTGTTTGCTAATCTTACTTGACGAGGTCACATGAAGGATGCAAATTCGAAACAAAACTTGGAAGAAAAAGAGCGTTTGATGGGAAAAATTTTCACAAAAGAGAGGCTTCGCAACTCATCGGCATAGTGTATGTTTGGAATAGCTACCTTAGTCTTTTGTGCTCAAGTCTATAAATACTTAGCAATTGACAGTTTGTGAGACACAGTTTTGGAAAGGATATTGTTTGAATAGTATTACTGTTGGCACTTAAATAGCCCCGTCTTTCTATTGGGAAATCACAACCAGCTATGCAACGTACAATTCTATAAAAAGCCTGAGAAATACAAAGTATACCAATTGACAACTATCCACGAATTTATAAATACATTGCTCATTTTAGACAGCGATTCTTTCAGCATATTAAATTACTCTACCGAGCAACATTCCTACATATGCGCAAGATATTCCAGGATCTTCCTACGTTACAAAGCAAAATTGAGCAAGACATGAATATTTTATTCTTGATCCCTGTTTACTTGAACGATCGATCTTCATACTGGTGGGTACGGTTGCTAAAATTTTATTTTCGTAGAAGTCTAGCGTCCGTGAATGAATACACGCTGAATTTCGTGACTTGTTAATTATACAAGAACTCTCTCCAACATTTGGATTGTCACAATGATAAAAATGTCTGAAAGGCAAGGAATTTTTTCCTTTCAATTGATAATGAAAAATGTACACGATCGTAATTTCATTTATAGACAAATTACCTTGTCATTTACATACAAACGAGAAAGACTTTAGCCAAGAAGAAAGACAAACACCAACTGCAATACACAGTACAAAAAAGACCATTATAGAAGGAAAATACAATTGACAATATCTAAGAAATCGAATCTTGGCAATTTGCATATGCTTTGAACCAATTCAGGAGAGGCGAGAAACTCAAGGTTTAGCCATTTTGAGTCACAAAGGGGTAAACAGAGAGACTTCAAAGAATCAACGCAAATTCTTAAAAAAAGGCAAAGGCTAGAATTGACCATTCAAGTTTTACCAATCAGCCAATCAGAATTATTCATAATTGGACAGAGCTGGGGCCAATGCAATAGAGCTATCACCCAACGCCAAAAAAGAAAGTTCTCGTATCGCTTCATAAGAAAAAATTTATTATGAAGAACAACTGTACAAAAATTCTTCTAAGACCACAGTTTTAAGGAAAAGTTTCAAACAACCCAATATCGATCAAAACAATAAGTAGAGATGCAAGACAATTGACATGAGCAGCTTTATTTATCACAGAAACTTATTGACGACACCATGTACTTGTGAGTTTCCCATAGAATATTCAATTGAAAAGAGAAAAAGAAAACCAAAAATTTCTGGCAACAACAATATTAGCTCAAAACAAACTACTCAGCCAAAACAAGGAGAAACACAATCAAATTGCTAAAATACAGGGTATCTAAGAGAAGAAAAAGTTTTACGAAATTTTATGTAACCCAGTGGCGAATTAAAACAACTAGGAAAGCATATAAAAGCGGACCATATAAAAAGTTCAGAATAAAATACATTAAAACTATAAAGTTGTCTATAATGCACAATGCTGAAATCATTTCCAATTACACTGTGATGTGAAAGAGGAAAAAGATTAACATAAAAAACACCTAAAGTAGTACCTGGAAAACATTACATATTCAAAAACCATACAAACTCAACAAGAAGAAATGCAATTTTACAAAGAAACCTCTATTCTTTACAAGAGACTAAATTAGAAAGTGATATCTGTGAAAACAATTGTAGCAAATAACATATAGAACCTTAGTAGATTGTGCTGCAAATGAAAAACTTGTTGCATTGCAGATTTTACTAGGCTGAATTAGAATCCAAGCTGGGTCGTTGGGAAATCCAGTAAGAAGTCATTTGAGTTCACATGAGGGTTCATTGACTCATTTCCCCTCACTTTCCTCTATTGCCTTTTTGGGCTGCGTCATGTTCTACGGAGCCAATTCTCGACAAAATTGAAAAATTTTTTGGAAATTTTTTTAAAGCAGATATTTGTGTAAAAAAGTTGTAGAAAATGATTTGTATATACTAATTTGTGTTTTCTTGTTTCATATGAACTTTTTCACGATTGGCCAAAAGTAAGCTCCAACTGTCTAAAAAATGGCTAGAGTGCCATTTATTTGTAAATATAAAAATAATTAGTGGTCGAAATCAACAGAAATGGAGGAGTAAAAGAATCGAACTTACCAAGCTCTTCTTTCATACTCCATTGTCCTCTGGAAAAGTTGAGGAAAGACCGACGATTGATTCAAAATCTCCATGGTACATTTTTGCATACATGACATAGTTTGAAATTCTTGAGCCAGTTTGCAAGTACACTAGAATATTTACAAGTAGAGCTTCTCCTGCAACTTCTCAAGTGTCACAGTATTTCAAGTTGTGTCACTAACACAGACATCTAGTCTCAATCTTGCTCTTGCTTCCTATTAAAGCATAGAAATGAATTTGTGCCTCTGTACAACACATTCTTTTGATTTCGATTGACCAAGTATCGATTTGGACGCTAGATAAGTATGAAAAGCAAAACGCATTGAAATTTCTTATGGAACTAATGGAAGAAATTGAATTTCGATTGGAGGTGTTCCAAAAAAAAAGAGTTCCAAATAGGAAATTCTAGAGAAGAGAGCTAGGAAGAAACCAAAATATTATGCAATGCATACTAAAAGACTAAAAAAGTATTCAAAGATAAGAAAACAAAGAAGAACAAATTGATTGTAGAGAAAAAGAGTGAAAGTACAATACGACCAATAAGGAAAAATGCTAAGCAGTGATATAATTTTCTAATAGTTATTGCGCAAAGTATTGACCAGGTAGACATAAAGCAACAAGAAAGAGGAAGAACAGCAGACATGATGGAATATTAATGTTGTCATTGTTAACTGCTTCTTTCAATTGAAAGCCTTTTTTATGGCATATGTATGGTATGGCTTACTTTTGGTTCAATATATATACCATCAGCAAAGTAGCATTATAGTATACAAAGATACTCACAGAATGAAATAAGTAGTATACAATGATCATAAGAAAATAAAACCCTGTTTTGCCAAATTGCTAAGTGATAGATAGGACAACATAAGGAAAAAAATAGGGCGAAACAAGGTTGTACTCTTCAAAGCACTGTCAGCGAATCGAGAAAGACTCTGATACAGTAGATGGTAAATAGTCCTGTTGCAAAAAACGGAAAGCGGAGCCAATTTAGTTTTGCAAGATTTCAAGTAAATAATGAATTATGTTAGCTCCAAACCAATGAGAACGTTTCCCCAAAACAAGTACTAGAGAAAATTTATGATCAGTCAAAAGCGGTACAAGTGCACGAGTATGTTAGGGGATGAAGATTTCATAGGCGAAGATGAATTGACACGAATAGATCAACAAGCAAAACAAAACTTAAACACTACCCAATATGAAAGCAACAAGGTAAGTCAAAATATTTGAATTATTAAATAATTCTTTGCTTTATAACATTGGTTTCACGAGAACATAATTCATTGAAGGAAAGCACATGACGTATGTCATAGGACACTAGACAATTCTTTTTTTATTGGACCTTTGTAACTTTTCTTTCTTTCGTGCACTTATAGACTAATAAATGAACGATAAAGATATCGATTTTGAAAATAACCCATAGAGAAAAGAAAGACAGCCAGAGAAATAGAATCTCTAGAAAGTTGAAGAATTCTCATATACTACTTGTCTTTATTGAATAAGTATATCTCTGATTGTTTTCTTCAACGGACATTGATCGATAACGAAAAAGATAGTAAGAAGAGGTGTCCAAAATGCATGTTCAACGAAAAATCTACTATATCCTTCGTCGAAAACAATTCAGTACTTTTGTAAACTTAAATACTCAAAAGAAATTTTATATATTTAATTAGAAAAACAAAAACAACAGGATGATTTCAAAGAACAAGAATCAAAATGCTACCAACTCATGGAGGAAAAGTGCTTTTGAGAGATATGTTTCAATACAAGCTGTTATTCAAAGCATAGTCAAACTGACATAAAGCATATAATATCCAAGTTGCTATAAGCCTACATTGAATTTTTGTGGCTAGATTGCTAGCGGTTTAATTCATTTGAGGCTTTTTAGTGGCAAAAGCTTGGCATGCTTCATATTCCTTATATATATCAACAGTACAATTCGTGTATAATATTATACCGATAATCATAAAATAGAACACAGTGGATCCAGTTACCATAAGAAAGCAAAACAACTTTTTAAAAGAAGGTTTCCGATAAAAGATACCACATAGTAGCAACTAACAGTTGCAAGATTCTACTTTTCGAAAAACTGTCGCTTTTCAATATCGAAAACGACTATAGTGAAACAAGCCATGCAATAGTTAACTGTAAAAGTTACTAAATTTAGATTTCGCAATATATCAAATTCATAACCAAATTGCTCAGCTCCCCCCAAAAATAAAAACTTCAATAAAAGTGAAACAAATGGAACAATTCGATATCGCTTACATGCAATACAAATACAACTGTGGGGGGTGATTCCAAAAATTTCAAAGGACGAATTACTTTGTCACTCGAGATAAATTGGCAAAATCACAAAAATCTTCAAGAATCTTGACACAATTTCACAAGTATTGTGACCAAATCTAAACCACTTCATTTTATACTCTATTAGATTCTTTTACGACGATCTAGTGAATTGAGAAAAACACATGCTTTTTAGAAAAAAAAAATGAAAATTCGTGTCTTTTCAAAAAAATCAGTTTAACTGTTTTTCTAAAATGATCCACGGTTCATTAGAAGAGCAATAAAAATATCGTCTCGAATAGAGTCTATGAAAAAAGAAAAAATTTAGGGAGGTCGACCCAAGTGAAAAAATTGTAGAATTTCAATACATTATTTGTCCTTTATGGCATAAAAACTTCTAGTTGTTCTCAGGAGTAACCAGTAAGTGGCAATGCTAAATTTAGTAAAAAGAAAAGTAGAACAAATCTCATATAGAAAAAATCAATATATTCTCACCTCGAACAGTTTTTGCATATGTAAAATAGAACCTAGGAAAACTTCATTACACATTCAAGGGTTATAAGACATAAAACATAAAAGAAAAACAGACAGTAGTACTAGAAGAGAAATGATCAAACAAGTGAACTTTCTAAAATGTGAACAAAGAGCCTAAACGACAATTGAACCTTCTAGCTCATTCATTCTTAAAAAGTAACAATTGAACAAAAATCTGTGACATAAGAGTGCACACTGAAAATCCGACAAAGAGATTCAAAATTTGACATAGTAGAGAATAGATACAAGGCGGCTCGAAAAGTTTACCACAACACAAAGTATTGCTTTCAAGAATCTAAGAATAGCATAAGCACTGTTTACTTTTTGCTAAATATGTATACCGACACTATATTTCAAGTAAAGCTACTCAAAGAATGAAGCACGCAGTGTCTCAAGACCATCAAAAAGCAGAAACGACTTAGCAAATGGTTAAATTTTCAATAGCATCGCACCGTAGAATACAATAAAATAACCAAATAACAATACTTAGAATTTTGCTATATAAGACAAATTTCTAAAAACGATTCTAACAAGGTAAGGTTCAACCATGAAGATCTTGGCGAAACCATTGAAACAAAAGTTTCGAAATTATCCATATTCAAAGCTTATTATTATGTATGCACTGAAGACATCAGCGATCTTAATAAGAAAAATCAATAAACAAAGAACATCATCGCTACAATGTAGTACCTATATGAAAAGGCGAATTCAACGAAAAAGCTACTATGTCACCAAGGCAAAAAAATTTTAAAATTTCAAAAACTTGTTACAACAGTTAAAAAAAAAGAAAAAGATTTCAGCATTTCATTTTCAGTTCTATTGCATTGGCATTATAAAACGGTATAGAAGAGAAGTTTTTGCAATATATCAAAGGGGAATAGGCAATTTTTGTATTACCATTTTACGACTTTCTTTATACGGTTTACTAAAGTAACAATACCAAAACCAATTTTAGAAAAAAGCCATAGGAAAAACCTTTAGAGAAATAAAAACTTGAGAATATATTGAGGATTTTTTATTTACCAATTGTTCTTTACATCATCGGCACCATGAATCTGTTCTCGTCATGCAGATATTTCTCAACCTTGTGAAACAAATTAAAAAAGTTACAGCAATCTGCTCACAGAGAAAAAAAATAAAAAAATACCTTTGATGAAAGGGAATTTAGTAACTATATCACATGAAATACAGAAGAAAAAACTATTTCTTCTCACTGGAGAAAAAGTAGTAAAAAGAAGAGGTAATTCTTGGATGCAGCAATGAGGACAGCACAAAACAAAAAAAAGAAAAATGTTACACAGTGACAGATTGCTCTACTGTTGCGACGACTTGTTCGCGTACATTGCTAGCACCTTAGACTAACGTCACCAGAAGGGTACCATTTAAACGAACCACCTAGAATCTCAATACGATACAAAAGTAGCAGAAAATTTTGCATTCATAATCAAATTTGAACTAAAAAAGGAATGTAAAAAACTAACTCCAGTTTTCAATCCAAAAAAAGTTTAAACAAAATGTAGCTGACAGAAAACCGAACATGGTCAGTAGCACAGCAAGCAAAAAAAATAAAACAATACGTAACTATTCTTTGGCAGGAAAACATAAATAAGAAAACAGACATAAACAAATCACTCTGCCCACTCCTACTTTGAGCCTACTAGAGCTCAGTGAATTGAAAAACTAGGTATGTCCAGGACGAAAGCAACAAGCAATTTTTCGTCATTTTGGTTTTATAATACTTCATTAGGGTATACTATCAAGTCAAATATGCATACTTACCTAAAAGTTCAAATACTATTGGAAGATATTAACAGGGTGATTCAAGGTAAATTTATCCAATATCAGAAACGAAAAGGATGCTTCGCCAATTAGCTTCGGCACAAATAAAACACGAAGCAAAATATCATAATATGAAAAAAAAAAACAATTAATTTGCAATGAGTCAATCAATAACGAAATTAGTGATGCTTATAACAACAAAAAGCAACCATTCAAGAAAAATGCTCACAATTTCTAAACAGCTCAAAATTTCGAATTATTGCAAAGCAACAGAGAAATTCCTTAACTCAAAAGGGCTTTGAATTAAAAATAGCATCCTGAAATTTTACCTAAATACCCATAGTAAACACCAAATACAAACATACGCAGAAATAGCACACAAGGCAAGTCATATGATCATTGGCAAAACAAGTAGCACAGTTGGAGAATTAGTTACTTTTACGAAACTAAAAGCAAAAGTAAAGGTCTTGATAGAACCAATTAGTTTTTTTTCTCCAATGTATTGAGATTCCCCAATAAATCTTCAAATGCGAATGACCTGGAGCAGGACAATAGGAATTATATTTCAGGGTTTATTAATTTTTTTTAATTTTATTACTGCTTCTAACAAAAGTCACATACTATAGAAAGAAACTAACAGGATAGAAAAAGAAACATTCATCCATCAGAACAAAGCAAAAGGATCCTTCATAAAATGGATACCGGCTAACAAGAATAAGTAAAAAACAATAAAAAAATCCAATATAAATAGCTCCGCAACAAAATCAATGAAAGACGACAGTTTCAAGGCAACAATCATCCCAAAAAAATTTTCAATCACGCAAACTGCTTCAAATTTTAAATCAACACAACACGACATAAAAATGCCTATACAAAAGAAGGACAATCAGTAGCTAAAAGCAAAATATAATCTTTCTCATTTCGTTTCCAAGTATTCAAGCAATATTCCTCAAATACAAATATAAAAAAAAGTATCCCACATGAAAAGTCGCCAGGACGCCACAAAACACTCTGTAAAATAAGTGACTTTGTTTATTATATTAAACTAAAAGCAAACCTACGAGGCTTGATAGAATTAAGAAACTTTCGTTTAAAAAGCAATTAAGAGAAGAAATGCAGTAAATTATAAAATATGTGAAGGCTGGCAGAAGGGAGTGGGCATTTTTCTTTCTTATTCAGGTTTTACTGAAGGATTATTATTATGTACATAAAAATGCCTTAACAAAAGAAGGACAATCACCAGTTAAAAGCAAAATATAAACTTTCTCTATTTTCTTCCAAGTATTTATGCAATATACCTCAAATACAAAAATAAGAGAAAAACATCACACAAGAAAAGTCGCCAGGACGCCAAAAAACACTCTGTAAAATTGGTGACTCATTATACTAGACAACAAACAAAAGTAAGAGGCTAGATACAATTAAGGGACTTTCGTTTGAAATACAGCTAAGAGAAAAAATGCAGTAAAATGTAAAATATGTGTAGGCCGGCAGGAGGTAGTTGGCATTTTTCTTTCTTATTCAGGTTTTACTGAGGGTTTATTATTATGGTCTACTTATGGATTAGGGTTTATTAAGGTTTATTAAGGTTTATTTAAGGTTTATTAGGGTTTATTAGGGTTTATTAGGGTTTATTGGTTTATTAGGGTTTATTAGGGTTTATTAGGGTTTATTAGGGTTTATTAGGGTTTATTTAGGGTTTATTTAGGGTTTATTAGGGTTTATTTAGGGTTTATTTAGGGTTTATTAGGGTTTATTAGGGTTTATTAGGGTTTATTAGGGTTTATTAGGGTTTATTAGGGTTTATTTAGGGTTTATTAGGGTTTATTTAGGGTTTATTTAAGGTTTATTAGGGTTTATTAGGGTTTATTAGGGTTTATTAGGGTTTATTAGGGTTTATTAGGGTTATTTAGGGTTTATTTAGGGTTTATTAGGGTTTATTAGGGTTTATTTAGGGTTTATTAGGGTTTATTAGGGTTTATTAGGGTTTATTAGGGTTTATTTAGGGTTTATTTAGGGTTTATTAGGGTTTATTTAGGGTTTATTTAGGGTTTATTAGGGTTTATTAGGGTTTATTAGGTTTATTAGGGTTTATTAGGGTTT